>JARQTJ010000577.1:26703-49817 GCA_030142635.1 Trachelus troglodyta | reverse complement strand
AGGTGAGATTAATCGTAATTGGGTGAGTCTCTCACATTCGTCATTTTCACCCAATCGGAGAACCGTGATAGGCTCCCAGAGATCTGCTGCGTCATCTCGCTTGACATATGTATGGTATCTTACTGTACTTCTGAGGTCTGTCATATGTTGCACAGACACTTACACTTATACTAAAACTTATTCTTATACTTGTATCAAATTGCATTCTGCCAGCTTCTTTCTTCAATGTTAATACGAACCACTTCCTTTCCCTTATCTCCACTCCTGTAAAACTTGCCCACAGACATTTTCTTTAACAAGTCTTTTTTTTTAGCTTGTCGTTTCATTATCTGCCCGCATTTTCCCTTAGCCTCACGTTCCTTCATATTCTACTTGCCTCTTTTCTGTAAAATTAAATCTTTACTTTGGTTGGTTTCTGCTCTTTTTTTTATTTTCTAAATATCCTTCGCCTTAGAAATTTACACGTATCCCAGATTATGGAATTTCTGACTGATTTCTATAGGATGACTTTTCTTAGGACATAATACAGTTTCCGTGCGCTCGTATTATCTTCTTTTACTTTATCTTTATTTTTCGCTTCCCTCTTCCACCTGATCTGTCTTTATGTACATATTAACGCTCTTCAAACTGAGTTAGTCATCGAACCGAGCTTATCATTTTGGTTTTAACGAAATGATCCTTCTTCTTATTTTGTGGGTTCGTGATTCAGCCTCTAGAGTAATCATCAGAGTTACAATTTCCAAAATGTATGCTTCATTTGGATTTTGGTTCAGTTGGTACAGGACACTACCTGACCTGACAGTTGTTGCGTCCGAGTATCAAGCAGGGTAAGTAGAGCAACAGGGTATTTTGCTTAAGTGTCTTCTAGTTAGGTTTAGTGGACGTCGTATCGATTAGGATTGATTTTTTTTTTGGCTGACTATCCGGGACCTAGAACCAAAATAAAGTGCCACCCACTCACGGTATCCCGTTAGAGAATACCTGGCACCCAATACCGTTTATTAGGATTTTATAAGAAAAGAAGAAGAATGCCGTTTTATGACTAGATCTTATTGAAGGTCCGCTACCTCATGAAAAATACCTAGTAGTTTTGAAATATAAATTCAAAATTTTAATCCATCATGTTACAACTTTGCATTTAATACAGGTGAATTATAAGTTTTCTACTGGGTCATTCAGCACAGACACATCCACTTGAACTTTGTTCTATTATGGAAATCAAATGAAGCGACAATCAGTTGATCCAATATTTCTAAAAAAACTCTATAAATTTATATTATTATTCCGACCAATCCCACTATAGGTCCTAGCAGGACTTGACTTTAACTGATTGTAAAGTATAAATCAAATGCACGATATGAAAAAAAAGGTGTACCTATTTATTCAGACTAATGCATCACACAGAAGTCAGCCAGTACACTCAGTTGGTGTAATAGTCCTGGATAATCCTATATAAATTTACACAGAAAAATCGTACCAACTGAAGTTGGTTCTACTATAAAAATCAAATAGACAGTTTAATTTAAGGCGATGTGTTTGCTCTGAATAAACCTTTATGATAATTTTTAAAGGCTAATTAAATAAAAATACGTCACGTGGTGTAATAAGCGTTACTTTGTGTCAATCGCAAGAATCGATCACGAGCATCATATTTGAATAATGCTGGTTATTATTGAATTAACCTCATATAGATAATTTTACGTATCCTCATATATATTGTTTCTTATTGGTAACAATTATCATGGGATTTTGATTAACTGACTTGGTCGTTACGAAGTGACCTGAAACATAATAAATAATCATAAGTGCTGTATTCCACAGATAATTATCTTACGAATACGTAACATTTTTATATAATGGTTATATATTCGCTATATCTATAACAGAAATAAAAGGTAATGTAACGGTAATAATATATATTACAGGGTGTATTTTATATAACTGTTAGCATACCTGTGGTTATAAAACCCTTGATTGGACTTGTGTTTTAGTATCATTTTGGTAAATTATAACTCGAACGTGTTTCGTAATTATTCAATTTAATGTCAAAAGTCATTGAATGCTAATTATAACGTTGACGGCTGTTTGTGACTGTAAGGGAAAGACTACAGAAACTCTAAGAATAGAAATATCTACAAGGTAATTAATCGAAATTAAATGATAATGGATATTAAACAATACATTGAAATCCTTGAAATTCTATTTAACACCAGAGCTACCATCATCGGTCAATTTGACTGTTTTTAACTTAAATTTGCCCTTAACAAAAATCTTTGGTATATCCAGTATTAAGAAATAATAAATAGTTTGTTATATATTTATATATACAGTGTTGTGTTATTTAGGTAAGACTGAGGTTTGGTTGACAAAAATCTTTGATACCTTCAGAAAATTTTGAATATCTTCTACAACCGGATGGCAACATCGATTCCATTTTGAAGGGCCATGATCTTATGGCGTACAGTGTAAAGGAGTCCCCTTCGTTTAGAATAAAAATTTCAGCCTAATTATACGAATGAAAATTATGAAAAATCCAAGTTTGAAAATATTCGTACAACCTACCATTGCTTACACTAAAACTTCTCAAAAATGTCAAATAAAACGCGAAAGGAGTGAAAATAAAATCAGACAATATTAAAACAAAATATTAAGCATTTATCCGAAAACTTTGATATCATTTGCGAATAACGAGTATGAAACACGAGTAATACATTACATCGAATAGAAAAATTGAAAAATCAGCAATAGTAACACGAAAGCAAATAAGAATCAAAATTTTCCCTATGATATTATCCTGTCAAAATATTTACCAATCTCCAACCACCAATAACAATCCACAAAATTAGTTCTTGCAGTCATACTCACCTTTCACCAACAAGATGTAATTCTTAAAAAAAAAAGATAAAAAAAAAGTTAAATATGGAATTACTGGAGAAGCTATTAGCCAGTTTCTACAATGTTGTCAAGTACACTAGTAAATATCATGTGATGTAAGGCAATATAATTTTTTATGTAATAGGTAAATAAGCTGTGTCCAAGGTGGATTAGGTCGCAACTTGACTACCGTAATTATAATCTATCCGACCAATGATAAAGAGGACAATGCCAGATGCGCGAACCAAGTAAAGTCGTATCGCCAAAACCAGCAGCATGTATCAATGGTCTTCCATTAGTTGGTTACACAACGAACTATAACTATTGCCAAACAATAGATTATGTTGGCAGTACTCGGCGCGCCACGTAGGACTGGTAGGAGAATTGCCTTATGCAAGCGTTACATACATTTGGTTACATTACTGCCGTTATGTAAGATAGGATTATGAGAAGAAAAAAAAAAGAAAGAATGATACCGCTGACTAGGCCTGTTTGTTATTAATCTCCAGCGTCCAAAAAGAGAAAACGGGAGGTCTGAAAATTCGTTAAATACACGAAAACTGCAGCAAGGCAGTAGTAGCTGTCAGTGTCGAAAATTTTTCAACAAATATCCGTAAATAATTCTTTTCTAAAATGGTCTAAAATTTACACTCTAACGATATCAGGAAAACGCGTATTTGTGACGTTCTTATAAATTCGGGCACGACTTTGAACGTCAACGTACGTCCAGCACGTTACGCAAACGGCTCTTCTTACCTTGTAACCGGACGAGTCTGGTACGAGAGGGTCACATAAGCATCGCGCGTAAGAGCTTGGTTATATGAGCGTGTAAATATTTCGCTTACGCCGAACCTTTACGTTATGTTGCGCCTTGGTGTATCGTGGCATCGTGCGCTGCCTCAAACCTCGAATTATGTAAGCGCACCGGGCGTACAACGTTTGACGTTTATGTAACGCGAAGCATTACCCGCGAATCAGATCTCCCTGGCTGGAAGAATGGGCGAATGAAAGCCCGCGTAAGTCCCTGAGCCCGCGTAACAAGGCTTGACTAATAAAGTACATAGAAGTGCTTCGTTGTTGTTCTTTGTGATTCGTACAGCGCCATCTGTCGGACGACGGGAGAAGCTTCAGGTTTTATATGGTCGGGACTGTTGGCATCGCTTCTGCAGTTTATAGGCTGGAAAATTCAACTGCTCCGCATGGGCTGGTGGCGGTCGGTAAATTCGAATGAGAGAACTGTGACTGAGTTATCCATTATGGGTGTACGGTTAGGGTTATCTTTCTTTTAGTTCATTAAGGTTTTATTTATTTGTTAATATTGCTAGTGAGAAGTATATTTTTAGAGTACGATACGGGTGCGATTCTCCAAAAATACCGCGAGATGGAAGCACGAGTACGAGTTTTGATTTTTTGTAATTTTGTATTCGGGAATTAAAGTATCTGTCGCTTTTTGGATTTATGAACGTTGATTTATATTATACAGATTGCTTGAGGTAAACGTGACAAACCAAGTTAGCCTGTTCATTCGATTTCTATGACAGAACCGACTTTAAGTTTTACGATTATTTGGAATTACTACCTAATGGAAGAGGCTGTTTGTGATATACTTTTCGATTTGTCCGAAGCCTTTGTGTCTCTAGGTAAAACCAAAACAACTGTTTAGGGTTTTCCTATTTCTCTAATATATTGTGTTTCATATTTATGATTAATAGATTTTCTTAACTCAACAAGCTCCGCAGGAACAATGCTCGACTTCTGGACTAGACGTTACGTGAGTAAACAACAAAGCTTACTTGAGTTAGTCGACCTACGTTACGCGAAATCCTTCAATCAATCCATATGTTTCCGATATAATCAAATTCGATTCCTCCTAATGACACTTATCAAAATAAAAATTCAAAAAAACTTTTTCAATAACACCTCGACGATATTGATTAGCGATTTTTTGATCGCGTTACAGGCTATTACAATTGTTAAGTACCGCGTGTTATATATGTGCTTCATTTTATGCAGAGAAAAAAGAAAGTAGCGGAAAGCCCGTAAAAGCTCTAAAGGACATTCATTTTTTTATCTCACATAAGCATTCGAGATTAGGTTTATAATATTTTCGCTAATGCATAATGCGAAACGAATTTATTATACGTGATAACGATAAATGCGGTATTGCTGAAATGAACTTGTAAAATATATTTTTTGTTTCTCCCGTTATCCATAAGCAGTTTAATTCATATCCTATGCTTTATTACGTGTCAAAAGGGGGAGAAAGATATGTATATAATTTAACGTGTAAATGATATTGGAAATTATATGAGACGGAAAACACATAAAATAACAACTTGATTACAGACAACATTCCACAAAGTGAATGTGCTTCATAAACGAGATAAGTGCAATGAATTAGATTATTATAAAAAAATAAAATTTATTATATGCATTCGTATTCAATCAGATAATTAATAGGCGCACATAATGTTTCACACGTTTCACGACCCATGAGTACAGTAATTATGCGTAAGACATATTTTATGGTTTCTGGAAATTAGCTAATTAATGCCAACCGAAGCGTGGCACATTTTACAGTAATAGAAACATTTCTAGGCACGAATTAAAACATGTGCAACGTGGAAATTATTGTTTATAAATATTATTGCGAACGTCACTGGCAAATATATTCGACTCTGGCGCCATCTAGCGAGGAATGGACGAACTAAGAGTTTTACGAAAACACCTGATCACGTGGTAAATCATTTTTCCGTGACGTAACGCGGATTCAAATTTATCGTTATAGGAGAAAAATTACGAGTAGTAATTAGATTTCAGACTTAATTTTTCTGATTTCTGGCAAAAGTAGGTTTTTGTGATTTCACTAAAAAACTGTTTACACGAATACAAGTCTAGGTCGAACGCTTCATTGTAAGGAAAAAATCTGCTACAAAAAATCTACACATTTTCTCCCTAATGCGAATACATATTTCTATAATTATATATTATATTACAATTGAACAGAGTTTTTTGTTGCGTCAAAATAAAAATTGCAAACTGTGCATAAAAATGTAATCGTTTTATTCTATTTGAATAAATAAAATTAAAAATGCATAATTATTTATTTTAAACTTAAATTACGTCAATTGTCCATTTAATCTGATTCGTAAAATTTTCTTTATATGTCAAACGTTGTAAATGTCATAATTCCCTCAAACGCTACTTTAGAGTCGTTAACAATTATCGGAGTTAATTTAAAGTATCAAGTTTATTCAAACTAATCATAAGAAACATAAGTTTTACGACATTGGGAGCTTATTAAATTAGTTAATTAAATTAATTAACAAAGAAATAAAATTTTCTCTACATTTAAATTCTTCCAATTTCTGTTCGCCTCATTCCGTTTACGTCGTCTAAGACGCGGGTGGGCAAGTCAGTCGATAAAGACGTCGTCATTGCGACGCCAAAATCCACGAAATATTAACGATTGCCCAAAGGCGCTTGACTTTTATGAAAAAGACGTCGATATCGAAAAAAAAACACCTTGGACTTTCCGGCTTTTCAAGAATTCGTGCTTTCTAGCAGGTGTTTCTCGGCGTCGTGACGCTAGAGCGTGGGGGCGTCGTAGTCTCGGGGGCATCGAGCCGAACCGTCATAGAACCGCGAGACGCCGTTGGGTTAGCTTCGTGACGTAACGACGCGCAATCATTCGGGCACGTGTCGTCCGGTGCGTGTAAAGTTTTAGCAAAATTGTTTCCGGTTTTTTATATAAAAAAAATGAAAACGACTAAAAAATTTTATTAAAAAACATGCGAAGAAACGACCCAATCGCGAATATCATTTTCACAAAATCAATCGCGCGATATTAAATTAGTAAATTCCCCAAAAATTTAATTTAATCATAAAATATGAAAAATAGACTGTTCATGTCTCGCTCGACAAGAGTTCCTTAAAATATTGATCTACGCGCTTATTCGATACGAAAGTCGTAAACTTTGGTGTGCTTTGTTAACTTTAATAGTGCAGCGGCTGAATAATTTATCGATACGCATTTGGTAGACTTTTTAAATATTTAATTACGTAACGGAACTCATTTGCTAATGATCCAGTAATAACCTCGTGCTTTAGGTAGGAAAGGTGGGTTTACATGCAGAGGTATGGCATGCGTTACGTAACACGTATAGCGTGTATTTACGATGGGGATATCGTGAGGATTTTATGGGAAATATTTGTGGAACGTGGGAAATTAAAAAAAATCTTGACGATTATGGTCTTTTTTTATGCGAACTATGCCCTAATTTCTCGTACTCTGAATTTAATAATTATTTATTTCATCGTCGGACGTTAGATTGAATTTTTTATGCTCCGAATAAGACAAAGCTTTGAGCTTGTGGAGTTGTACTACATGGGTCCTTGTTAAGCACAATAAGTATTGATTAACAAAGGAAAATTATTTCGCCCGATAATAATTTTTATTGAAGACCAATTTTTATTAATACTTCTCTTTGTCTGTTTTCTTGAAAATTGGTCCCAAAAATATTTTAAAGTGATAGATTAAAAAGTACGAATTATTTTATTAAGAATAAAACTAATTGTAATTTTACGTCCGAACCCGTATGATGGGTTAAATTTATCTGTACTCTGGTGCCTTTGTCGAATTGCGTTCGGTTTTGAGTCAATGTTTTTGGATATTTTTCAAAATTGAGTTACGCTAATTCTAGGGAAACGTAAACAGATTTTTGTGAAGTGAATGTAGTCCTGATTATGCAAACTTGACTGAAGTCGCTCCAGAGCGAAATTATATATGAAATTCTCTTACCTTCACTCTGAGATTAAAGTGGAAAGTAATACTTCATTTCTTTTTTAAATTCATCTTTAGTTTACAAAAAAGTGAACTCAGTCAAAGTTGAAACAGAATGAGTTGAAGTACAATTGTCTTTTAAGTTCACACGAAAATGAGAATGAATTATTCCATATACTTTAATAGAGTCTGCGTTGGTAGGTGATGGGGTTGAAATAAATAAATTAAAGAATTTTGAAAATATCTTGGAACAGTATACACTTGTTAACATTCCAGTGGTATTTTTTAATGTTGGAAATATAATATATGTCGTCCGAATAATTTTTTGAAATTCATATCGTCATCTTATAAATCTTGTAACCATATGCTAGATATCTTTTAAAAGAAGTGCTGACATAATGAAAATCAGATTTCGAAATTCTTAATTTCATCTTTAATTATGCACTGTAAATTTAGTATCTGATTTTTCATCTGGGCGTAACAGTAATTATTTTTGTAAAATTATTGTTATACGTCAATTCAAAATAACAATGTATCTACACGTGTCTTTAGCAGACGACACTTAAGTTAATCTAATTCACTAATTTCCTGGCAGTTTATCATTTCTACATACTGAACGAGTAACGCATTGTGCTTTTGCTATAGGTTTGACTATAGTGCGTTGAGGTTCATCGGAACCAACGAGGGTCAATCGGTCGTGCGTTACTATCTCTGTCGAAGAAGTTTGCGAAAGTTGGAAAAAGCTTGCAAAAAGGCATGAGTCCAGCGAATACGATTTATTCCATTATTTCCAAATTGCGTAGGTAGTAATTGGCGTGAATAACGAGTCTTCGTAACGATAACAGATAAGGACATGAATATTTTGTCAAAAATTGTCATTCTCAATTATTGATTTTGTACAATACATTCAACCAATTATAGTTAATAATCTAATTTCCGAAATTTTTTTTGGAATCTATCTTTATTCTCAGGCTGTGTGGATTTCGCGTGAGATGAATTTTGCGCACGGAGAGTCAAAAAGAAAAGATAAACTGGTCTCTTTAAAAATACGTATTTTCAAAATTGTCCAGGTACACATGAAAATTTTCACGTAATTTTGCACTTTCGCGAAATACAGCCAAAAATTACAGATCGAAATGCATATCTCCCCTTTTGTGCAAATTTTTAAGCAGGACCATCGATCTACAGTATGGACTATGCATAGACAAAAAAAATGGCCGGCTGACAGAAAATGATAGTGGCTGGTGCCTGCCGCTTAAGCCCTGTCTCTTTATTATCAGTAGCCGCAGTACGAAAAAAAATTAGCCAATAGGAGGATTAGAAAAGGAGAAAGTTTTGCCATTATCTCATTCCCTCTTTGTTTTTTTGAAGGGTCACTTTCATAGGATTTCAAGTAGGGATTGCTTAGTCCACCCTGTATATTGACAAGCAGGACAGTCGGGTATTAAACTTTTAACGCTATCGATGGACCATTTTTGTCCAGTCAAAATTTAAGACCTACAATAACTGTTGGACTGAAGTTGAAAAAAAGTTTTGTTGAGGACGAACCTTAGGGCAGAGGGATGACGCATTCTGTCAGTCAATGAATCGAAATCGCTCTAAGACACTGGTGACTCATTGCTGCTGGATACGTAGGTAAATACACGTTATACGTTTAAACATTTTTATTCTTTGTATTATCTTTTGGCAGTTTTATCAAACTTTTACAATTTTTTCGCTACGAAAATAATATTTTCCCGCCTCTTCTACCTCATTTTTGCATGAAAAAATGATAAAACTTGTACCAATTTTTTTTTATAAACTATCAATTGATTTATTAAATAGAAGGATGAAACTATATCCGCTAATTTTCTCAGATTTTTTCGTAACCCTAAATACTTATAAATTTCGCCAAATACCAGTGACACAACGATGAAGTTTTAGGTTTAAAAACGATAATAATAATAATCTTAATTAATGGTGCTTAAACGTCGTGATGCGAATGGCTATAAAAAATAAACTTTATTGCTAAATTTATTCGCATAGTGATCAGTGAACTCGCAGCTCAAAATCCCATTGCAGGATTACAGTAGAAAATTTGCCGAAAATTGGCAAATATTTGACAAAGTTCGACGTCGGTTGTTCGCTTCGCCGGAAGTAGAAGCGGAAAACGAAAAGCACCGGAAAATCTGAGAGCATCCGGTTGACGAGTGGATTTACTTTTAGTTGCTGCTGCTTATCTGTTATCAGTGCACTTGCTTCCGGGATTAAACGGCCTTTACGCTGGCATTCGTAAGTGCACTTTTTCGCAACGCCACCGAGGCCGGTGGCGGCTACACAAAGGCGACCATTAAAGACTCGTCCAGTACGGAAGATTCTTGCTGCACCATGAACGAGCAGGAACCATGTTTGCCTCTTATTTTGCCACCGAGATATCGTCTTCGGGATCTTATCTTAGGAGATTACGCTTTCAACGACGACGGTGAACGGTGAGTAATTTTTTTTGATTACGAAGACATAAAGCTCATTTCATAGACTTTCTCAAGTTGGGATTTGATTTTGGGTATATAAAAATTTAACACTGAAAATAATGCAAATGAATTTTAACCTTAATTTTGATACGGATAAGAAATGCGTGTTAATTCGACAAAGCATTATTTTAAAAATAATTTTTCCAAAAAATATTTTCATATAGTAATTTCGATATTGGACAAACAAGCAGAAAAATAAAAGGAAATATATATTGCAGATCTCAGAATAACATCAACAATTTCCTTAGTGCTGAAACCACATTTATATTCATGAAAAGACTCAATATTTTCCACTGACAATCTTGCTCCAACCATTTCAACGAGATACTGTCTCTAGCGGAAAGAGAATAATAATTGAAGTAAAGAAAGGATAATGAAGTTATCTTTAGACAGTCTATTCTACAGGGTTATTGAAATCGAACGCACCAATCGAAGCCTGTCTTATAAAATTTTCATTGAAAATTAGAATAACAAAATTACTCCTAATTGAAGTGACATAAAATAAAATAAATTTATTTTATTGTCACAAATTGATCGAATAATTGGAATTTAATAATTACTGTGTTAATTCATATTTTCTTGTGATGCAGGGAAAGGTGTGTTTAATTTCAGTTTTCTATTTTCTTATTTCACTATGTTATTTTCATGTGAACCAGAGGACTCGATCTTAGTGTCGAGCGTTAATGGTGTCTTTTCTTATTGTCAAAATAATTCATCTAAGCGAGGAAAACAATATACGGTACGAAAATAACGTGAACTTATGTCATAGTCTGTACTTGGTCTTGAACATGATCTGAAGTTATTTTCCACCGTGTATTAAGATTACGTATTCAGGGTCTTTACATTGTACTGTGTTTCAAGCACAGACTATGAATAAGGGTCTAAGATATTCAGAGTTACTTCACGCTTGGACTTTTGCTACTATAAGAACTCGGCTTAATATCAGATGCTAATGCACGGATCTCAAACACATTGAATATTTAATATTTCGTCCCAGAAGGCACAAGTCGAGGGGAAATATTCTTTTTTTAATTTATATTCGAATTGCGTTAAACTTTCGGACACAAGTCACGCTATTTAGTTTAATGAAGAAATTAACTGAGTTTGTTTGAATTTTGAGATTTTATTTGACTGTATAAGAACAGGTGTACTAACAACAAGCATTGGCTATTCATTGAAACCTATAATATTAAGTGAGGAAGAATAAAAATACGTTTGGGAGGGATTTTCCTTCTGATAAGATTTGCTTGAGGACTAGGGGATCAATATTTTGGGGGATTGGTAATCTTTTGATTAGCTGAATTTTGTTTTTTGTTTCTGATACGGATACGCCTGGAAATAAATTGCATGTGATTTTCTAATCAAGGTTCTCGCTTATATAGAAAATACGTATTCCTGGACAGCTTGCGAGAAAAGGAACGATGGGTGTTGTCCTGTCCTATCGACGAGTCGAGCAGCCGTGATAGCTGTTATCTTTATACGGTTGGGCTAATGATGCTCCCTTTTGAAGATTGAACCGTGGTAAAGATTTGTTATGTAATAACGCCTGTTCCATGACCGGAGCAATCGTGTCCCTTTGATTAGCCAAATATCGAATCGTTGTCTATTTATTTGTCATACATACAAAATGTATGTCCTGATTACCTGTGACCTGGATTTTATCAATCATTTCGTCAATATTGAGTCAAGATAGGATATACAGCTTTGGCAGCCAATACTTGCTCAATACGTTGGCAATAAACAGTATTGATAATAAATGGAAATTTTTATCTGGGTAATAAATTTTGTTACTTTGTAATCATCTTAGATTTTTAAAACTGGAAAATTTTTATCTCAGACTCGGATTCAGCTGTTAACAAAACACCTGGCAAACAAGTTTCAAAATAATAAAGTTGAGTTTTCACTTAGTTTTGGATCTTGCTGATTGAACCATCATGATTTACAGGTTAACAAATCTTGATGACCCCAAATCATTATCAATAGGCTTAACAAAAAAATGTATAGCCAAAAATTACTCCTTTGAATTTTAGCTATACTTTTTTCCTTTAGTTCATCGAAATTTGTCGTAGAAACAAATTCGACGGCTAAACATAAAAATGGTGAGGTCTGTGAAACAGCACATGTGTAGTTAAGGGTTAATTAATGGATTAAGAGTAATGCGTTTAAAATGTGCATTGGTAGGGTCGGATATGTGGTAAAGTTGAGATAGTGGCTGATAACAGGGTTAAAGAGTTTTATCTCTAAAGAACGACCTATACGAAGGTCTGATTGTAATTTTAATCTGGCACTAATGGAAGCACGTAATGAGGACCTGGATTATTCGAGGCGTCCCGACGCCTATTGAACTGCTTGTCTGGTCTGACAATAAGGCACACAACATGGACAATTGAGACGTCACGAGAAACTTGACATCGTGTTTTTCAGTTTTTAATAATTGATCCTTACTTAATTAATGGACAATTGATTATAAGTAATTTATATATTATTTTTCAAATATGACCATCATGAGATGAATTTATAGAGATTAGACACCGGACGCTAACAATTTTTGGACAGCTTGGTCTAGAAATGACTTTCCGATCTTGGTTAGAAAATCAATCGGCATCGATTCGTGATTGATAAAATTTTGATCCCTATTTTCGAATCGCCACCATCCATTAGGTTAAGGGGGGATAGAACTGGTTGCCAAAATTCGAATTGACGGTCCAAGTAATAGAAACGCGCGACTATACTTTTGCACGCTTGTCTGACGTCGCGCCTTTAGCTCAACAGTTGGCTACGTGGAAGTGAAAAGTTTTCCTAGACACTTTTTTCTACTTTACTTAAAATCTTAGCGGCATGTCTATTAATATGGAAATTTGCAATCAATATATTGATATAAGAAGCATCTAACTGAAAATAACTTGAGAGTAGGGGGCACCACTGGCGCACGTTGGCACTAGCCGCAGCTGGTCGTGCTACTACCAGCGCTCGCCGTGGTGAAATTCTGAACTTTTAGGCGAGGCAAGTCGACTTTTACAGCTCCCTATATTTGCACCCAAAAATCTCGAAATTCGCTGTACGGCTGCAAATCCCAGTACTAAGATGTGAAATTGATAAGCGTTAAACTTTCCCTGTGTATCCCTTTTTTCGATTTTCATCGGTGGTTCCTTACAACAGTGTGATGAGTGTTGGGTAGGAAACGGCAACGCATTGTCGTGGCGCCATGACACGTCTTTAGGCTGTCACTGTCGATATTTACGTCTGTTTTATATTTTTTCTCAGCAATGTTTCAAAAATTGGGCTCTGCAGGGAAAGTCTTTTTGTCGGAAGGCTTCAAATTGGTGCAATCAATTTAGTGCCATTGCTTTCTAAAATGACATTTTTGGGTGGAAAGCTTCCTCGCAATTAACTGTGAAACATAAAAAGGTCAGTTTCATTCTTCCTTAAGGCTGGCACACAGGGAAAACCTTGCCATGGTCTTTTGACAGTTCACTGTCTCGTTTAAATTTAATATCACCTTGGGACAAGTTCGGAACGGTTTGCTAATATATCAAGTTGTACGGATGTTCTCATGGGGATGCGTGTTCACTTGCGCTAATGGACAATTCCTCGCGTACTATATATAATATTTTTAGGCATGACTATTGCTGTGGGACTCACCAGTTGCGCACAGACCCAATGGGACTTGAATGACTTTCAATGCAAATTCTGTTCAGTTTTAAATAGATGGAAAAGAGTTAGTTACGAATGATATAATATATTATGTGTGATTTTACGTTAGTTTAGGCTACGTTTGGTTGGGTAAGGTTAGGATAAGGTGAAATTTCCAAAATTCGGGGGTTGGATTACTGGATAAGTATAGACACAACTGAAAAGAGCATTGGATTTTTGAAAATGCTCCGTCACATAAAGACAGCTTATAGGTAATATCTTTAAATGACCAAAGGAAGATCGCTCGAGAGGCCCAAATTCGCATTTGGTCCAAAAATTGTGTCCAACTGGACATCCCTCGTATGTATTTCCAAAAATGCCTGAATCCAATATTTCAGATAAAATTCACAAGAGAAATCAATTTTCACTCATGGACCATAAAGTCTAATTTGCAGGTATCCAGCATTTCCGGTTTCTAATGCGAAGAAATTCAAATATTTAGTGTCCTATGTCTGTATCTGAAATTCTTTTAAAAATAAACGCTTCACCATTCGGGTTGTTCTAATCTAATTCTAATGTATTATCATTAAAAACCTCGTATTACTCTACTACAGTACCTCTTTTTTTTTAATTTACAGTACCTCTAGCAAGACATTGTCAGTGTCTCCATCTAGGGAGTAGATCGGATACTACAAACTTTAGCTTAATACACAATCAATGATTTCCAAACGGAAATAGAATCATGATAAACCCAAAATCTAAATATTAACTCCAGTACTTTTTCCTGAAAAAAAAAATACTCACGTGAAAGGTTTCATCGTTCACTAGCAAGTAAACAGTTCGATTCGTACACGTAGCATTCAGAAAGTAATCGACTGGATCCCTCAAACGAAAAAAATATAGAAAACGAAGCCGGTTAGAGTTTAAGGGATATTGAGTTACGCATGCGTAAGGGTAAATTGAATTGAAGAAATTGAACCTCAATAAATAGGAAATGGTCATCGTTTCTTTACTCTGATATATTACACGGTCGTGCCAGATTACACACGACTTACTAACAGGTATACACGTTGTTTTATCTCGATCCATTAACTAGATTACTTAAAAACGTTGAATCATTCTTCCTACTCGCTAAGGATTCAAGAAATTTCAATTCTCAAGTATATTAATAATTAAAGCATCCTTTAAATCGTCAGATGAAAATTCCCCTTGTCCCTATTTCTTCAAATTGGCACTTGGTTGCCATTCCCATATAATTTTCCACATGGCTGCTGCCTTGGGACGCTACACTAAGTCAATAGTAAAATAAAATAAAAGAGAGAGGTAAAAATAATAGAAAATCAGGTAAAAAAATTAACGTTTGAAAATTCAAAGATTTTATTAGTAACCATTTTGGACAAGTCCAATACGACGCTCGTGAACACCGGAAGTGACTATAAGAAGAAGGAGCAGTTATAAGAAGCTCAAACGAGCTTTGACGGATCGATAGGCCGTAATACGAAAGCTCGTAAAACTTGTTGACGAAAATAAATTGACCGATTTCTGCTTTTGGCCGTTGGATAAATTCAAACGAATAAGAAAATTGCAACATCCCTTCAAATTTCGTTTTATCCGCGTGATAAGTGACTTTGACGTAACTTTCGCCGGAAGTCATTGATTTGTTTAGCTGTGCCGATATATTGGTCAAAAAAATTGTAAGTGTCATTGATAGACTCTACAATTATTCTGAAGGGCTCCTGACCTCGTATTCCCCTATCGAATCTGCTTTATCTCGAGGGCAGCTGTCACCTAACGCCGCCTGTCCTCGGATTTCATCCCTACACCCAATCCTTCGATGCTAATAATATCTGGAACTGATCGTGAAGTTTTAATGAGATAATATTCCTTAGATAATAACTTCTTTTCTTTATCTTGAATGTCTTTTTAAAGTACGTGTTCAAATTCACTGCTAGTACTTGGAATATGCTTGTTTCCCTTATATATAACATTTATTGGAAAGACTCTCGTTCTGCATGGACTTTTGTAAGAATTTTGCTTTTTAATATTTAAGAGATTATTTGCGGAGAAATCCATATATCTGCATTCACATTAATATTTATCGTATTTTCTTTATAGACTACCGTATGTAGGGCAAGAAGTCCCAGTAATGATGTCTTAATTGAGGACCAAAAATTTAAATCAATACAGCAGGGATCTTGGATCGTGATGAAAATTCATTTCGCAAATACCACCATTTTTAACTTTAACATTGAATAAAGTAAAATCAAGCACAAAACCTATTTTATATTGTAGCGAACGAGGCTGAGTGGGAAACCATATGCTGGCTTTATATGTGCGTGAGAGTGTGTCTGTTTTTTATGGCGAAATAAGGCATGGACGAGGACGAGCGGGCAGTCTGATTCGAACTGTAAGGTCGACTGATAATGATCGAGGAAAACGTAAATGATATATTGATATATACGAAAATGAATAAGGATAAAAAAAATATGAAATCCTTATCAAAGAATGACAGCAATTATATTATAAATATGATATTTTTATTGGACAATTAATATACTTAGTAAGAATAATTTCCTTTGTTTTTATTTTTTTTTATGTGTTGCGATACACGTCATGCACATCCTTATCAGTTATTAATTTTATTTGCGATTTTTATATAATCAGTATTAAATTAATATATAGTCATATAGTGGTTTTATATAATTAATATATTTTTTATCTGTCAGGGGTAATCGTGATATATTTTTTTCCTCTGCACGTATGATTCAGAGAACGAGATTGGGAAATAAAATTGTGATCGATCTTCATTTAAAGTAAGCTCGTTGAATCGTTCAATTATATCTGGTTGGTTTTCATGTTGTCCGTAAAAGCTTTAAATCATGTGTAACTTTGTTTTTATGGGTTCACGTAATCACACGTATGTGTATAGCTGAAGGAATTTACAAATTCAAATCAATGGCTTTTATTCAAGCCTCAATTAAGCATTTCGCACAGGAGCTTTCTGGCAGGAATAAAAAATCAACATTGAGCTTTCTTTAAATGTTTGGAAACGATACGAGTAAAGGAAATATTCGTTTAAAAAATATCTTGATCGATCGAAATCGATATATCGCTTAAGATACAAATGAAAATTTTATTAAACATAAGTTCCTTTATATTGTATAAAATTTGAAAATTTTTTCGAGAATGACAAATTTTTCAGAATTTTTTTTTCTTGTAAGTTCGATAGGTCACTAATAAATGAAAAAGTTGCTATCATTTATTTTCCGATTTAAGCCTTCGTTATGATGTTGACACTATACGTGGGTGCGAATGGTACAGTAAACGGAGCACAGCTGTTCATAAAGTTGGCAGGACTGCGTAATGGAATCCGGTCATATTTTCATAATTCTTATAAAGCGAAAATGTCACATTTGTTAAAAAAGTATGTATCCATCTTACTTATAAGTTTTGTGAAAGGATATACATTTAATACAATACCCTAATTTTGCCCTGAAAATAAGTGTGTCAAAATAAATTCTTTAAAACATCGTAATTCCTTATATATCGATTTCTATTGAGTGTTCATTTTTATGCTCCGGTCCCTTACAAAAAAATTACGAATTATCAAAAATTTCAAAAAAGTTCCATATTTATGGTAACTTGTAGTAAAGTAATAAGCAGGGTCTCCAACCGAAATAAATATCAGTTCGGTTACTATGTTCACCACGGTAAAAGCTTGAATTTCCATTTTGGGTTCTTCGTCTCGACGTACTGAATTACCCGGCAGAGGAGGGTACTCGACGGAGACGTCTCCATGGACCGGCAGAAGTCCGGGTGAGATACCGACGCCCTGCTGGAGATCGGCAAAAGGCTGTAAAGCGAGCAGAGATAGTTTTGTTACGGTTAAAGGAAGGAGGGGAATCCCCTGATCCGAGTTAAGGATGTGGTGCCCAGCCGTCACCCGATGCCCTGGGGAAGCGGCCGTGGAGGATCTGCAAGAGTTACGTACCGATTTAGTTTAAAAGGACGACTTTAGGGAAATGATAACAGTTACCGGCTATAAGGATCTCGACCAATCAGAATGATTAGTTCTCAAATTTGACTATTGTCAACGCAGTCTGTCTTGGGATACCGATCTAGAGAAAGGCTAACAGTTACCGGCTATAAAGATCTCGACCAATCAGAATGATTAGTTCTCAAATTTGACTATTGTTAAATCAGTCTGTCTTGGGACACCGATCGAGGTGCCTCGCGCTCCCGTGCTATCCGTTGACAGTTTTTCTAGCTTTTTCTTATACGGTATAAAATATTCTCACTTTTGTAGGTTTCGCGTTGCTCTATTAATATCCAATATCTCGTAATGTATTTCGGACGTGCAGTGCTGTGATATAGTGCCCACCTGACAATGAGTGTCCCCTGAATGCAGTTTCCGGCCTTCACGGATCAGCGGAACCAGCTCTGGTGAGGACTTCCAATTTATTAATTGTGGGAGGGAGTTCGATTATATAGCTCCAGCTCGGTCTGATACGTTCTCGATAAATTGCTCTTTGTCTCCAGTGGTGGTACAAACGGGTATAGAAAATTCTGAATCAGCACCCGCAAGCAGATTTGAGCTAGCTAAAAAATAATGGCGGAGTGTCCTATTACTTAGCTCTAAATTCGCCTCTTTGACGCTGAGGAACACTGAAAGTTTGCAATGCAAACTTAGGAGAAAATATATTTTTCTCGCATGTGGTAGCGTTACCATTTTTTTTTTGAAGCAAACATTCTATTTGCTCTAATTAAAAGATTAGTTAGATTAGTTAAGTATTAGTTAGTGCAAGATTAGTTTAATTCGCACGATAAAATCCTTCGTGTTTGCTCTTTGTGGCGACAGAGTAAACTTGAGGCTTGAGAATAAATTCTCCACGCTTACTTGGGTTGCAGGAATCTGTAATACGGTTTCA
Source organism: Trachelus troglodyta (assembly GCA_030142635.1). Lineage (NCBI taxonomy): Eukaryota > Metazoa > Arthropoda > Insecta > Hymenoptera > Cephidae > Trachelus > Trachelus troglodyta. Next base: position 31,089 of record JARQTJ010000577.1, on the reverse strand, counting down.
GCCAGTGCACGTTATTCTGGAATGTTTTGGCTCATCGATTCCCAGACTTCTATTAGATCTGTTTTCCGACTCAGACTTTTTTGTGTACGATTGTACGACTGTAAAATAGACTTTATACTCGACCCAGAGTATTTTCAGCTTTCTCTTTCTGTCATTTCTCTAAATTTAAGAATGGCTTCGAAGATATCATCAGAAGACGTATCAGTGTATGTAGATTTTTATAAGGTATCATAACCGATATATTCATGTCACTCATGGTATTTGTGTTTGATACATAATGCCATAGATCTTCAAGATGACCTAGTCTGCGGTTTATTTCTATTTCTGAAAGCATAAATTTATATCTTGGATCTAAGAAAAATACCGATAGCAAGACTACATTTTTTAATATCAATTTTTCTCAATTCCATACAATCGTGCAGAAGCAGCGCAAATTTATATTGCTTCTCTAGTATTTCCTTTTAACTCGTATAGCAAACACTGTAGAAGCCTGAAAAAGTAAACTGCTCGGTCGGTAACTTTTTACTCAGTGCTTTGGCTGGGCGCAAACAATCATGCGTGTCACGTATTTAATTATATTTGTGAATCGCTCACAAAAATAATGGGTCGATTATTCCCAAAATCGTTACAGGAGTTTTGTAATTCAAGTAAACGTTGAATCATATCGTGCTTTCAGCGCCATCTAGTGGGAGAATCGAGAATTAAGCTAAGGCTTAATAATCTATGAGAAGTAATTCTCAAGGACCAATAGCAAACCCATGCTCATTTATAAACTAAACCGAATATATGTACCTATTGGGAGTTATCCAATTAAAAGAGACAGTTCGACGTGACACAAGTGGGGTTTAATGATTGGTTGATTCTAGCAGAAATATTTTTTAGTAACCAATGGTTCAGTTTTGTGACGGGTTGTGGTATTTGTTTTCACCGTGCAGGGTCGAAATAGAGTTAACCAATCAAAAACAAGATTTGGGCGGAATAAATTAAATTGATTGGATAACTCTATTCCAGCCCTGCACGTTGGAAATATTTGCATTGCTGAACAATGGGGGTTTTTCGTTTAAGATACGTATTACGTCAAATTGACTAGAGTCTTGTACGACTATTTCGTTCGACGTGGAAAGGTACTTTTATTCAACTTGAATCGCACAATTTGACGAAAAGCTTGTATATCGGCTCTAGGGGAAAATTTGCGAAATTGCGAATAATGGAGCTTTACGCCGAGTTGTGGAGATTCAGTTTGAATAAATGGAAAATCCTACTGTTTATTTATTAAATATCTGAAAAAGCTTTTTAAATGAGACTCGAACTTGGTACAGACTACGTTTCCATCTGTGTGATTTTGAGGGAATTAACCAATCACCTTCGTGTATTCTTCTCAAATTTATACGTGAATGGTTAATCTTCTCTAAATCCCGTAATTGGAAACTTAGTCGAAGAATCTCTAGGCCTGCACGCTAACCACGAGGATATTACAGTTAAAAAAATAATTTTCATTTTATATGTAGAAACGCTGCGAATTAAATTCGTTTAATTGTGTTAATGAATTCTCCAGTTACCATTGATTATTTTTTTTTTAGAATTTATCGATCTGGCTTTTTTTGGAACCATCCGAGCGAACCAATAATTTTTCTCAAAACCACTCTATTGTCAATAAAATAAGTTCCGGTTTTCAGTTTTGGTTTCGGTTTTCAACTGTAGCAATTTCAGGTTTTCGTTACGGTTTTAGGTTTATAGAATTTCAATTTTCATTAATTTCAATTTCATTTATAAAATTTCAGTTAATGGCTAAGTTTCGGTTCTTTATTTTTCTGGTTATTATCGATTATCCATTCCGGTTTCAATTTCGGTTACGGTCCCTAGTTGATTACCACAGTATATAGCAAAATACTCATATTTGCATTAGCCGTGGAATCCATTTTTCATTATCATAAAATATTTCCTCAATCTCTGAACCCTCGTCGAATAACGTCTCGGCCAGATTTTTAAGGCATTCGGCGCCAAATAACATAAACACCAACTGTTTCGTTTTCTTTATCACTTTTACTTTTCGTGTACGTGACAGGTTATTTGAGAAAAGGGTCCAGGAGTCTGCTTTACAGATCATCCAATGTAGCTCAATCCTACTCTCCCTCCTTGAGAGAATAGAGCTCAGAGTGAGATTTCACTGCTGAGAAAAAGTTATTTCATTTCTAGACTCGACACGGACAACAACTCGTATTGATCTCTGACTCAAATTATTGTCTAACATATCGATCCACATTTTTTATCCACAATTTATAACTTCTGTAACATCGAATATATTTCTCAATTTATATACGAGTCTAATGCAAATCACTTTTTTTTCTTTTTTACCCTCAGTTACACTAGGGTCACTCGCCGTTAGTAACAATTTCGGAGAGAAAATCGACGTACTCATTAACAGTATATCCGGAATTTACAATTTCGGCAAGAAGCTTGTGAAAACGCAGGTTATCGCGTCGGTAATCGCCGAAAAATATTCTATGAGAAACTTGACAACAAACAGAGTTTTGACAGTTTAGGATGACAGTGAAAAGTATTTTCATACACAATTTATATTTATAATAATTAATATAATGCAAATAACAATATTCTAATATACGTTTTTCACACAAAGTCGTTTTCGTTCAACAGAGTCAATAAAAAAAATTTGTGAAAAATGTACGAGTCTAGATAAATAAGAGTCTGCCGAAAAGAAGTCAAAGAATCATCTGAATTTTCATACGTATCAGAATTCTGCTATAAATTCTATATATCAATATAATAAAATCTGACATCTAGCAAAGAACCATTTCTCGATATAATTAAATTATATAATCCATAGATAACTTTTTAATCAAGTCGATAAAGAGTTATCAATGAAACAACAGAGAAAAGCAGCTCTTATTAAGATTCATGAAGTTTAAAGATCAGCCGAAATCACAGTAAGAAGTAGGTACAAGATGAGCAAAGACATTGTTTCAGGAAAACATTGAACCCCGTATTCAGAACCCGCTTTTAGTGCTAACAGCGTGCATTAAAATTTTTTCTTAGTGACTTTTAACTACAAGCGACTCTGTTAGTGACTTTAAGAGCGAGTTGTGAATACGGGCTTTATTTTATAGTCAGATCGTCTAAAGTGAAAGAAGAGAAGTTAAAGAGGGTTAAGAATTAAATTTGAATCTCAAAATATTCATAAAAAAAAGATATACAAATTTTTATATAAATATCAGGATAAACAGATACGGACAAAAAATGAGGTTTCAATTTCAGTCACAGAAAGCCTGAGATTTAAGTATTGGATCTCCGCATTGCATATTTCCGAAAAGACGCGTAGCGATTATACCAATAATTCACATATCGTCATACATTAATATATTAATTACTATATTTTTCTTTCGTTATCACAGACTATGGTATTCCATGACATAAAGCGAAACTTCATTCTTCTCGGTGCACGTTACTGGACAAGTTACCGCAGCGCCGCCTCTGGCAGTTTACAGAACTACCCGAATATACGTTAACCAAATTTAGGTTAAGTGTCGTTCCGTATGGCGGATTATCTTTCGAGTTACTTCACTAGCAGATGTCGTTCAGTGCTCCTCAATATATGTATATAGATGAAGGACGTTTCCGAGGGTCAATATTTTCAATAAAATAATAGCAAAGCGATATTCCAGCGTTATAGCCGCGTGGGAGAACCGTCTCGGAAAACGTGACGAAAGGGTCGGAAATACGCGCTATGTCACGGACAAGACGTGCGAAATTTGGTCTCCATGCGGGCATGACTACATTGTTTTATTTCGCGAGAACCAGGCGGCTTGCACTTGACACAATTAGTATCGAGCGGCGTTTCTATTTTTGCCGTCCATTGTGAGAATACATATATATGTATATATACACAGATATAGAAGGCCCTCATTTTCTAAAGATTTTACCACCCTGAATGCTTTCAGTGTGAATGTCAACGCGACAGCTTTATGACAAGTAAATGTCGTCCTCATTCTTCTGTTATTCACTTCGAATTAGTGTTATTGATAATAGTGCAAAAAAGCTTTTTTTTGTGGAAAGGCATTATATTACTTTGCGATCATTTTGACTCTTTTATTTACCGTCACGCCATGTCCTGTCCCTTATTTTCTTCTGTTTTTCCAATAATTCTTAATCCTCGTCATCCATAAAAATCCATCCACAGTTATTTCCTTGCATGCTGCTTCTTTATGGTTGATTCTAAATTTTACTAAAAGCAAATGCCGTTAATATTTTTCTTAACGCTCTTTACTTTTCAAAATTCAGGTAATTCTGTCGTTTAGCCCCTTTTCCGAAAAAACCCGATAGAATTTATTTTTCACCTCGATTGGCTTGTTGGCATGCCAAATAATGAAA
>JARQTJ010000577.1:4696-26610 GCA_030142635.1 Trachelus troglodyta | reverse complement strand
GTTCCTCCGACTGATTTTCATTATTTGGCATGCCAACAAGCCAATCGAGGTTAAAAATAAATTCTATCGACTTTTTTTGCAAAAGGGGCTAATCGTCAGAATTACCAAAATTCATCACCTTAACTCTCCATAGAAACTCATACTCTTGGTTAATCTTTTCACTCTGGACTTTCCGTTAATCTCAAACTTGGTTTCTCCGTTTCTGTAATCCCTGCCTTCCAAAATTCCCAAAAGATATATATAAAACGAATATCCCTTAGAGAAAGTTTGGTTAGTGGTCTGGATATTGTACAGGACGTTTCTGGCTAAATACAAACTTTAACGTAGATCAAGAGATTCACATCAGTCGAGTCTCGTGTCAAGTACAGGCAACCAACAGGGTATGGCCCTCTCAGACTATATTCGAGCTAACTCTTGTATGTATGGATGTACCTACAACTCGTTATCGGCTTCGCGCGTCCAGTTACTTTTTCTGACGACAGATGGCACTGCTTGCTTTGCTTTCTTTACCTTATTACACAACAGATGGCGCTGGCTTTTCACCAATACGTAACAATCGAAAACATTTTCTACTTCAAGAAATGCGTTCACATGGTGTCCCGAGCCAGGGGAAAAGGCTACCCCCACTACGTACGGGCCTGGCTTGCTTTTAGGCTACTGGCTGCAACTCTCTCGACACTCTTCCCCTAACTTCTCTCTGATCGCTATTTATGATGCTCAGTGTACATACGCTTGAATCGATTAATTATTCTAGAGAATAATTGCATTACGTATTGTGATACTATAAAGAGATAAAGCTACTATGTAATTCAACATAATGGGACTGAATTGCTCGTGTTTATCCAATTTTCTCGAATCCGTCCGCTTTCTCATAAATTTCAATTAAATCTTAATAGGCTACGCTTTACAAACTGAACGAAAGCTTAATTCATTAATGGACGCTCTGTTGGAGCAGGTCCGGTGAAAGAATCGAGTTTTGTCTATGACCAACATATCATATAAATTAATTTGTCCTAATTGACGTTATCGTTGCCCTTGAAGCAGGGTGGTAACATGGGTTACCACCTTGACTTCTATAAACTTTGGCCATTTAATTTCTACTTAATGGATTTAGGTCGGCTTTTAGTATGTTTTAGGTATCTTAGCAATAGAAGAACATAAAAAAGGGTGAATAATCCTTTTTTGAATTTAAATATTTATTTTAAAAATGTTATAAATAAACAAATATGAAAAAACAATTTTTTCGGAATAGTTCATTATTGACAGTTTTTTAAGATTATTTCTTGAAATTTTGTACAAAAGGGTTTTCACAACAGTACACGCAATTTTGATATGAATTATTCCCATCTGAACTTTAACGAACATCAGATAGCTTTATTAATGGCCGGTTCGCTGCAACAGCTTGTTTCTGTTTTCGATAGCTTGGGAGACTGGTAATACAGGGTGGACCAATAATTATTGGCACATTAAATATACCTAAAACATATTTAAAATTATTAGAATTATTTTTATCAAATAAAAAATGAGACGAATTTCCAAATCAATATTCCTCTACTGGTCCCACTCTACTACATCCCACAAAGGTACAAAGAGCTTTTGTCTCGTGTCCCTCTCTACGTTATAAGTTATTCCAACAGTTTTTTTTTGTATTCTCATAATGTGAAATTTTCGTTCGTAAAACCGCATTCGCGAAATGTTTTTTCTATCGCCATAACCTTCGCTCCAAATTTCATTTTAGAGCAAACACTGTCCTTCCGAGTCTTTGAACAAAGTCAAAAAATTCTCAAATCTCTGGTTATTCCTCCTTATTTCAATGGCTCTTCAACACGCGTATTCTGTGCAGGCTGCGCGATGAGGATTTTGCAAAATTAAAAAAACATGCCTTTAATTGTAGAGGACTATTTCAGGTTCAATCTATAGAGACAACAATTCTAACTATTGCTGGAATTTCGATATTAAATTTCAAATTCTCATATTGCCTAATATTACACTTTTCAATTAATTTGTCTCGTGAAATATGGCACCGGTGTTCCGTACGAAATTGTTCAAATTCTTGGAGTTCAAGTGAAACCAACACTGATTAAGTCGGCTGAGCGACTTATTGATTATGTGCGTGGGCACGTGGATCCAATATCTAAGCACGTATTGTTATACGCGTGGATTCTATCAGCACCATTAATTTTACTGAATAGCCTTTTATCGCTGGACTTTTTATTTCTTTGTGAAACTCGAAAACTGGAATTCGTGCTTACATATAGAATCTGTGTGGGTATATTCAGACAGGAGAGAATTTTTTATAAAAAATTGGCGCGAAATTCATGGTAATTGTAATTACATCACAAAATCACATTGTAATTACTAATTACAGTTGCTATAGCAACATAGGAATTTGTTAATCATATCTTTGAAGTCAGTACGGTTATCTTTAAATAAAAAAAATTGTTGAGGTACATTTTGGTACGAAGCGTACCTATGCATTTATCTCGGTGAATGATAAAGATATTCATAAAAAACATATTGTCTAAGAGATTACGTTTTTTTTTAAAAAAAAACATCCTTGGTTGTGCTATAGCCATAAAACTTTGGGCTGCAAAGATCAAATCGATATATGCAACTGTTTTTGGGATATAAGAAAAAATCAATGCAATTTTAGCACCGTCCTTTTTTTGTCTTTTTGGAAAAATATAATACGGTAATTCGAAAGAGATAAAGATTTAGAATAAAGATCGCGAAAAAATTCGTGATCTTTATTATTTTGGTAAACCTTGATACTTTTCGACACAAATAATGAGTGAAACTTTTGTCCTTAACTTTAGCGTCCAAATGAAAACAAAGTATTACGTGAAGTTTGATTATCTTTTTTCTCTTTTCCATTTTCGAAAAATAGTGACGTATCTCTTGCGATGGAAACTGATGCCAGCAGGGTGAGCTCTAGAATGAATATAAAGTATAGGCCGTTCGATATCGGAAGTGAATTTATTATGTCTGAATTAATGCATTTAAATAGATATTTATGTATAAAGACAGGTGACTCAGTTCCAGTTATTTTTCCATTTGTTATAATTTTTTAACCATTAGCTGGATTGATTAAATTTTGAAACATGTTTAAATGGCTTGAGGTAAACTTACAGATGGTCGAAAACAAGTATTTTTTTTTATAATTCTCCCAAAAAGTGAGCATGCACATAATATGTGATATCATTAAGATATTATCTTAATATTTTGAAAAGTCAGTGAAATAAATTTCTATACATTTTTTAGGAACATAAATAATTCAATATTTGCATATAAATATATATGCAACATTCGATGTTTCATCTAGTTGAAAGTCAAAGTAATTTGCCTGATAATGGAAAGTCGGCAAATCAACCAAATCGAATTCAAAAGATAACCAAATTTTGAATGTAAATTTTTCCCTTCTTACGTATGCTATACGGGTGAACTTTTTTATCTCTATTTTTTTCTTCTTCTATGACTTTTATGTTTAACTTCTTTTAATATCATTTGAAATGACAAAGATAATTTTGTTTATCTTCAAACGGAAAATAAACGAACATTCATAATATGCGTAATCGATACTCAAATAGAAAATTACGATACAAGGCGCAGAGTACGTGATTCTCGCACAAGTGTATTTTTACAAAAGCATGTGTGCCAGGTACTTTTTTTTTAACTCAGTGTACCAAATTCGATTTCTCGTGCTTGGTTTTTTAATTTAGTGTGCGATGTGGTTTATCTATACCGTTACGATAACGTTTGTTTATAATTAGCAGCTGTTCGGTTCTCGATATCATTTTATTTATAACAAGCAGCGAGCTACACTCATTGTCAGTCCGCGAAATTAATTAATTCGCATACTGCGTGTCAAAGGTCTTGAATTTACTTCGCATATTACCAACAGGTATGGGAAATCGAATTTTGCACACTGAATTCAAAAAAATATATATTTAATGGTTTACATAAGATTTTTGAAATCGTGCACCGTTTTACTGGAAACCGCAAATGTGGAACTGAGCTGATATTTTATATTTAACACTCCATATGTTTCCTTATACATGGACGTAACTAAAAAAATTTACATTTGTATTTTTTTTGTCGTAAAAAACACTAAGAAAAAGGACATTAATAAAAAAGAATAGTGGGAAAGATCACAAGGTAGGGGGGGAAAGGGGGGCATTTTTTTCGTTCTCTCAGTTTTTTTACTAGACTCAGTAGTCTCGTTATATTTCGTTTATTAAAATATATAAAAATTGTCAATAGTATAGTCACCTCACGAACTTATATTTTTTTGACAGATCGAAAAAAATGAAATTTTTAGCAAGCTACGCGTGGCAGTGAATATACATTTTTGTATGTGTTCCATTTTACTATATATTTCCATAATTTGATAGAAACCCACGTTTGATTTTTTCAGGATTGCATTATTTGTCAACTGTCAAAGAAAAACATTCAACTCGTGGATTGACTATAGACACCTTAAAAAATGTTAAATCTATTAATATTTTACTGGAGGGAAAAATAAAAGATGTTTATGTATTTTTTTCTCATTATTATTGCGTTACAATTCCTAACTACTTTCAATTTAAAAGATACAGGAGATCCGTGGCCACGTTAAGGCCGACCTTATTGCTACCTTAAAACTACATTAAGGTTATTCAAAACTACATTATACAGTTATTCTATCGTTCCCTATACTTAAATGTAGATAAGAACCCAAAAATATTGATGGGCTAGAAATACCGTTTGTGGAAACCGTATCATTTTTCGTCACCCCTGTCAAGACTTTGATTAATTTCTGTTACTATCAAAGTATTAAATTTGTCAATGAAACCCAATAATATTAATTCAAAAGTACACCTGAAGAAACTCTTAAAAAAACTTTTTAATTTTTCATCGTTTGAAAATTGATTTCTGCTGATTAAAGCAGCTTTGCATTATTGGCAATTGCCTTAATTTATATTTAATGAACAGGGTCATAAATGGATATAAGGATTCGATAGCCACATATGGTACTAATGTGACGAAAAATAGTACATCTAACCTATTCGTAAAAATACCTTTATCTTTATTACGTTATTCGACTTTGTTTATTAAAATCTTAACTTCATTACAATAATCTATAATCAATCATGACTGTAATATAGGAACTGTTTTGATTATTCCATTCGCGAATTTCATTCAAATATTTTCGTTCTCCTCGCATCTGCTTTACTGTGCAAATATTTAACATTTTTGGCACATGTGCTATAGCGTCGTTAAGCGCTTAGCGCCCCAATTGGCAGACGCCGAGGATATTATTACGTCAAATTGCACTATTACGCGTCTATGGCGCCTGACACAATGGCGTAAGTGTCAATCAAGTGATTAGAAGTAGTTAAGTGCTAAAAGCTAAAATCGTCGCTCGACATTAGAATATTTTTTTTGACAGACAAATTACCTAGTTGAGACATAAAAAATCATTTCGTATACTGGTTACAGAGTATAATAACCGAATGGGTGAAATGTCAAACAACGATTCCGTCGATGGCCAAAGGCCAAAGGCGCTGCTTTTGAAATCTTAGGATAGTCAGTTGGTATTTGAATTATTTAGTTTATACAAAAATACTTATCGATAGTATCAATTGACTTGTTAAATTTCTAACTAGCTTAGCCATCGATATAAATTATAATATGCATTATATATTCTTCATAAACGAAATAGAGGTTTCAGAAATATAAATACATAAATTTAGATAAAGGAATCTTTTTTCCTTTTTAAGGTACTTAGTGTTTATGACACATTGTGCAATTTTTGTATGTCCTATAGAATCGAGGCACTGGAAGGCTGTATTCATTCATGGAAGCTAAAAATTTTTTCTTTTGAAATCTTAGGATATATTCAGTTGGTATTTGAATTATTTTGGTTATACAAAAATACTTATCGATCGTATCAATTGACTTGTTAAATTTCTAACTAGCTTAACCATCGATATGAATTATAATATGCATTATATGTTCTTCATAAACGAAATAGAGGTTTGAGAAATATAAATACATAAATTTAGATAAAGGAATCTTTTTTTCTTTTTAAGTTACTTAGTGTTTATGAAACATTGTGCACTTTTTGTATGTCCTATACAATCGAGGCACTGGAAGGCTGTATTCATTCATGGAAGCTAACAATTTTTTCGTTAAAAAAATGATGCCTTGGGGCATTGGAATTTTGTGCTATCTTAAGAAAGAATTCCGCTTTGATGGCCGGGATATTAACTGATTTATACGATTATTTTTCAATGTTAACGGATAAGGATATTATTAAAAACTCTTTTTTTTTCTAAAAACATGTATTATCTTAGATTATAAAAATAGTTTTTGTTATATTTTTTAAATATTTTTTAGAAGAAATGACCATTGGCGACGCAGTTGAATCAACATCGTAAAGTCATCTGACACACAAAGTGGTGAAAAATTCTAGATCAGTACGAGTATAATTGTCACCTCTAGTAGAATTACCAATTTAAAGTAAAAAATTACAAAATGGCGACTAATAGGAAAGAAAGAATCCAAATTTGCCATTTTTATAATCAATTTTCAATACTATAAAATAGGCAATTATTAAGATAATAATTTAATGCTGCTACGGTACAGAGCCAGTGAGCTGTAGAGTACTGTGTAAAAATTCCAGCTCGATCGGATGGACAGTTTAGTTTTTTAAGTTCCGCTATGTGAAAAAAGTCAATTTCAGAAAAATATGTTTAAAGTTTGAGAAGGGATTTATTTTACGTCTCCCATATTTTAAAGTCCTTAGATTTCATTTTTTCATAGTATTTTTCAAAGTCTATTTTCTCTGCCTCTAACAAAAAGCAAAAAACTATATAAATTAAATTTCAAAAATAAAAAACAAAATTCAATGAAAACTTTTTCAAAGTTCGGCGTGAGTGCCGCTTTATGGTCCTGGAACTAATCTAACGACTTAAAATTGATTTCAAGACAGTCTCCGAAGTATCGCAATGTCTCCTTTAAGCCATCAAAATAGATCCGGAACTTGTTGTTTCTCACATTTACACTCTTATCTACGGACACGCGTCACGAACGCCTTGTAAATACAAAAATTTGTCAAACTTTATTACAGAGAGTCTGGTGTTTGTGATATTATCGAAATGCGCAATTAATAAAGCAGATTGCACATTCGTTTTCGTCGCTTAGCGATTCCAGCTCCAACTAAGACCCACTGGAGCTGCATAAGACATCGGTGGGAAAGCCAAACATTTTTCCTAACGAATGGCACGATTGCATGACAATCTAATGCATCGTTGATTTAATTTCAATTTAATTAATTATCTATAATATCACGTGTGATTTCGTATCGCCCTTTACGTCATTTTGGAGACACCTTGCTTCCATCTCCTTCGGCACGCAATCTCTGTTCAGATTTTTACTTTTCTCTAGCATTAATTGCACCTCGGCCAAGGTCTTCCCCTTCGTTTCCGGTATACTGAAGTGTATAACGATGGCGTTGAAAAACGTGGCAAAGGCGAAGAGTCCAAACGCGTATTGGACACCGATGGAATCGGTAATGACCTGAAAAAAAAAGATCGATCAATAAATCGCTGTATCGTAAACGATCTCGCACGGGTTTATTTTAATAAATAAAAAAAAATCTCACCTGCCACAAAAGGGTGACCATAATGCTGGACAAGGAATACGTAAAGTTGACTAGGAGGATAGCTAAATGACGAATTTCTAAAGGAACACAATCCACGGTGATTATTGTGCTGATCGGCGAGAGTCCAAGACCGAAGAAAGTCGCATAGAGCAGAATACCGATCACAGGAAACATCCTGACGTGTTCGAGATCGGTACCGGTTGATTGAACATGGAAATACAGACCCATAGCTGCAAGACAGGTCGCAGACCCAATGGCAGATCCTAGTACCATGGGTCTTCTACCGATCCTGTCGACGATACTGGCGGCTGCTATGGCGCAGAATAACTGAACGCAGCCCAGAAGAAGAGCAACGGTTTCACCGGAAAGCAATGAATCCCTATTGTTGAATATGAACAGAGCATAAGCGTTCACTGCCTGAATCCCAGACAATTGTTGTGCTGAAAGGAGATCGGATGCGTTATAATTTTAAAAAAAGTTACTTGAAAACGTCATTAAACCTGTAACGATTTATCAATATATTCCTTACACAGTTGCATTATGAAAGCGATGAACAAGGACCACCTGTTGACACGTTTTAAAAAAATCGATATGAAAGCCGACCATGAAGTCAAATTTAATTTAGCCGGCTTTCCCTTTTGCACCAGATACTTTATGTTCGCCAATTCTTCGTCAACGTTCTCCGTTCTTCGGAGCTGGACCAACGCGCGTCTCGCGTCAGAAAAACGATCTTTGCGCACGTACCAATAGGGAGACTCAGGCGCACGTATGAAACTGAATCCAAATACGATAGGCAGAATCACACTGAGAAATGCAGACTGTTTGAACGTAAGGTATGGTCCAATACCGAAGGCCAGAAGGAAACCGAGATTTACGGAGATGCTGCAGAATCCACATAAGAATCCGCGAATCGCCGATGTGGATATTTCGGATATATACATTTCTGTTGATAAGAAGGCACTGCCAGCTAGATAACCGACCAGTACACGTCCAATATAGACCGCCTATAAATCGATAAGATAAGTTACATGAATCAGGCTCAAAAATCTTTTAACGATTAAATCAATACGTCTAATTAATATCGATTGGACTTACCCAAATTTTCGAAGCGAATCCTATCATCAGCCATCCTATTACACTGGGAATTATAGTGATAAGGATAATTCTCTTGCTGCCGAATCTAGATATAAATAACGTAGCAGCAATAGTGCCCCACATCGAACCAACAAATACAAAACTGGAAGCCCATGCGGCTTCATTTTCTGTCATTTTAATTGGAGAATCTTCTGACAGCATTTTGGGAATGGCTGCCATCGCCCATCCGAGCGTCGTTCCCATTCCCAGCATATTTATACAGGCTGTAAGCAAAGGAAGATACGTGATATCAAGATGGATAAATTTCGTTTCGAATCGCAAGATGCGAATCGGATCATTAAAATTATTAATGATTAATTAATTATGCCCATTCGGTATCGCTGATCTGATCTTATTCATCCTGTATAGCGGAACCTCAATTTTCATTTTTGGATAGACTGCGATGAAAATTGAGGTTTTACCATGTATGATTTATTGTATGGAAAGATTATTTCAAACCTGATCAAATATTGAAAGCAGCAAGTAGTACGGGGGATCGGTATCGGTTGAAACAGGTTATCGAATGAAATAAAATCGTTTAGTCAGTCATCTATTGGCAACGAATAAATGCTAATTTCCAAATTAGCTGTAACGTTATTTTAAGATAAATTGAGCAAAATTAAATAAAAAAATTCTGTTAGTTATTGGTATAATTAATTCAAGATAAATTGAGCAAAATTAAATTAAAAAATTCTATTAGTTATCGGTAACGTTAATTCAGACGTAATTCGTTTTTATTTCGACCGGCACCAGTCTGTCTGACGTAACAGCCGGAATAGGCTCCGTACTGAATTGACCGCTGTGTCCTTGAGTTTTTATCAGCCAGAAGGGGAGAATGGATTAGAGGTGTGGAAATAGGGAGGAAGTAGGTAAATTGAATTTCAGAAAATTAAGGTTTTAGTTTAATATAAAGTCATCGTAGAAAATTTACCTGCCAACACTACTAGGTAGAGGACTGTGTTGTTTCCCTGTACAGGCATATATGTGGACACCATTATCGATGAAATTCTGAAAGTCAATGATTTATAGGTTAGTTTAATATTGAATTAGGTGGAATACAAATGATTTGTGTATTTTAATTTCGTTAAATATTTACTTTCTAATCTATTCGCGTCATAATTTCGTCATGTTTAAAAGATGATACGTCACGTAGGAAATATTTTTTCTAGGAAAGACTTTTATGTCAGTGAATTCTTCCTTCTTCTGCCACAACGTGATCGATGATAAATTTAATAAAAAATTATGATAATATGAAATAATGAAAGTTAAGTATAAGTTACAATTGAAACCTCGCCAATAAACTTTCAGATGATAACATGGCAATCGTGTACCAATGATAAAAGTCAGATTTATTCTGGCGGAAAAATGACCACGTGGTCACCAGCATTCAAGTCTTCCGCTTTAATAACGCGCATGCGTGCAACTCCCTACGAAGTCTGCGCTCCCTACGGCTTGATTCTAGCACGAATCGATGCTGTATTCCAGGTATCCATTCATCCTGACCTTGCACGTTCTCAGACCCTACAGTTCCAGAAGCCCCGGTACTTCCTCAGATCATTCATTCTCTCGAAGTGAACTAATTCGAAAAATTCTCCAAAGAGATAACAACTATCGTTATCAGATAGAGCGCTAAAAATAATTTATTTTCACGAGTCAATTAGTTTCAATTATCAACAGATAACAAAAAAAAAATTGTGACACATATGAAAGAATTTCCGAGGACAAAGAAATTATCGAAGAATATGTTACTAATGATATGACGTACACAGATATTAATCATCTAACATCGGCAAAATTATACACCAGATCGATCAATGTGTAGGCACCAGTGCACATCAGCCTAGCCGATCGTCCTTGCGTTGTAACAGGAACAGCAACATCGAAATATCCTCTGGCGCAGTCGCTTTGACAGCATCGGAATTCCACTTGCGTATGTGGGTGCGTTATGTTAGTATGACACGTCGGTAGTGGCAGGGGATTCGTCAGTGTAACAGAGAGAGAGAAGAGAGAAGAGAGAATAATTGAGAGAGAGAAAAAGAGAGTAGAATAAAAAGACGAGAACAGAACGATCAAAAGGAGCAAAAAAAAAGAATCAGCCCAGAGACACTAGCTTGAAAGAGTGAGATTCAGGGAATACAAGGGTAGTGAAATGGGGTACGGGAGTTCGAGAGAGATAGGGTAAGAGATAGAGAGGGAGAGGAGAAGGTCCAACTGCTCTAGAATACAAGAGAAAGCCGCTACGATGTACCGCAGTAGGGGTGGCTTCGCTCCAGGGCTGCTTGCTCCCTTGCAAAAGCGCTATTGACACGTTACCAAGTGCGGGAGATAACGTAACGCGCGTTCGGCTGTCAGCAAGGCGCGTTTCCATCGTGTTGCCAGTTGACGATTAATCTAATTGAAAGTCCGTCGGGTCGTCATGCTTTTGTGCGAGGTGCTGATGTCGTCTCAGCTGACCTCTCGGTACGTCCTGGGGTCAGTCCAGGTCAGGCTTTGGGTACCGACCCGTCTAACCGGGTGAAGGGGGCACTCGGAAGGCGAAGCAAAAGGGTTTGACAGGAGAAGTTTGACAAGTGCATTGTGGCCAATTGACAAACCGACTGACAGTGGAAAATGGCAGCGGGACGACGCTTGAGGATGCTCTGGGAAAATGGCAGCTTTGCGAATCCTTTGGGAGGCTGATGAAAGGATCTCTCAAGAGTACTTGTGCACGTGTTTTATTAACAATCGAAATGACTGCGATATCAGTCCGAGATACGTTGCGCAGCATCCTCGTGGATTTCTGACACTCGGAGGATCTTCGGTGCGAAGGATCACGAAGTGTCATTTGGGACTGATAAGAAAATTTTGAAAAAATGTTTGCGGTTACTTTTCAACGATCTCGCACTTGTGCTATCTTTTGCCAAAATCGAATCTGGTGATCGATAACGTGATTTTTAATGCTTACGCAAATTTCGCACATATATATAAATTTTATATATAACATACGTAATGTTTATCATCAATCACAATCACCCACTCACATTGCGAAAAATTGTAATTACGAGGCATCGAATTTTTTAGGAAATATGTATATTCGATTTAATTTCTGGAACGTATTTCAATAAGCGTGACAGGCTAGTACGTGCTGACGTGTAAGAAAAGGAGATAATACATTTAAAAAATTTTACGTCCATTTTAACTTTTTACGATCATCAATTGTGGCTGTTGAGATCGGACGCGTTTACAAGAAACGAAAGTATAGCGGATGCTCGTGTAGCGTCTGTACGATTAATGAAACTTGGAAAATAATTACTCTACGAATATACTTAACAACTGAATAATTCAGGCTTAACGCTGAAGATAATCGGTGCGAATTAACAATTGTAATTCGTAATGAATTACACGAGACTCGTCTCTAACGAAGAGAGTCTTCGTGCAGTGTTTACCGTTTGTGGTATGCGATTATGCGATGACTGGTACGAGTCTGCAATACGCGCATGTATAGTCAATTGAAAAACATACTAATCGCCTGGAATTCATAGATCAAGTATAAATCATTTAATTTGATCAAGGATTTGTCACGTGCGTCTGACGGCAATTTGTCTTGGAACGATCATCCGCATAACAGAAATAATTTCCGATGGATCTCTAGATATATATATACACATATACGTATGAAAAGTTTTCAAAAAATCAATGTTAAAAAAACCAGTAAAATCATTATTAGGTATAGTAACGTTATATGAGCAATATCTAGATCATTTTATTAACGTAGAATATATGTAGAAAAATATTTTTCTTTTCGCAAGAATGAACGTCGCAGCTTCAAAGGACCCGGAGAGCGTCCTCGATATGTGGGACGTTCAAAGGCGCGAGATCGATATGGATAATAATAAAAATATTGATGAAAAATAAAGCGAAAATTGTACACGTAAATAAGCACGACTTAAATGCGGTTTTTACATCGTTAAAAATATGTAGAAGTTTACTCAGTTCTCACCTGTAAAGTAGCTGAGTCGTTGATCGATCGAAGATAATTTTTCTGACACTTAATCGACTGTGATTGCTGATGACTTTAATCGCACTGTGTTGCCAATTTAAATTAAAATCATTTTTTTATTTCACGATGATACATTAATATATGGTAATTAAAAGAAAAATATTTAAATATCTTTCAATTATATTTATCCGTATATCGATGCTTACGCTTGACACCAGTTCCTAGATCGATATATAGTATAAAATCAGATATATAAATATATCGACAGTATTACGACGAGAGTAGGAGATTCGTTTAGAATACAAAAAAATAGTTGAATATCCGCTAGTTGCCTTGTTGAAGTTGATAAATATATTTCGTGATAACTCACACGTGTTATCTGCGCAGTTGCAGTAAAATTGTTATAAAAAAAAGCACAAAATTGTTGACACTAGACGTTCGTAGTTTGGCTAACGATTTCTTTTTGAAAAGCCCGCTTTTTTCGAATCGCGCTGATCGTAGTAGCGAATGGTAAATCAATGGTTGAAATAATCGCGGCAGTGAGGATCTGCCTTGAAACTGTAGGAAAATTGCCCTGTGTAGGCTGTTGCTCCTTTGACGTACCGAGGGGAAAGAACGCTCCGGACAGGTGCGAACAGCTGATATAAAGACAAGAGAGAAAGGAGAGGTACATAGAAGAGAGACAGGAGTACGTAGCACCTGGTATTAAGGTTTTCCGTATGGATTGCGTTATCGACTCGGACGTCAGGCGGAGATTGAAACGAATATCAGCCGTGTGTATTCAGGATACGTACGTAAGTTCGTACGAACTGACGTTTGTTGGATGGGAGGAAAATCTATTTATGGGGAAAAACCTGGCTGGTCACGTGGGTTTAAAAGTGATATTCGTAAGTGGTGTCAAGGTGCTTTTGAAAAAGTTTCATCCTGACTGAGTTTTCTGGTGATTTTATTCGACGGTCACGAAGATACAATTTTCTGCTTGCGATCGAGATGGGTGCCAGAGGATGGGAATACGAGGCTTTGCCTGATCTTCATACGTCGACCGTCGTGACGCCATCGTCGACGCCTCCTAATAACGCACAGAAGGTGCCTGGCTCTTCGCCCAGGGTCAACTTTCAACCGGATAATCTTGTTTCCACCAGGAGACGCAGTAGCGCGCGTTTGGCAGCACCGTCGAGGAGAAGAAGTCGCAGCATGAGCGCATGGAGCGATTTGTCTAGATCTTCATTCAGGATGGACGAAAGGTGGGATTATTTTTTTAAATGATAATAATTATACTTGGTTTTTTTTTTCATTTAATTGTCATACAGTCCAACTTTGTTTATCTGAGCTTGCTCGGGCGAGGCCATTTGGGTAATTGGGACGGTACCCATGATAAGATATTCCTTATGTCTACGGCTGAGTAATGTTGATGATAGGAGCTGATTTTTGGGAAATTGGATTCGACCGTGTATTTTCATTTTTTTCTTCACTGATATATTTATTTTGATGATAGCTATGTGATATGAATAATGATAACTGATATTACGCTTGGGAGCAGTTTGGCTGGAAAGAGTTCAGTAATTAGTTTTGGATATCGGACACTGATGGGCAACAATTTTTTTGGATTGATGGAGGGATGATGGAGTTCTGATGTACTTTAGATAATACAGAATTATATATAGGTATTCTATAACGTGTCTTATAGGATGTCTTGTCTACCTTACTATTGTGGAAGGGTTAACGGTATAGGGAAATTTTTTTAGGGTTAGTTTTCCAGGAGACGCAGGCGGATAATTTTATCTTCTCTATATTTAAAGAATCAATTTTATTCATTAATTGGAAAATTGAATAATTGAATTCTCCTTATATGCATTTTATCAATTTTTCCTTATGTGTCAGTCATGAGCAATTTGCGATTTGTTACGTTACAATACTCTTCTTAGAATTGCAGATGTTTCATTAGGATTTGTATGCTTAGAATTTTTTATTGGCATTGTTCGATTTTTTTTAATAGCTCATATTGTATCTTCATTGTGAAGTTTTTTTTATTACGCTGTGCGCTTCAGGTTTTGATCGATAGCTTCCTGGAAAAACTTTGAAGCCGCACACAGAATAGTTAAAATTTAACCCTTTGCACTTCGCACCGTTTCGGACGTTACCTACCAGCAACTCGACGCCACTTTTTCACGAAAACGTACACCCTGGAAACGTGATATTATACAGTATAATTTTAGAACCAAGTAAGGAATTGTAATGAAATTTGGTTTATATGAATAAAAGAAAGGATAAAGAAATGCTTTGGAAATTACTAATGGTAAATTACGAAAGCACAACACTGTCTTATTACTGCAGAGATCTTTACTATTCGACGCTTCAGTACGAACTGAGATCTTGTACATTTCTTCTCTCGGATTTCGGATTTCTTTATTATCTTATCAAGTTTCCCATTTCCATCTTATCAAGTTTCCCATACCCCTGTAGCTTTGTACGCCTAATCCACTATATCTACAATTTGCTCAACGGATCAGAGAAGTGTACAGTCCGTCGTGAACGCACTTCGCACGTTCTTTTTCGACGTGTAAAACGATTGATTTATTTATCATGCATCTTGTTAATTTTATCATATTCCGATTTGTTTTTTGTGCCATTTTAATAGAAAACTACAAGAGAACACGTGTTTCTTAAAAAATTTCGGTGGAATAAGTTCATTGTCCGTAATCGTTAATAAACTTTCATGTTCCCTCAGAGGGGACAACCGAGTGCAAAGGGTTAAAAAGCACTGGTGTTTCCATTTGGATGACGTAAAATGAAAAAGTCTACTTTATCAACAGGGGAATTAAATCCATTGCACGATAGGCAGAATGTAAGGTTATTGACTGAATGTAATAAATAGATCAGAGATGTCCGTCCATTTTTTGCCTTGGAATTTTTACATGTAGAATATTCCAAAGAATTATAGGAAAGAAAATAGTGGTCCATAGAAAACTCCGTAAGTTGAATATTAGTCAAGTGTATATGGGTAACCGAATAATTTTTAAAGTCTATTTTTTTAAATTAAGCCTCGTTCAGAACATTTATTCTGCAATTTCGATTTACTTTTCCATAAAGAATGATCTACTTTTTGGTTGTACCATGATTTTCGTTCCATTCTGTATATTTACATACAGGGTTGTATAAGAGGGTTGACTTTTCATCTAAATTATTTTTTTTATATTCACTTGATTTCGAAATACAGCACGTTACATGTTTTTTTTAATGCAATATCATCTTCGGTTGGTATAAGAAAATATAGCCTTTTCTTTTTCTTAACATTTTAAGACCTTGCAGACTAAAATTTGTTGAGCTATTTTCAAGTTATCAAGAAGTGAATTTATTGAAGAATCTTCGGCTGCGAAATTAAGCGCGCGAACTTTGAATGCGCTAGCGGCGCTGCAATCGAAGATTGTTCAATAAATTCACCTCTCATTAACTCTGAAACGGCTCAATGGATTTTAATCTTCAAGGTCTTAAAATGTTAAGAAGAAAACGCGCTACATTTTCATATACCAACAGAAAATGATGTTCCATTTAAAAAAACCACGTAACATGCCGTATCTCGAAATCAAATAAATATTAAGAAAAATCATTTGAATGAAAAATAGACACCTTTGAAACCATACAACTTTTGTCTGAAACTTTTTCCCGTATCTTTAATAGTAACGGAAATAATCGAGGTGTACACTTTCAGTGGGACACCCTGTATAGTATTTTAATGGTACAGTCCATTTGTAGGTGTCCAAGATACCATTTGCTTGTGTTTCACCTTTTTCCCATGAGATATGCAGTCTCTTTAAATATTCAATCGACGGTAAAAGACAAGGCGGAGGAATTTTCACGAAGGAAAACAAATTTATCTTTTGATATCGGTGATTCCAATTCATTTCTTATTAGTTTTTATATTAGATTGATGTAAAGGGGCAATATTATGTATTATGCTAATTACATCGTAATTAAGCTTTATACTAAAAAGTTTATTCGTAACTGGGATATTTAATGGATGCCCCGTATTTGTTCAGTTTTCTACCAAATTCTGTGAAGTTTCCTCAAATCGGCAAAATTATTTGGTACGTTTCCAGAGCCGTTAATAATACGAAAGTAGAAAAGGAGATCTCTGTTTAAATTAAACTTATGCAGCTATTTGTTCATAAAATATGAAATATTTTGTTCAGAAATTATTTTTTTATACAAAGTTATAATTCTTTTGTTATTTATTTAGCTTTTACGCAAAAAAATTAATGACACATCACGAATCAGGCTTGGCTATTCAAACTATCTTAATTCAGCAGACAAGAATAAGTATTAGAATGCTCTTAAATTTTTTGGTCGATCCAAAAAAAATATTTTGATAATATCACGAGAACCAGGTGCAGAAATAACATTTTCGAAGAAATGATATTAAATTTTTAAGAGTAAACTTGTTGAGATAAAAATACATATTTATCAAGATCTTGCGCAACAACTAGATTAGTTTTTATGTGGACATTATCAGGACAGATATAAAAAAAGACTATCAAAGGCTTAAATCAAATCGTTTTAAATGTTATGATAATAATACATTTTGAGATTGCAAATCGTATCTATTATCTTATTTTTTATTTGCGCAATCTGATTGTTTATTAAGAGTAAGAACTGCCGACGACACAGTAAGGAAGATGATTCGCGTACACAACAGACCGGTTATTATTCATGAGATTATTTTTTATAATTTATACCTTTATTTCTTACACGTGCGCGATGAACTTGGAATGTAAATAACAATATATTTTTTGTCGATAAACCTGTTTAAATAAAAATTTTTTGAAAAAATCTCAAATCAAAATATCCACTATCGTTTCTAGATATTAATCATACCGAGTCTCATGTAAGTTATCATTAAATAAATCATAATCAGTATTTCCAAATGCATTATGCCGAAGTGAAAAATTTAAAAACAATATTTTTTATTATGTCCGGATAAATAATGAACAGCATAGCACTGTAATTCGAACATGATTGAATTAATTCTTATTATAATATCTCCTTTCGTAGAAAATTTATAACCCCACTATTTCCACGTATTTTCGCTATTTTTAATAAAGTAGAAAAACATCTTGTAGATCCTAGTACAGGAAACTAATTAAGCATGCGACCCTGGTGGCCGACACTGAACTATTCAAAATGGCCCCTGAGCGGTCGAACCACGAAACACGTTGATACATTTCAGACTTAAATAATTGTACGGTTCGAGAATATTGTTAATTTGTTAATTAATATAGTTACGAAAAACGTTTGTGAGATGGCATACATTTTTTGTGTTATTCTCAATGGGCACAAAATGTATTATTACACAACAAAGCTTTCAGCGTCGTAGCTATAAAATTCAAATCTGAACGTTAAAGCAGCCATGACAGACCGAGGACCAATAGGATCGATAACAATAGGAATTAAAGGCTTTTCTCGATATTAAATACATTAGAATATCCGTTCTACTAAATTCCCATCGATCATCGTAAATCAATTCCGTATGACCTCAAGTTTGCATTAAATTTTCTGCTTATAGCATTCTGATCCATTGGGATCAAACCACTGAAAGCTTCGATCTATAGGATAATCAGTATATACGTCATGTTCAGAATTAGCTTGAACCACATTAGCCTAGATAGACCGACCTGATCATCACTTAGTGATTCTATATTCAAGAAATCGATTGTTCGAGAGCTCACGAATTTTTTATATCTTCACTCGAGGCTAATAAATATTCAAAATTATTTTTTAAATTTATATCCTTCTTCAAATTTATAGTACATGAATCTAGCAATCTTTTACCTATATAGCAAAAAAATACTTCTTAGATAAGACACTTTAATAACTACAGCTACATTGATGGTCCAGCCCAGATTATTTTTTTTGTCCGAAATCTGTCTACTTACAATTAGATGGAGTCTAGTTAGAAACCCACTTAATTTTCTACATGGGAAATAGCAATATGCGCGTTTTACTGAACGATCACAGTATGGTGGAAATAAAAAACAAATTTTTTTCATTTCCCTATGAGGTAAACTTAAACCATTCGAGGTTAAAGTATATTCAGGTAGAGTACGAATGAGGTAAAATTATCGGCCTTTTTTATCACGATGAACCAAGAAGTCACGTGTGACCGATATTGCCAATTCTTTTTGCACATTCATTTCTCATTTTTTAGGTAGTCTTTTCCTGAGAACTAATATCAGACGGGTACCTAAATTTTGAATATATATATTTTGAATATACAGTAACAATGGGCATGTAAAAAAAAATAGGTGAATTTACCCTCAATTTACAAGAAACAAATGACGTTCAAAGTCTACTTGTATTTAAAAAAAATTGTTATGGCAAAATCGGCACGACCATATTTTCAATGAATAACATATGTACGTACAATTATAAAATAAATAATTGTACTAATAAATGTCCAATATCCTACAATTATTTGTCTGCAAGCTCACGAAAAGTAAGTGGAGTCACGTGAATAAATCCACTTAAGGACGTTAGAGATTAGCTAGATGACTAGAATATCCTATACGATTGGTTTCTTCTTTCAATAGCTTCAGGCCAGGATGTCAATAGCAATCGTTTAGCACGTCTTTTTTAAATATTAGCAGAAAAAATGTTAACTCGATCTCTTAGGAGTATTTTAATTGATATTGCTATTCAATAATCAATTGCCATACTGTTGCATTAATCTGAGAAAATTTTTTAAGAATGTGACAAAGTCGTCATGCAGTATGGTACAATTTGTTGTATCATAAATTCTTATGTCATACCATCACCTGTGTTATTCATCGCTAGCGAACATGTGTGTTATTATTTTATAACACTCTTGTATGGCTTGCTTTTTTTGTTTCAGGTGAGTAAATTCTCTGTAATTGATCCAGAGCCGAATACGTCGTTGTGAGTACATATTTTCCCGTTTACTCAGAATTATAGGTTCTCATCTATGTTTAATTCGTATTTTTATTATTATTGCGCAACTTACCACGTATTGATTGTTTGCGTAATTCTTACCAGTCTCCTATTCGTACCAATTGGGAAATTTATTTAACTATGCTAATTACAAAATACTATACAATTAAGGGTGAGTAGTTTATGAATATCAATTTTGCACGGTGAAAATTTGGCAATAATTTGTTGTTTGAAATTCACGATCATGACTACTATGGGAAATTGGAACACTGGGTCGTTTTGGTATTTAATTATACTTTTGAGGTAAGGCCGGACATTTTTTAAAACAGCTGGTAATTCTTAAATTGTTTTACCATCGTTAGTCAAAAATTTACAGATATGACAGTGAAGAAATGAATGATAATTTATGTTTAGAATTTTATGATTTTTACCGAGATCTATGGAAATCCAATATTTTTCTTTATTTATTGGCCTGAATAAAAGATGAAAATAATGTATTTTATGGTAAAAGTTTATTTTTTATAAGTCTTGATTGTTTTACAAGTGACAACGACTCGTATAAATTCGTATGAGTTAGACAAGTTGGCCTTTTTTTTATATACAGAGTTATTCAGTAGAAACGCAGCATATGAAGCTAGCCGCCCATTTGAGTCTTACGGTAAAATCATGTTTTTTTTTTTAAAGATTGTAAAAAATGTACTTTAGTAAAACATTTTCATTTTGTTATTTTAGCACATATTTAAATTAGTTTATGGAAAATTACGTGTTATTTGGTTAGGACTGCGTTGCTTACGAACTGTCACCAAATAAATTACAGCAAACTCGTGGATATGTAAGACTCAATGAGGAAAGATAATATAACGCGTTTTACGTTTCTGTGATATGATGTTTTATTATGTACTGGTAAAGATGTTTCGAATGTATTATAATTTATTGAATGTAATATTTGACTGTAATTAACCTCCAGATTGCTTGAAGATTGCAGAGAAGCTTAAGTACTTTATTTAAAATTTCCAGCAATATTATAAAAGTCAAATTACTTTCTGATTATTTTTGGAGCTTAAAATTGCCGATCTGAAGTAAAAAAATCCACAATTCTAAATGGTTATAGAAAATTAGTTTATGATAGGGCTTTTGATTGATTATGAATCTGAGGTCAACGTTACAAAATTATATGGCAGATCCAATTTTTGAAAATGTTATTATAGAAATTAGTTCAGATTATTAAGTCGAATCCAAAAGTCATGATTTTATTTTTTGAAATATCCTTAAACTAATCATAAACTGTTGAAGTCTACATGGTTCGAGAGTATAACTATAATTTTGGGAAGTCGATCCTCTTAAGACATTTTAAACACAAATTTCAAAAAGTGAGAATACCGTCGGAAAAAAAAGTAGCAGACTAAAGGGTTAAGTGACATTAATTATTAGATGGGAAAATAAAATAGAAATTGGTCATCTTATTTTTCTTACGTCACAGATGAGTACAAAAGTGGATTTTGAATGTTATCGCGTATTGTTGAAGGTGATTGTAAAAGCGAGAGAGATAGAGAGAGAAATAAGTAAAGGAAACTGAGAAGAAAATATAAATTTTAGGGACGAAAAATATTTTCCTTTAATTTTCATCGATTGAGAACGCATCCCAGGAAATTGTTATGTGTTATAAGGATCTCTGAGGTTCTGTCGTAGAACCAGGACGATTCGGTATAATTTACGACTTAAAGGTCTTATCGTTAAATTGAAATTGGAAAAATGGCGGCAGCTGTCACCCTCGCAGATGCCAATAATAATGATAATGACTTTCTCAAGTCGAATATAGGTAGAACGTGAAATATTGATTTTATTATTATTTTTATTATTATTATCAACTCGTACATCGATTGTTCATGACTGCATTATTTTGGGTTTGCGAATCGCGATTTTTTGTACAGCTTTATCAATTGCGTCAGATCTTAATATTTCCTACATTATCATAGGATATTGTAGTTTTTAGTTAGTGCGTGACTGTTTTAAGCGAGTGATATCTAATAGGCATGGCTTCGCCTGATTTCTGTCTACCCATAGCCACCGAGAAACAAAAGCAAAGGAAGAAAACTCTGAGTTCATAGGTGCCTACGTTTTTGTTAATGCTTCGCTATGATTGGTCAACTTTGACCTGCTCCCATTTAAAAACTAAGAGCTTCCGGACAAAACGAAGGTCATTTTCGTGATCAG
>JARQTJ010000575.1:235802-341462 GCA_030142635.1 Trachelus troglodyta | reverse complement strand
ACCCGAGTCTCCTCTGGATGCAGTTCTCGGCCTTCACGGATTAGCTGCACCAGCTCCGGTGAGTCTCCCAATTTATTCATTGGTGAAGGGATTTCGATTCGATAGTTCAGATTAGTTCTGTTATCTCGCACTATTTGTCTGATTCTTACTCCGACCGTCTCTACCTCAACCTAGCAGCCTGAGCGGCCGTGCATTTCCGTAACCGTCCGCTCCCGTTCGTGTATCCAGTTGCGTTTGCTGATTTTACGCGACTCTAAAGATCAACACCTACGGTTGCGTTTCTTGATTTTACGCGTTCCCAAAAATCGACAGGAGCCGTTAAGTTATCGTCTCTTCTGATAGGTTCCGTCAGAGCTCCCGTTTTGGTGGAGTTAGGCCTGTTCCACCCCATCTCCCAATTCATACCGGCTCGTCAGTTCTCGGTGAAAAAAGAATTGGCGGGCGCCCGCCTAGCTTGCGGATGCATGAGCGAAAGGTGGACGGCCGAAGGTAACATAGGTTATTTTTAAATCCAAGATAAGTACGTAGCATGTACAACGTGTAAATGCCATTTTTCTGGGTTCTTTGAAAAAGTATCATTTGCTAACCTTTCCAATTAGTCCCATTCGAAAGAGTATAGTCTGTAGTATGTTTCAACAATAGGCTTTTTCAATAGTTCGCGAGGAGTTCTATAGTTCCAGATAGGTTTTAACAATAGTTCTGCTACATGACATCGTTAAAGTACGAATTTTCCAAAAATTCAGGTACTAATATGGGTGTCAGCTGCAGCACCGCATATTTTTTAAGTTGGGTTTGGTAGGGATTGGTAGGGAATTGTAGGGACTGGTAGGGATTGGTAGGGAATTGTAGGGACTGGTAGGGATTGGTAGGGAATTGTAGGGACTGGTAGGGACTGGTAGGGATTGGTAGGGACTGATAGGGACTGATAGGGACTGATAGGGACTGATAGGGACTGGTAGGGATTGGTAGGGACGGTTAGGGATTGGTAGAATTGGTAGAGTTCTTTGAAAATGTATCATTTGCTAACCTTTCCAATTAGTCCCATTCGAAAGAGTATAGTCTGTAGTATGTTTCAACAATAGGCTTTTTCAATAGTTCGCGAGGAGTTCTATAGTTCCAGATAGGTTTTAACAATAGTTCTGTTACTGTACAATAGTTCTGTACATGAAATCGTTAAAGTACGAATTTTCCAAAAATTCAGGTACTAATGCGGGTGTCAGCTGCAGCACCGCATATTTTTTAAGTTGGGTTTGGTAGGGATTGGTAGGGAATTGTAGGGATTGGTAGGGACTGATAGGGACTGGTACGGATTTGTAGAATTGGTAGAGTTCTTTAAAAATTTATCATTTGCTAACCTTTCCAATTAATCCCATTCGAAAGAGTATAACCTGTAGTATGTTTCAACAAAAGACTTCTTCAATAGTTCTGGAGGAGTTCTATAATTCCTGATAGGTTTTAACAATAGTTCTACTATGCAACATCGGTAAAATATCTATTAAATATGCTGGTGGCATCATACGCTTCACTGCAAGCAGGCATTAGGTGCTGACTTCTGTCTTAGTAAATCTTATCCAGCTCACACTGTGCACTCAAATTTAAGATTACAAAAAAATATTTTGGCAATATCTGATGAGCGTCCTCGTTCTAAGTCTTGCTTTGAGAACCAGCAATAAGTAGCGGAGGACTTCTGCCCGTCAAGCTACACGTTCGTGATCGCGATCAGCTCGGCTACGACGGGATCCGCGTTATCGACGGAGGCTATGATCAAAAAAACTCTACTTCCGGACTCCCCGCTGCAATTGAACGCCACGCTTTTGGTATCGACTGGAACCTTAGTGTTGTGCATCTCCCTACTCATCTCTGTGCAAACTGTCTTACGTTCAGCCCTGAAATACAAAAAACATAGATATGCGTGCGCGAGTAAATAATTATCAATAAATCTGCTATTACCAGTGATTCGATTGAAGAGATGCCGCCTCAAGACACAGGCTTCGTTTATTGTGACTCATGAATGAAAAGAGAAATAAAAATATTCTTCTTACAAATGCCCCGATAAGCTGTACTTTTTATGGGTCAACACAGACTAATTTTAAGTTGAAGAATTTTCTTAATATACAATGTTCAATGTATAGGCACTATTTTAACAAAGTGACTTATCGAGAGCTGAACCGCGGTAGATATTAATAAATCAAAGGTCACGATATATCCAATTGGCGTTTCCACATTAGCAAGCTGTCATGTTCCGATAGGGCTTCGGCATCCGATAAATAAAGAATTCTAAGTGAGGAATCGATCGACTTTCGTTCCTCTAGAACAGTCGACCACGCGAATACACCAGCGTCTAGAGGTTCAGCACGAACCCAATTTTATCTCTCAACAATATTATTATTGCCTCAGAATCGTATAAAATAATACAAAAATTTATTAACATTTTGTGCAGCATTTAATTCAGTTTCTTAATTCGCTGGCTTTCGTAATATGTGGAGTTACAAAGTATTCTTCTTCAGCTTCCTCATTCTTGTGATGGGATGTCTGTTGTACCGATACAATAATTTTGAGCTTTGGACAAACGAGGATCCTGAAACATGCCCTGAAACTCAACACTACGATTATATTGTGGGTTAGTATACACGAAGACTTGACAGTAAAGTAGAAGAAATTGTACGTCTCAATAAAATAAATTGGTACCAAAAAGATTACAAGGCGATAAAAATTTGATTGAAGTTGGTGCCGGATCAGCTGGATGCGTCGTGGCGTCGCGTCTCTCTCAGGAGACCAATCTGACAGTACTGTTGATTGAAGCAGGAGATGAGTTTAATTGGCTCTCTAGTGTACCACTGGCGGCACCACTAATGCAGGGTACCAAATTGGATTGGTCCTACTCGACAGAGTCCCAGAAATTTTCATCTTGGGGTCTAAAGGATAACGTAATCAGACAAGCATAAATTATAAATAATTATACAATCAATTATTCATTAAAACAATTTACGATGGTCCTCGTTCAATGTCTTTTTTATTCAGAAGCAAATATGGCCGCGCGGAAAAGGTGTGGGAGGAAGTGGTATGCTCAATTACCTGGTGCATTCTTTCGGAAGACCGAATGATTACGCCAACTGGCCCACAGGCTGGAACCACAAAGATCTTAGTCCTTACTTCCGGCGTTTCGAATCTAAAATTCCTCTGAGTGAAGGCGTACCATCCGAAGACGAATTGGCTAAAGTATTCTTGGTAGCTGGAGATGAAGTCGCTCGAAATTCCGGAAGCGCTGACAAGTCCAGACATCACTTCCGGCGCGCCAGTTCTACTCTGTTGAAGGGCGCGCGACGCAGCAGTTATCACACGTATTTGCGACCTGCTTTATCCAGTCTTCGTCTTCTGACCAACACTCTCGTGACCCAGGTACTATCATTCATAACTGGATCCGATTAACGCTTGACATCAAATTGGATTTTTGAAAACAGCTAATACTTAGAGAAGATGGTAACGCCGTTGAGGGTGTCGCTGTTAGATTTAAAAATGGAACAGTCGCAAGAATAGAAGCTAGAAAAGAAATAATTTTATGTGCCGGAGCCGTGAATACCCCACACATTTTGATGCTATCAGGAATTGGTCCAGCTGAAGAGCTGGAAGAACATCACGTGAGTCAGAATCAACTGGTAGTACCTATATCCTGTACAAATCCAATTGTTAATATCTTAAACGTT
Source organism: Trachelus troglodyta (assembly GCA_030142635.1). NCBI lineage: Eukaryota > Metazoa > Arthropoda > Insecta > Hymenoptera > Cephidae > Trachelus > Trachelus troglodyta. Next base: position 337,758 of record JARQTJ010000575.1, on the reverse strand, counting down.
TTTCAGATAGTACTTCGTAAAAATATCACGGCAGTTGGGAAGAATTTGTTCGATCATTTGAACGTACCGATTTACGTTAACTTGGAGAAGCCAGTTAGTCTAACTCTGAGGAAGATGCAATCGGTTGTTCAAGTCTTGAAGTACATAGTCTTTGGAACAGGTAACACAAAACTTGTCAGGAACTCGATAAATTTTACTGTCATTCCCTTGAGATTTTCTCGATAAAAAGGAGTCCTGGCGTCCAATGCAATAATCGGTGTCGGTCGAGTGAACGACAGTGGAATTTTATTATTCGGAATGGGATCCGCCGATGAGAAGATGTTGAAAGATCTCGCCAACTTTAAAACGAAGGTATACAGCAACAATCAATTTCATTGCTGATTTTAATAATTTTTCGCCATCTCATTTTACTCACAACGCCAACATACGTTGTCCTAGACATTCAGGGCTTTGTTTCCATCATACAACAACACTGGACACGAAGGTTTCATTTATTTGGCGAGTTGCTTGCAGACCAAAAGTCGTGGCTTTGTTGGATTGCACTCGGACGATCCTTTGGATCCTCCGAAAATCGATCCAGCGTATCTTCAGGATCCTGATGATGTTGCTTGTACGCGAACAGGTGGGTATAGAATGCAATTGTCAAGATCATTGCGATCCTTCTTTATTTTGGCTTCGTACAGCTATCGATCTAGCACTCGATACTCTGGAGAGCTTGAGCTTTCGTAAGATCGGTGCCAGGGTTCATCTTCCTGATCTGGAGCAATGTCGTCACGCCACGAAGAGTTATCGTGATCCCGAATACGCGAAGTGCGTGATGAAAGTTGGTGGGGTCGCAGGTCATCATCCTGGTGGAACTTGCCGAATGGGTATCAGTGAAGACGACAATGCGGTCGTTGATGAATATTTGAGGTGACGATCGAGAAACTATAAATCTTCCACAGTGCCTTAGGAATACAATATTTTTCATTGATCCAGGTTAAAAGGCGTTGAGGGACTGAGAATAGTAGACGCTAGTGTTCTACCCTCGCAAATATCTGGAATGCCAAATTCCGTGATAGTGGCAATGGCTGATCGTGCGGTTGATCTTCTTCTAGGATTAGATTCCATTAAAAAATCAGATCCAAGTGTGAACGACGAGATGACTGATGAATGTAAAAATTAAAAATGTATAGGAAGAGTTAGAAGGTCAAAAATGAATATGCGAAAGGACGCGAATAATGTATTGTGAAAAATTAAATCAACCTAGCTCTACCATTCTTTGAATTATCCTGTGGCTTTTATACTACGAGGGCATGGATTTTCTTATAAATTTCTGAGTGTGGTATACCCACGCGATATAACTCCATAACATCGTGCTTCATTCGATCATGAAATTATTGATTAAATACATGAGTAAAAATCCGCCGAGCACAGAGAGAAATTGAATGATACCAGCTGATGCATGACCAGGAACGGAATGCCATCTGGAACGTTCTCTAGGAAGTACTTCGCTGACAGTAGCATACAGTAAACTTCCGCCAGCTAAGCCACGTAATATTGGTATCACAATATTCATCCAGGCTTCGTTTATCTAATCAAAGAAAACGAGCAATAGGTAAACGCTATAAGGATCAGCGTTATGCTACTGGTGTTTATCACAGTTTCACGCAATTAGACTCACCCGTAAGACCAGCATACCGACACCGATGCCTAACGAAGATCCGCCAGAAAAAAAGGATATTGCCAAAACTTGCTTAATCACAGAGTCAAGAGTTCCGGCCAATTCCATACCCAGGCAAAAACCGACAACGAGTTTGTGAGATGCAACTGTTGCAACAAGCAGCAGTACCTAGTGGGGAAAAAAAAAAACATAATTTACAATTGCACGAATTTATAAGGAAGCTGTACCAATTCGTTTCAATTATGGCCTACCTCACTGACAGTTAATTGCAAACCGATAGCCAGTCCTTCCAAAATGGCATGTAGTGTCAAGGCCACTAAGAGTCCAATGAGACCAGTATGGGTAGTTGTGGCACATGGTTCGGTATAGTTTCCGTGACATAGCAAAGTATCATCATGACCAGTGTTATCAATGGTGTCAGCGGCACCAGTGATATCAGTGATATGCATATTTTCAATGCTTCCGTATCTGGTTCTACGGTACGTCGGTGCCGATGGCTCGAATTTGATTGCATTGTAATTTATCTGATTATTGAAGTCACAAGGCTTTGGAAGAAATTGGTAATCATGAGCGCAGTCTGTGCATCCTGGGGCTCCTCTACTTTCTGCTTCTCTTCTTCTGACATTTCTTTCAGCTTGTTCCGTCAGAACTGTTCTCGTTGAATACGATGACCTGGTAGTGTTAGTTTTCTCACGACTGAACCAGTGCACCACCTCGTCGACAAAGTACAAGAAGAGGAACCCGCTGGCGTAGACCAGTTCCGCTTCGTGCGGAAGCGACTCTCTGACTTCCGGTAGCATGTGAAGTAAAGACGTCGCCAGCAACACACCACCGCCAAAACATAAGAGCGACGAGAGAATTAATCTTGTACCTGGTCGATGTTGATGAGGATGGTTGCTGTTGTCGTTGCAACAAGATATATAACAAACCGGTGCAATTCCGACAAGGAAACTGCAAACGCCAACGCCAAACATTGACAAGAATTTTGTATCGACAACTGAAAGTTCCCACATTCTTATTTCTTTTTATAAATATAACAAATTTTATTTCAATTCGACTATTTCGTACTTTACTTATGATTTAGAGTATTTTGAAAACGCTGCACTCGTAGAATCACTCTTATACACTGTGAGTTCTTGAGTGATACAATATTTTAATACAAAGTTATCAAAGTTTGAATATTAATTTTGGTACACTATGTAGGTCACTACGTTTTTTAATACTCGAGCGTATCTCAATGATCGCACATCACCTTCTACTAACCGTATCGTATCTATTGCTGCCTCTTGTCAATACGACGTTCCTATTTCTCTCAGACAAACCACAATCCAGTCAAGATAAATAAACGATATGTTCAATGATAGCGATAATATCCCTACTTGTATGTTTCGTTTATATTACGTTCTTGAGCCTGTAAATGAATCGTTAAGTTCCACTCGATAGTTTAATGATAAATAAAGAAGTTAATATAATTACACCGACTGAACAATGAAAGATTACATTAAAAAATAAATAGAGTAAATGATAAGGGAATTTATTACGAAACAGTTTGATATAAATGTGCAGTCTCTAAACTCACCCGGTAAAAAATTTGTTTTACCGACGTACAAGCCGCATCCAACAGATAGCGCCACATGACAATTCTACAAGCTACTATGAAGGACATCCGCAACTTTGGGAAGTCTATTGTTGGACACGTTCGTGGCGTAGCTACTAACCGCCGGTACTGCCGGTAAATCCCCTACTCCACTAGGACATCTCCTCATTGGAGGAGCCAGCCAGAGGGAAAGGAAGGAAGGACCCCCTACTCGAAATTACAATCATTCTGATCGTTTTGTTGTAAACCTGCGGCATGGCGTCCAGGAAGACGTGTGTCAACGTAAATTTTCAATGAGATTCAACGTGCTTTTCCTACGTTCTTGAACATTTTTTCATGTTGTGTCCATAGCGGCAAGCTGTCGCAACAGAGGTGAGAAAAATTGAAGAGCAACAGAATTAGTGCGGAGCTTCATCCAAGCGGGTCCTCTGTTGCGAATGCGTCCTACTTGGAGCATTGCTCTTCTCAGTCATGGCGGCAAATTTTTCATTGGAATCAATATAGAATGCTGCTTCCGAGATACCTCCTTTGCTGCCTGTATACGGGAACTGTTCGATGCAGTATCAGAATTAAAATGAACCCATTGGGTGCTTCCATCGCGAATCCGAAAGCAACTATTAATTACATTCCTTCCTTTCAATGTTTGGAAATTTTCTTATTGGCATCACAACAATTGTATGTTATGTATATTTGCAATTCCTATGCGGTATCTAAATGCAACTTTGTTTATAGTTCATTTGCAGATTAGTTTCACAATGAACAAACGGCGTAGGACGTCTTCGGTGGCTAGCAGGGGCACAGAGGATGATCCCGAAGATGTTCAACCTGAACCAGCAAAGAGAAGGAAAAAATTAGATCCTGTAGGTGGATATAAACCTTTAATGATTTTTTGAGTTACTACGATCATCTATGTGGAAGATTTAATTTATGTGGCGCACGTGTGTGTGCAGAGTGATTTATGTCAACAGTTGTATGACATACTTCGAAACCAGCGAAAAGAGGATGGAAGTCTACTATGCGATGCGTTTATTCGTGTGCCCAAACGACGACAAGAACCAGGTTACTACGAAGTAGTAACGAACCCTATCGACCTTTTAAAAGTTCAACAAAAATTAAAGACGGACGAGTACCGGGACATGGATGATCTAGCTGCTGATATTCAGCTAATGGTCAAAAACGCAAAAGCCTTTTACATGGTACTCTCAGTAGTTTCATTATCATTTACTAGAGCCGTATCCGACAATCATTATAGCATGATCCCATAGAGTTGAAAAGTTAGAATATAAATTAGCTTTGCTACATCTATAATAAAATAATTATTTTGATAAATGTACACTAGCGAACTTCACCCGAGTACAAAGATGCTACAGAACTGTGGGAACTGTGTGTGAACACAAAAAATCGTATAATGGATGAATACGAAGACACAGAACCTAAGGGAAAGATCATTCTAAAGGTGGGAAGACTGGTGAGTGTGTAAAAATCCTGTTTCAGACATTGGACGATATCTGTTTTATGGTTACAAACAAAGCAAAGTATTGTTCAGGCACGCAAGGCAGCAGCAAAACAAGATGACGCGGAGGATACCTCCGAGAGTTCAACAAATCCCGACGAGGAATCCCTACAGCCTTACGAAGATCTGTTCATGGCAGTAATGACAGCAACGGACCCTATGGATAACAATAGACCATTACACACCATGTTTCAGCTGAAACCATCGAAGAAGGTTTGCTTGGCTTTGTCACATATTTTTCAGAAACGTCCAGGCGACTAACAAATAATTAAACAAATTGAAACTAACTCTACTGTCCGGTATTTATTTTACTAGTTGTATCCAGAATATTACGATGTGATCGAGACACCAGTGGATCTGAAGACCATCGCACGGAAGATCCAGGAAGCGGCATACAACTGTCTTTCAGATATGGAAAGAGACCTAATGTTAATGTGCCGTAACGCGTGCCAGTTCAATGAGCCAGGCTCACAGATATACAAGGATGCAAAACTCCTGAAGAAGATAATCGGAGCAGCAGCTAGGAGGCAGGATATAGGATCTGGTGGGAATCTCATGAAGACGGGAACTGGTGCACCTTCCACGAGGAGCAAAAGAGGAAGTAGGGGTATGGCGCAGTCTCTGATAGCGCAGACAGCTACACTTCCGGATGAGGACGAGGAGAGCGACGATGAGGAGGATGAGCCGACCGAGTCAGAAGAATCTGACAATCCCCAGTGGCAATTGTTCCAAACTATTCGAACCGCTCCGAATAATCAAGGTGATTATTTTGGAATACTGATGTTTCATTGTCCAGATTTCTGGGATTCCCCGAAGTATTTACTTCGTTTTTCATTCAACGACTTGACCTAGGGAAATATTTTCAGGAATCCGTATGAGCGAGTACTTCTGGAAGTTGCCGTCAAGGCGGCTCTATCCAGACTACTATAATTTGATTAAGAATCCAATATCACTTTTGCAGATTCGCACAAAGATAAAGGTGAGGCGACATTGCGTAAAATTGATTGGAACGTCCGCATTATCGTTTTTTTTCTTAAATCTAAACGATTGAATTTACGAATTTTTACAGAAGGGAGAATACGGCACGGTTAGCGAAGTCGCTGGTGATATGAATATAATGTTTGAGAATGCAAAAAAGTACAACGTTCATACTTCCAGGTTGTACAAGGTAAGTCTGATAAAAGAGACTTTAGTAAAATGAAAAAATAGTTCCGAATTTTCGTTCGCTCATCTTTTCTGTCTGCGATTCAGTGCGCAGCCAAGCTCCAAAAGATAATGCAGGAGAAGGTACAGGAACTTTTAGAATTTGATCAGGATTCAGACTCCGACAGCGGTTCGGAAAGTAATTCGCAACAACCTAAATTAATAAAACGTGCGTCGAATCTTCTGACTCGTGGGAAATACAAAGACAACATACCTCTGAAGAAGCGCTTGCACGCGCTGGTTAAGTGCGTCATAGAATACGTCGTAAGTGATTCCAACTGAGAAATTTGATTTCATAGTCAATCAGCGTAACGAGTTGGGTTTATGCATTGTAGTGTGAAGATGGTCGACAGCCAATGTTAATGTTCATGGAGAAACCATCGAAAAAGATCTATCCAGATTATTATCAAGTGATCGCTGAGCCAATCGACATGCTACAGATTGAAGCAAACATCAAGGCTGAAAAGTACCAAAGTGAAAATGAACTGATACAAGATTTCAAAGTACGATAACTTATTTCGTACCTAAAATTTCTTTAATTTGATCGTTCAGAGGAACGATTACTTACCGCGTTGCTGTTCTTTGTATTTTTAGTTGATGTTTAACAACTGTCGGCAGTACAACGAGGAAGGTTCGTTAATTTACGAGGATGCAAATACTTTGGAAAGAGTTTTGATAGACAAAGTGAAAGAGTTGGGTCCACTGCCGGAAACGATTAAGACAATTAAATCGACAGCATCGACGCCTACAAGGAACGTTGGGTATGTTTTATTATAAGCTGGCAGTACTTCGTTGGGCAACAGGAATAAGAATATCGAATTATTTTCATCCAGGAGACCAAAGAAGGTCGTACCTTTACATTTACAAAAATTACGTACCCTCTATGACACTCTCAAAGATTGTCGCGATGCCAAGGGTCGTCAGTTGTCCTTAATATTTATGAAATTACCAAATAAGAATGAGTATCCCGATTATTATGAGGTCATAAAACAGCCAATGAACATGGAGAAAATAGCCTCGACTTTAAAGAACAACGGATATGAAAGTTTGGATGAACTGGTGTCAGACTTTGTATTGATGTTTGATAACGCCTGCAAATACAACGAGCCCGATTCACAAATTTACAAGGTTTGCAATTTGTCTCAGACCTTCCAATCGTAGGCATTTTTATAGTCCTAGTTATCCTTGACCGTTCCTCTGCGCAGGATGCCCTAATTTTGCAACGGTTGGTACTGCAAACAAAGCTACAACTGAGCGAGGACGACGAGAGTGTTCCGGACGTGGCAGCTGCCGTTCAGGAAATACTTGCAACGATATTCACTGCCCTGTACAATCATCAAGACGAGGAGGGTCGTTGTTACTCGGACTCCATGGCAGAACTTCCGGAGCACGACATAATTGACGGCAAGAAGTAAGCGTTGTTCGATCAGAGGATCGTTGGTACAAATATAAGAGAAATATTATTTAATATTCTCTGGGTATCACAGAGTGCGAGGGCTGTCCTTGGATCTGATAAAACGAAGATTGGACCGTGGAGCTTACAAAAGATTAGATCGTTTCCAAGAGGACGTCTTCTCTTGCCTGGAAAGAGCACGCAGGTTGTCCCGAAGCGATTCTCAGCCTTTCGAAGACAGCGTCGAGCTACAGGCATTCTTTCTACGTACCCGGGACGAGGTCACTCGTTGCGGTGACCTTCTGCACTCTCCTGCTCTCAACTACACTCTGCTTGATCTGTCCAGTCAAGTTGTTGAGCTGAAGCGCATAAAACTTCAGCAGGAATTGTCACTGCCGAACGAGGAGGAGAGTTGCGACGGCAACGACAGCGTTAAGGTACACCTTGTGCCGTTTTACAGCAGCACTAAAGAACAAGAAGAATGTTGATCCTATGTTTTGATTGCTTAGGAGTCGGCGACAACGCTTCTGACACCCGTCGCTCTACCTTCCGGAAGTACAACGACAGTGACTGCTCCAACAGCATTGAGTTCAGTAACGATACCAACGACAGGAGCAACGGCAACTGGTGCATCAGCTGCTGGTGGGAACGGTCTAGCTGCCGATGGTGGCAACTCGATGAGCTTCAACCAGGAAGTTTATAGAGCCGGGGACTTTGCTTACGTCGAGCCATCGGAACGCGGCATGGAACTGAGCGTCGTTCTCATTGAGCGTCTTTGGACAAATGCAGAAGGACAAGAGATGCTTTATGGAAATTTATTCTATAGACCTAGCGAAACGTATCACGTGGCCTCTAGAAAGTTTCTCGACAAGGAACTCTTCAAGAGCGATGCTCACGTTGCTGTGCCTCTGGGTAAGGTAGCTGGTCGTTGCTGCGTCCTGAGCGTCAAGGACTACTTTAGAATGCAGCCCGAAGGATTTTCCGAGAAGGATGTCTACGTCTGCGAGTCCAGATACTCGACGAAGGCTAGAGCCTTCAAGAAAATAAAAGTTTGGAACTTTGATCCGGATCATCTGAAGCTGGTGCCAAGAGAAAGAGCCTTGGAACCAAAGCGTGTAATTTCGGTTTACAAGGAGCGACTCGAGAAGCATAAGGAAGAGATTGCTGAGCTGGAGGAGGGTGAAAAACTCATCGAAAAGGAGAGACCGGTGAGTACATCCAGATCGTCGTAGTCTTTACTCGCTGAGTGGGGACTTATTTTCATCCTCTCTCTCTCATTGGCTATTACTCTAACTGTAGACGCTCACGGGAGTGTCTTATCTAATCTATGTTGCATTGTAGAATGTGATAATGTTCAATCCGGACGACACAGAGAACACGTATTACGAGCAGTACAATACGTGCACGGGAACCGTGAAAACTGGTGACTTTGTCTATGTCGCTACCGATGGCGGAAGACAACAAATTGCGCAGATCGATGCCATCTGGTCGACGAAAGAGTCAGTTAACTCAGTAACTAATTACGACGATCCACATAATTTAATTATAACGATATCTTATCACTTCTTTTACAGCGGAAAGTGTTACTTCAAGGGTCCCTGGTTATTGACTCCTACGGAAATTCCTCACGCACCCACCAAACTCTTCTACAAGCAGGAACTCTTTTTGTCCACGGTCGATGGTACACATCCGATCGTCGCCATTGTCGGAAAATGTGCTGTTTTGGACTACGGTGAATTCGTATGCAGTGAGTATTCGGTCTTATTTAATTTTCTTCATCGTTTTGTCGAAACTTTTCTGAGTTCGCCGTTCCTCGCCAGGTCGTCCAACGGAAATCCCGGAAGACGACGTATTCATATGCGAGTCGACTTACGATGAGAGCAAAAATTTGATAAGGAAGCTCAGTGCGGATGGCTTTAAGAAATTTAATCATACCTCGGCTGTTACGGACGACGAGATTTATTTCTTCCGTCGTCCCATAAATCCGGCAAAGGTCAGTATAAAGTCTTGAGAAAAAGTTCTCTTAGTCCTATGTGCGGTCGTTCAGCGCCATTTGTAACGCGTACAAAAGAAAGAGAAAAAGATAAGGGCCGGAACAGATTGCACATGCGTGCGGGTGTGTTATAGGTGCCTAGCGACGTCGCACAGACGCCATCCCAAGCCAAGTCGGTTGTATCTACTATGGCTCACTTTGAAATGGTAATTACTCATTCACGTTCACGACGACAACAAGACGTCTCTCTGACGTCGTCGTCGTCGTCGTCGTCAACGCTGACGACATTATTATTTTTCTTGTTCCATTATCACGTCACGCTACTTCTTCCAGTACAAAATCCGTGCATGCCCATTTCTATATGTGGCACAGAGTAAAATCAAAATGGCGCTCTGCCGGACAGTATTTTAATATTACGCATGTACATTGTTTTATGCCGGCATATTCGTATTTTCTTTTTGTTTGATTAATTTTTTTCCATTCTCTTCTCACTTTTCTTGTTTCTTTTCCCCTTTTTTTTTTACCGTTTTTGTTTCTTTATTGGTCTCCTTTGTCTTTACCGCGAGTACCTCGTGTTTGGCGGGACGTTCCTTTCGCTGAAGAATTTCTAACGAGCAATTTCATTGCTTGGTATCTCAAGTTATATTCGAAAAGTCTCAAACATTGTTTTTATGCACAAAATAGATAATTAACGTCTGTACCAATAATACTTCCTGTACGACCACGTTTTCCGTAAAGGATCAGACATAAGAAAATCGGAAAAGAAAGAAGGGAAAATCAAAGTGAGACACGAAAAGGGGAAGAAGATGGAGAAAAAAAAGATTAAGGAGAAAGGGGCGACGTGATTATTCAAGAATTTATCTACCCACGTGTGAGTGCGACTTGGTTGAGTGTATGAAATAACGAGTGAATGAGACCTGATGAATAATGGGAAATTGAAAATTGGGAATGGGCTGACTCTCGAAGTCTAGAATGAGGAGAGGAGGAGGTAACGTAAGGCAAATGGGTGTAGGAGGCATCGCCGTTGCTACCGAAGCTGGAGCCAGATGTGCTCGGGATGGGAGTGGGATTGGGAGTGGGAGTGGGAGTGGGTGAGGACAGCATGGATGGCGGTGGACCACCGTCCGTGGGATCCAGCGAAGCTCAGCCGGTGCTCCAATGCTCCAATGCTCAGACACCTGTATCGACAAAAAAGGTAGGCCCTGCCTGTCTCCTGCAATTCCAAAAAAATTATTGGTACGTCTCGTACGATACCTCGTATGTAAAAGCGTTACGAGATCTCGTACGACCCTTCGTGCTATCCTTGGAGCCCCAAAAAAAATCCTATTTCAAAAACGCACACCGGATTATTGTCGGTTTTAATTTTCGAGTTATTCCTTTCGTTGATTTGAAGAAATATGCCAGCATCTATTTTTTTGTTCCTTTCGTTAGTTGCTGTACATTGAATTTTGTTTAAGATTTTTCTTCTTTTTTCTTCTAGAAGGACAAGTACGTACGATTATATAGATAGCTTCTTTTATCCTTAAGAAGACGTGCTGTGATCGACGGTACTGTTATAATTTGTATTCTCTTCTGTTTAGAAATCGACGGGTAAGAAATTAGTTACGGGATATATTTTGTATTCGAGTAAAATGCGAACGCAGATTACGCAAAACAATCCTGAATCGTCCTTCGGAGAGATTAGCCGAATTGTTGGCAATGAGGTATTTATTTCATTTTCATCTTTTGCTTTTTTTTTTCTTTATTTACTGATGCGAGCTTCTCGAGAGGATGAGGGCGCAGGTCGTGACTATTCTGTATGTTTTTATTTTATTATAATTTTTTATCCAATATCCTTCCCGGCAGTATTGCTTTCACGCATCTATTTGGCTGTTCGTTCACTGCAGAACCTGATCTTGGATGACGTCGCGTTTTGCTACTTAATGAACTCGTGCTTAAGAACGTCACGTTGGACCGAAGGCACCATCCTCTTTTGAATCTCGCCAGATGCACCTAGGCATTTTTAATAGTCGCATAGTTTGTGTAATAACGTGGGGACATGGCGGGGATGAAAAAATCGTCAAAAATTTCAAAAGACAAGAGAGACCAATGCAATCGTCGAAGGAAAGTCTTGATGAGATCCCTTGGAATTTTACAGTGGCGGAAGTTGCCAGCTGGTGAGAAACAGGCGTGGGAGGAACGTGCGGTCAAGATGAACGAGGATGGTCCAAACGGTACTGGAGCTGGTGGTGGTACCGGTGGCGGAGCAGGTGGCGGTGGCGGCGCCGGAAGTGTCGCTGGTGGCGGTACAGGTGGCTTCTTCGGAACTGGAGGAACTGGTACTGGTGGTGGAGGCGTCGGTGGTGCCGGCGCTGGTGGCGGCGGCAACCAATCGACGAAAGGAACAAGTGTTAATGCTGCCAACTCTTCACCAGATCAGGTCTACGAGTGTTGCTGGGACAATTGTGACTGGCAATTTGAGGACATGACGGATTGCATCGATCACTGTATTGCTGAACAAAGCGGACACGTGCAGAGCTCTTTCTTAAACGCATCCAGTGGTAAGAAATAATGTCTTTCTGTACATTCTTTAATCGGTTATTCAAAACCGCAGTTTTTCATCCATTCATTGTTCCCTTTCAGACGTGGAGTTTCAGTGCCAATGGCGCGGATGCGGAAGAACAAAGAAAACTGTACCTCCGTTTCCAAGCGTACAACGACTCGCAAGACACGTCAAAGAGGTTCACATTCTCAAAGGGAATGGACGCATTGTCCCCCCTTCTGAGAGAAGCAAGTATGTATCATATAATTTTAGAAAAAAGTGTACATCATCCTTCGTATCCCTTTCATCCTTTATCGTATCATCCAGAGTCTGTAACCATTCTTTTGACGCACCATCTAATATGGTTCATATCACTTTACTATAGAAATTACATGGCTTCAAAAGGTCCTACGATACTACCCCCCATGGAAGCTGGTAAGTCGTTCGCGGTATTTAGAATTGAAAATAATAATGTTTTATCGTCGAATGTTCATATGCATAATTGCTCGCAGAAACAATAGCAACAGCAACACAAACCAGCGGTGTTCCAGCTACTAAACAACCGGAGCCGTTATTTATTGCTGTACCGCCACGACCCAGTCGTGTCTTACATTCGGATGCATATTTACGGTAACCAATCTATTCACAAAGCTGAATTGTGGCCGTTCGTCCAATCAGCAATGGCAGTGTTGATAATGATGTTCGGTAATTTTTTCTTTAGGTATATCGAGGGACTGAACGTGGATAATCGCTACATATCAAATTGGGATAAACAAATGAATGCCACTGCAGAAAACACGCAAATTCCGGATCTGACAAAACTTCCAGCCGAATGGCTGGGAAATGGCGTCGGCAATCATGGCAACGTTGTGAATGCCTTGTGGACTCTCAGGGACATGATGATGCGCGATGTGCTGGCCATCAATAAAACTTTATAGTTTATACAGATATATATATATAAATATCGTTAAGAGGTAGAACCATTCGATTACATAGTCGATGGTGCCTCAGGGAGGATTTATAGACGATCAGGTGAAATTTTTATTAGCGACCTTTGATAATCTCTATTGCCTCCCTCTTCAATCCCGCGAGTCGGACAGTCAGTCGAGTCTAAAAAAGATACCTATTCCTTTTTTAAAAAAAAAAATCAAGATGCCAAGAGTTGTCCGATGCGGTGCTACTGATTATCCCCGATTGAAAGATCCAACGAGATTCTTATTTTGACTTGTACTTTGAATATGCATTTGTATCTTCGAATGAAGGCGATACGTCGAATGTCTTTGAGATTACGTTGTGTCACGTCGTGTTATCAAAAATCGCTGACCCTTCCTCCATTTTGCCAATCACCCCATTTTGTGGGATCCTTTTCAGTGTTCGGAATCAGTTCTCCACTCTTGGGATCAGTTTCCACCAGCAAAAGATCAACGTAACGCATCCCAGGAGAAAGTCCTAGTTTATTAATTATTCTATGAGGTGGAAAGAAGAAAAAGAAAGATGACTCGGGCTACGAACTTTGTAAGGGTTGTAGTTTTAGCTTTTCGTGGAATTTCTTCATCCGTTCCGATTCTGGATTAGTTTTACTCGCTTCAGGATCAGGAAGTTTTGATTTTGGATTTTTTCCGGTATCATCGAATACTGGTGTTTTCCCATCTAAGTTTTATTATCGTTAGAAAACAGTTTTGCCCTAGTCAATTACTTCGTACCTCGTGAAAAATTTCTTGTTAGACTTTTACACGGTACTCTTGTTAAAATCTTGCGAATTGTAATTCTGCTCGAAATTCCCTGAAATGCCTGCATATTTTTCTAACTATAAAATCTTTCAAATAATCCTAACAGACAACGCACGTATCGATCTCCATGTCAATCCGAACCGTTGTTTAACGGTTGCTAGGCTACTGTTTAATCAATCACTACAGCGTACAGAGTTCTAACAATTAATTAGGTCAAAGAAATTCTAAAATCAATTCACTTAACTAGAAATCCGAAACTCGACCCTTCCTCTCCCAATCGCCGTAACGAGTGGGTTCAGGTCCACGCGGGCCACCGACTTCTCCAGTCGCAGGATTGGTGTCATTAGGGAACCTTTCAAGGGGTTCCTTTTCCTGATAGGGATGTTTACCTTCCTCTAGTTCCTCCAGTCTTCCTGCCAATCAAGAGAGCGAGAAACCCGTGACATTCTAGACCCACCAATAGAAAATAATTGTCACAAGTCTAATAGATTTAGCCTAACTGATTATCAATAACGACCTGTAGTCAGCCAACGACAGATCTAACCAAACTCGTAAAAATTTTCCAAGTCCAATCTATTCCAGGAATGGTCGCGTTTTTATTGTCCATTTTAAAAGTATTGGGTCGGGATGTCTCAGACGCTTGTCAGATTACGGTAATAATTGAAACATCATACCAATAGGCGTGCGCTCTCTTAGTTTCTTTCTGAATTCCTGAATCCGTGAACTCTCCTCCTGCTGCTGATCAGTCTCGCTACCCTTCGCCGCAAACATCCTCGAGGATTCTAGAATGAAAACGCAGATTCCACATTTTGAGGTTAGTCAACGTATTTTCTCACCATTCAGCATAATTATCTGTTATCATCACCGGCTTTTATCGCATTTCTTGTTCGTTGCAACATTAACGATCCTGAAATACACTGCCTCAACATTTTTCCTTATAGAACTCGTTTATTATTTCGATAAATTGAATTTCACAGTTCTCAATTATCTTCTTGCTCCGCCATTCGAGCATGCCAATGACGCCTGACGACGTTCGGCGTCGAATTTAAACATCCTTACGTCGCGACGGTTCATACGACGCTCAGTTATTGTTGGCTAGTCTGATTTCTTCAGTGGAGGGATTGAAGGAAGCACGATTGATTAATTAAATTTATCTTTATTATTGAACGCTCGGCATCTTATTATCCATTTCATACTGATTCACAATCGGTTAACGAAGAACGTGGCTGAGGAAAAATTGCAGAAATTAAAATATTTGATAGCGATGTTTAAACAGGACGTCGTTGTCGTCGGAAATGTTAAGCGAGGTACAGGCTGCATCTATTGTTCTTGACATGGAAGGCGCACCGCAACTGAGGACACCGATGGTATTTATCTGCCAAGTTTTAATCAAAGAATGAAGATTTTCTGTTTGATTTTATTTAAATGAAATTTTATACTTACGTTTGGATGTAATCGTCGAATGGCACTGAAGAAAGGTTGAAATTTTGGCCGACCAAAATGCGTGACTGCCTTCAATCCCGTTAAGAGAGATTTGTCAGAGACCTTCTGAAAGTGTCGCTCGCAAATGTACTGAAAGACAATAAAAGATTGAGATCGAGAGCAAGATGGCCGTTCCGATTGTGATTAATAATTTTATAATGAATTCCAACCAGCAGTATAGTGCGGAGATCGAATTTTTGGTAAAATTGCGTGATGAAAATGTGAGCCGAGACTGTGCCTTTCTGATCAGACTGTTCGAGCTCTCTCAAAATGTCTACCATCCATTCAAATTGTTTTTGAGTCCTTGTCACCCAGAGGAAGTAAACCTGATGAAAATATAGGGTTAATAGGAGTACGATAAATTATTTTGATTGAGATGGATGCGTCTGTTGTTTTTTCTGAAGACCTTTTCGCATTCGATTGCTACGTGGTTGTTTGACTTGTAGACTATGTCTTTGAGAATCGAAGAGAATGGCGTCACACCAATTCCACCTGCTACCATGATCACGACTTTGTACTTGTGCCAATCTTGATGAGCTTCTCCATAAGGACCGTCTACTCGAATCTAAAAAAAATTTGTAAAACAATTAGTTGCTTGTTTATGGAAATTTTTAGTATGGAAATAGCGTTAGTATTTACCGTGGGTAAACGATGCAATGGGGTCCGTGTCGGATCCAATTTTTTTCGAATATTTATTGTCCATGGTCCGACTGCTCTTATGTGAACGGTTAGATTGGACTCATTTGGCGCAGATGATAGCGTAAAGGGATGATATTCCTCAGTGTCCAATACGGAACAAGATATTCTCACCCATTGTCCAGATTTATATTGGAAGTTTGGTAATTTTGGAAAAGTTATGCACGTCACGTCTGTGTATATTTAGACGAATAGATTTAAATTTATTGATCAGAGTGCAAATTAATTATTCAAAATTTTGTATTTCTTTTCTTCCTTACCCGATGGCAATATATCGGCTTTTAGTATTGGTATTTCTATAGTCTTCCTCGAGGCGGTAACAGCTTTGTCCAAGGCAAAAAGTATCACGGGACCCAAGAAAAAGTAGTGAAAAAATGGTTCCTGTATTGAAAATTATATAATTATACATCCGATCAATCGGATCTCAAATAATCGATTTGACTTGCCTGAATCAATCGGCCGGTTCCATGTAGAACGATCAAAGTATAGAAGACTGGATAAAGAGAATGCGTGAAGGAGAACCAGGTGTGAAGCTTCTTTCTCACAATTGGCAACGAGCACAAAAAGATAATGGCAGTAACAATTGTCACAGCCATTCCAGTGACACCTGTCATAGTTTC
Organism: Trachelus troglodyta; assembly: GCA_030142635.1. Taxonomy (NCBI): domain Eukaryota; kingdom Metazoa; phylum Arthropoda; class Insecta; order Hymenoptera; family Cephidae; genus Trachelus; species Trachelus troglodyta. The sequence continues at coordinate 321,347 of JARQTJ010000575.1, read as the reverse complement.
CCAGGCCCAGTATTCAAATTTTGGAAGCTCATGGGTGCTGTTGAATTGTCAATTATAAATAAAAAAAATATTTAAATAACAATTGTTAAAATTGCTGATTGATTTACCGATGAAAATAGTTGGGAAACAGACAAGTAAGGTCATCGGCTGTCTGCGTTGAGATGTGATAGAAATTGAAGCAGTGTCCAACGACGTGAAGAACTGGTTGCAGAAGGTAAATGAGAAGAAGAAAACAATGAGAATAAAAAATGATTTATACAAAATTGAAAATAATTAAACGACACAAGATACTTACTTGTAAATGCAAGAGACCAGCAAGCGATGTACTTGTGCATTTCGATGACAGAATCAAAAGGTATATACAGTTGAAGAAAAGTGTCCCTCAAAAATGTGATGGTGTTGCGACACATTGTTAATAAAAGTGTGGAATATGTGAACATCATGGCGGATGCTGCGCCTCTGGTAATAGTGACGCCATATCCGGCAATACGACGGAGTCCAGAATGCTCACGTTCCACGGAATAGTCTGTATGATTTAGAAAAATGGATGAATCCAGTATGTATGATGCGTCAAAAAAAAAAAAAAAAGGAAAAAGGCCAAGAAAGTCACATAAATTCTTATCAACTCACAATAAGCTCGCTCAGCAAATATTGCTAGGAGGACACTGGTATATAGAAAAATCCAAAATATTTGAAGTTGCTTGTCAGCAATGTACTTCATCAGCGGATACCAAAAATGATCCATTCGTTTCGTCGGTGCGAGATACATTTTCTCATCAATGGTTTCTCCTAATGAAGCTTCATTTGGCATTGATTGCGTTTGCGTTCCTCCACTCTTCCCTTCGACTCTAGATAATAATTCATTTGGATCAGCATAAAGACTTTCAACTGTGTTCCTGGCTCTGCCTATGAAGGTGTTTTTTGCAACGTTAACTTTTTTCCCTTCACTGTTGACGTTGAATTCGAGTTCGGCGTAGCTCAGTTTGTCGTTGAACTCGCCTAGTAAATTTTGAAAATCTTGTAACTCTATATCCGCCTTTTTGGCAATACCGGCATCGTTCATCATGCTGTTTACCACGGTATCCAATTCACTTTCTGCCACGTCAGCATTTACAGTTTCTAGAAAGGATCTACGGATAAATCATAAAAATTTGATGATTTATCACAGATATCGAGAGATCTATTATTTATAAATGATCTGGTATTACCTCAACATTTGAGTAAATTCCGCCCTCTTAAGTCTACCTGTTCCATTTATGTCGTACATGTCGAACATTAATTTTAGTTTCTCCTCGGCGCTGCCCTTCAGAAATAACACTAGCATGTCGACAAATTCGCGAAATGATATGAATCCATTTTTATCCTTGTCAACCAAGTTGAAGATCTGTAAGAATGATCTGAGATTTAGAAACTGTGCCTGGAGCTTTGGGAAATTCATATTTCATGTACCTTCGTGATGAAAACAGATTCTGGTCGCATGTCCAGCGATTCAGCAAACTCCGTTAGAGTCAATTCAGTCTCAATAACTTCCTTGGCCACCTTTGAATCGATCTGCATTATTTCTTCTTCCGAATGTGCAATGCTGAATGCCTGAAGATTACGTTGGAGCAAAGTAGTGTAGAAAAGAGATAAATGCCTTGATAAAATATTGAAGTCGGTCCTGTTACCTGAGAAAATACAACACGGAAAAACTTCTCCAATTTTTTTTGTCGATCCTTTTGTGTCACTGCTTGTTTCAGCGTTGCTGTGCTTGTGATGTTCGTTATTCTTTCACGGTTCAGGTTCGTTTGTTCTACAAATTTCTCCAGAGCATGCAGGAACAGATCCCGCACATAATCAGATTCAAATTTCAATACCAAATCATGGTTGTGATTTGTGCGAATCATTACGTAACTACTGTCGGACGTGACAAAGATCTATTTTTAATGGACAGAAAAAGAAGACCAAGGTAAAACTCATTTAGTTACATTTATAAAGTTGTATAATCTGTGACGTGATTCTTCGATTCACGGTCACAAGGCGATTCCGGATACCGATACAGATAACGTTCTCGCTTTCTGGTTTTTTTTTTTCGAATCGCCACCCTGCTCAGAAGCTACGCTCTCGGGTTGATTCGTATAGTCATGCCAATGCTCTTGTAAGATTTCGTTAGGGTTTAGTTGCCGTGGGGAGATAGTCTCGACGTACCGAGTTGCCCGGCAGAGGAGACGACCCGACGGAGACGTCTCCAGGACCGGCAGAAGCCCGGGTGAGATACCTGCGCCCTGCTGGAGATGGGCCAAGGGCTGTAGAACGGGCGGAGATAGAGTTTTGATACGGTTAAGGGCAGGGGAGGAACCCCCTGACCCGAGCTAAGGATGTGATGCCCGGCTATCGCCCGATGACCTGGGGAAGCGGCCGTGGAGGATCTCCAAAAGTGTTACGTACCGATTCGCTAAGGAACGCTCTCGATTTGGTTTAAAGGGACGACTCGAGGGAAATGGAAGAGTTATCGGCTATAAGGATCTCGACCAATCGGATGATCAGAATGATTAGTTCTCGAATTTGGCTATTGTCAAAGCAGTCTGTCTCGGGGCACCGACCGAGGTGTCACGAGCTGCCTCGCGCTCCCGTGCTGTCTGTTGATAGTTTTTCTAGCTGTGTTTTGATACGGTATAGAAAGTTCTCGCTCGTGTAGTTCTCGCGTTGCTCTCGCGATATCCAGGAAATTCTATGAATTTTCTGTGAGTGTTCCGGAGGTGTAGTGCTGTGCCCACCCGAGTCTCCTCTGGATGCAGTTCTCGGCCTTCACGGATTAGCTGCACCAGCTCCGGTGAGTCTCCCAATTTATTAATTCGTGAAGGGATTTCGATTTGATAGTTCAGATTCGTTCTGTTACGTTTTCGATTCGTCGCTCTCTGTCCATTACTGTATCCAGTTGCGTTTGCTGATTTTACGCGATCCCAAAGATCAGCACCTACGGTTGCGTTTCTCGATTTTACGTGTTCCCAAAAATCGACAGGATCCTTTAAGTTATCGTCTCTTCTGATATGTTCCGTCAGAGCTCTCGTTTTGGCGGAGTTGGGCCTGGCCCAGCCCAACTCCCAGTTCATACCGGCTGGTCAGTTCCCGGTGAAAAAAGAATTGGCTGGGGCCCGCCTGACTTGTGGATGCATAAGCGAAGGGTGGACGGCCGAAGGTAACGTAGCTTGGTTTTCGAAAATAGTTATTTCTCGGATTTTTCGCTATCGGTGTCAAGTTAAGGAAAATACGTTAGAAATCATATATCAAGAATACCATCAATTCCTTCGAAGGTTTAAAATCCAGCGCTCTGCTCAAGTAGCCAAGTTGATTCTTCACTTGAATTTGCTTCAGTTTTAGATTTAGGATTATCAGTACTGGTCTTTTTAGCATTTTGAAACCCAACCATTCGTTGGCTGCAATACGAATCAGTTTGGAAAAATCATTAGTCTCTTCTTGTAACTCAAGATTAATTTGTTTGTTCGGAAAATATTGCCTACCAGTAAATACAGGTACGTCTGCATCATCATTAGACGCTCTTTGTCTCGCTGGTTTTTGGTTCATACCTTTCTTTTTCTCCAGATTTAGCGTTATTGCGATTAATATAATAAGTCCTGAAGAATAAAATATTTATATTATACAAGTTTGCCAATAGCTAACAATATTTATAATTAATTTACCAAGGGGAACTGTGCCCAATCCTATAAGTGTCAAAATGAAGGAAACATCACTATTAGCAAAATAATCATAGGTTCCTGGTAGAGTGCAATTCTCAACCGAGGAACTGTTTACAGGTTCTGCATACCAACATTCTCTCTTTTTGTTAGTCTTAATAATTGTGCACTCCTGCTTTGTCACTGAACTCTTGCTTACACATTTCTCGTGTATGTCATTCTCTGAAAAAAATGGGCTATTTTAAATATCTTACCAGTAGACTCTTTGTATCTGATACAAAGGACACAATTAAAATTGAACTTGAATACACACTCGAGAGTGGAACGTTGAAAGGATTTTTTGGAATATCATTCTCATCCAAATTAGCGACCGACATCAGTAAGTCATAAAAATTGATATTTTCTAACCGCTCGATCTCCTTGGTTGTAAACAATCTGTGAATAAGATTTAGTCGTCGCACGTGAAGATTCGAAAATGATATTATAATCTTGATCATTAGAAATGTCATGTGCATACCCGTTGTTTGTGTTCTTGTACCAAAATCTGTCACCATTCCGTATACGTTCGAATTGGTCCATTATGATTTTACGAAAGAGTTCACCAGGTCGATCTTCCGTTTCCAAGATACCACCGATCCAGATATCAATATTGTTCAGGTCGCTCTTGTAGAGTTCACTCAAGTTCCCTCTGATTGATTCAGTAACATGTTTGAAGTCAGATAATTTTGTCACTGGCTCAAGACCATAGGCCCTTCTGGCTGTGTTGTAATCCGGAACTCCGTGGTCCCGAGCACGTTGTACGTTCAACGCCATGAGATCACGTCTGGAGAACTCCAAGGGGCCGAAGACGTTGCCACGTAGATCCTCAACAATAGTGTGATCCTCGCGTTCACTAGGCTGCACCGCCATTCCCATGATGATCCTCAAGATCTCAATATCGCGGATATGTATCCGTCCTCCTTTTCCATGCAGGGCATTCTGAAGAGAGAAGAAAATTCAATTTCCTCGAATTCGATCAGAAACAACCTACTTCACCTCAGACATCCAGAAGTTGTTACAAGTCCTGAGTATGTCATGGAAAGCGCATCCTTCTTTACCGAAATCCCTCATCCGGACGCCTGAAACAAATTAAAATCGTCAAATCCTCCTACAGATTGATTATATCAATTTTTGGGTCCTTCTTACCAGCCGGTACCAAGGTATGGCCAAAGCGAAAACCTGCTGATTGGAAAAATTGATCTATCTGAGGGTTTACAGTTGGGTCGTACCCTGTTAGAGAGGAAGAAAAGCTTTAATGATGAGTCATTGCGAATTTTGGGGGCTAGTCCTCCATACCTTTGTACGGGGATAGTTTTTCACCGATCCAATTGAATAGCCAGTCGTTGACGATGATGTGCTGTTGCGTTGCTATGACCCATTTTCGTGCTTCGTTGTAAATAGTCTCGCCATTCCAATTAGGATGAAGCAGCTTAATATGTTTAGCCAAGTGATTGTGCCACCTGAACCAAATGATTCCGAACGTCAAGAGAAAGGGATTCTCATTTCCACGAGGATTGCCCAGTTCTAGAATGAAAGGGGACGAATGAAATCATTTTGAAATTTTTAATATGGATGTTGCGAGGGTCGTGCGATTTGAACTTACTGAAAAATCGGTCGACCGGTTCGGTATAGTGTCTTTTGACATAGTGGGCATGATTTATCGGCGGGGGTGGATTGGCCATTGGCAATCTCACTGTATTAACTTCTGGAAAGAAACCATTGCTGGAACTAGCTAGTTGTCCGTCAGGTGCTATGGTGCCGTTAGCATAAGTTCTTAAAACGTCGGACCAGGCTTTTGATGTACCATAAATTAATCCGCCGTCAATGTATGGTGTTATTTCATTAAGCTGGGTAATTAACGATTTAATTATAAAACATTAATAGTCCTTAAATTCAATTTCGTTAAACATCAAACCTGAACTCACTTGTTGACGTGGATTATTTGGTGAATAACCGGTACGAGCATCGTAACGTGTACGCAGAAAGGGAAGTTCGGTGTGACCAAGTTTTTCATATGTAGGATCATTGTCGTCTGGTATTGGAATGTTGAAGTATTCCGGAGGACACGCTGGCCTCTGAGCATCAAGAATTTCTTCGACGACTTGCTGCCCTGTACATTATTCAATTTTCTCTTATAATAACTTACAATCGGTATATTACTGTCGAATGATTACCAAAGAAAACGATCAGCGCGTTTTTGCCGGTTTTTGAAATAGAACCAAATGGCCCGCTGAGAAGCCTTCGACTCAGGGTCAAAGGATTAGGCCGATCATGACCAGCGGGTTTATAGACGCCGTCTTCGTAGGCTGCCGGCCATCGGCGAAATAAGGGCGTGTCCACTGCACCCAATTCTGGTTGTCCGATATTGTTGTACCAACCGTCGTATCCTGGATATTCGACTGGTCGAGGCTTGGTGTCCAACGGTGCAGAAATTGTGCTGTCACCCTCCAGTAACCAACTCATGAATTTGTTGTTCTTGTATTCAGTTGGTTTTTCCCTTGCTATGCTCATTATTAGAAAAATTTATATGCATTTACTTTATTATTTTTATTTTTTTTAACTCACGATTTGGTGCCGGCATTGTCGTTGAATTGGTTTTTGGTGTCGTTATTGGTGTTGTCGTTGGTTCTTGGGCATTGACAAAGAATAAGTTTACCAAATAAATGAACCACAACAAGTTACCCCGGTCAGACATTTTTTTTATGATTACTTTTATTTCAGGCTGTTTAAAAAAAAATTAATGTTTAAGACTGTTTCTGAATGACTGCGAACGATTTTATGTAAGGATATTCATTTTTGTTACAGTATGAAGCTCATGGTTTCACAGTCTGTTAGATACTGTGATAACTTGCAGAATTGAAGGAAGTGGCGATTGTCGTCGGGGAACCCCAGATATCCGGGAAGACGAGCGATACGAAGCGATAAGAAGAGGATTGCCTCACGACGAAGGATTTTTTTAGCTACTATGTTGATACATAACAGTTGCAGGGAAATGAAAAAAGAAAGTTACTGGAACATTATAAAGATGCGAGAGAAGATTGTATGGTTTGCTTTGATATCCCGGGTCTTTGTTTTAATTGCTCAATTTATCCTGAATCTTCTGTGTCCTGATCACGATGCAGGAGTCTTCATCAGTCCCAAAGATCAGTTTGAAATTCAGAAAAGATCTATCTGGGATACTCTCATACATCTTCTTCTGGGAGGATTAACTCGTTGGGATGCTCAATACTTTTTACACATTGCTAAATACGGTTATACCTATGAAAATACCCTCGCATTTTTTCCATTGTTTCCCTGGACCATTCGCTGCCTTAGCAAAATCTTCTTGGTACTTCTCCTGCCACTAGGAGTCAGTGTTCAAGAAGATAGCGTCCATTTGTTAACAGCGACTCTTCTGAATTTGGTCTGCTTTGTGGGCTCTGCACGCACTCTGTATGACCTGAGTTATAACGTACTTGGTGATCACGTGAAGGCCTATAAGGCTTCATTACTCTTCTGCATCAACCCGGCCAGCATCTTCTTCACGGCTGTTTATACAGAATCTATGTTCGCATACTTAACGTTTAGGAGTATGCTGGCCTATGCAAAAGGTACTTCCTGGCAATGGCTTCCGGTATCACTTTCGGCTATAGTTAGATCTAATGGACTTATTAACATTGGATTCCCGGTTTATGATTGGCTTCAAAAAACTTTTGGCTTTATTCAGATAACTGAATTTACTTTCTTGGCCGCGTCTTCCCGCCCGATAACCTATCATGAGAGCATCTATTTTCTCCTTCTCTTTGGCTATCGTTTCGTAATTCGTTTTATGAAATTAATTGGTATTCTAATATTAACCTCCTCTCCCTTTCTCCTTATCCAGGTGTATAATTATTTGATTTTTTGTGTTGAGGAAGTGCCTACATTTCCAAAACAGGTATCAGATTATGGTTTTGAAAATGGTTTTCTCCTTCCTGGAAGTCAAGATTTGCTGTGGTGTCGATATTCAATACCTATGGCATATTCTCATGTACAGAGCAGGTATTGGAATGTTGGATTTTTTAAATATTATGAATTTAAACAAATACCAAATTTTGTTCTTGCAGTCCCAGTGCTTTGTATAATGTTCACTGGGAGTTTTATGTATCTTTATGAGCATAGAAGTGAACTGTACACTCTAGGACTGAAACAAACATTCATCGAGAACAGGTGTTCTATAGAAATGTTTGTATTTGTTGTTCACGGACTCTTTTTAACTATCTTTTGCTTGCTCTTTGTACATATTCAAGTGAGCACTCGTTTACTCTGTTCAGCTAGTCCTTTGGTATATTGGTACTGTGCCAACATCATGTCATATCGGCCTGAGAAATTACATAAAAATAACTACACCATTTGTGAATATCCTGACAATCTAAATTCAAAATGGCGAGTGTTTTTCATGACTCAAGAACAGTACACAACAAATGATAAGTTAGTCTTGATATATTTTATTGGTTATCTACTTATTGGTTGTTTTATGTACTCAAATTTCTTACCATGGACATAACTTATATGTAAGATCGTGGGAACATGTGCGAGTAGTACAAAGAATATGCATTTATTTGTTTATATGAAAACATTTAATAAAACTTTTTAAGAGATATATTAAGTTGGTACAACTTCTTCCGTTTGTTCCTTCAGGTGTTGTCTTTTGTGCTTGAGAATTTCAATAGGAGTAAGTGAAATAATCTTTTTGCAATCAGGACAATCGTAAGGACGTGCATTGGCCTTTCCAACAGCTGGGGAAGGTGATATTATTGTTGCATTCAATTCATTTTCAACAATTGTTTCTTTGCACATTAATTGATGTTGAAGTTTTTCAATGCTAGAAATCATTGCTTCGAGATTGCAGCGATTGCAGCGCCATTCTGTTTCGAGCATATCAACCGCCATCTTATCGCTCCATTCGCTCTCGACGAGGCTGAAACGCGGCCAGAAAACACAATACAATATTAATTTCTAGCAATAACAGGATCGCGGAAATAAAAAATTGACCCACCAACAGTAAGTAATGTTTTCGCTAACGCGGACGCCACCTTTTGTGGAATGAGGTTCGCACTGAAAGTCATTTTGAAAAGGATTGGGTTCAACTGTCACATCATTGTACCCATTCCCTACGTAGAGCGTTTTGAGATCAGCTGCTAATAAGCGTCTGACCACGTATGGAACATTAGTATGTAAGAATTCAATGAGTTCCTGGTTTAATTCACGTTCCATTCTGACCATATCTTGTTTTTGAGTCTGTGTATCACTTTCTGATGATGCTTCTGGAATTAATATTCATTATTGATGTTCTAGCGAGGTAAGATTGAAAGCATTTAGGTACCTTGAAGCTGGCACTTCTCCTCATTGGAGGAGCCAGCCATAAGGAAAGGAAGGAAGGACGGTACCTTGAAGTCTGTCGTTTAAAAGACTATTCCATTTATGTCGAATATTCGACGCTTTCGAGAGTAATATTGAACCGGCGTCAGGCGTCGGAAAGTCTAGAGCTATCCAGGAGTCGCATACTAATCTTTAATAAAATAAAAGTAATGTTTAAGTCTTGTATTGAGTAAATATATGAATTACTTGTTGCTGGAAAATAGCGTACATACGTTGAACATGTAGCATTCGTGTCGATTTCCTGAGAAAAGAGCAATAAAGTTTGCGCTGCTGGCATTCTCATGGTATTTACTAAATACGGTTTTGTTGTTTCTAAGAGGGATCTGATAAAGAAATATTTTAATGATGTACTTCATCCATGATTAGCTCAGTTTTTCTGAGTACTTACAAATAAGCAAGTAGTTGGTGTTTCGAGCTGACAGCAGTCTTAGATTTGAAACCTGGAATTGATACCACGTCTGGTTCCTCCAATTGAAGTACGTCAGGATGATTTCCAAAATAGCTAATAGGATGTAGAGCTACGTACGGTTTTGCTTTTGTATGAAATAGTTGTTCGTTTACAGACTGTTGAGATTTTATAGGAGATTAAAAAATGAGCAAATCATTTAAGAAATATGAAATTATATTATACGATACCCTTACCTTGCAATAATTAAATTCATCTGCACAAGCAAATTGTGGATAAAGACCACTGCATACAATAAGTTTTAACATTGTCAAATCTTTGTAGCTGCATGCGGTTGATGCAGTGAGAAGATTCTGCACCTGAGAAGGATCATTCCTCATGCGGAATTCAACATCCTTTATATCAATTTCACCAGGCTTATCGGAGACTTCCGTATCCTGCTCAGATGTACCAAGGTCAAAAAAGTCAACTTTTAATTCCTTGCGTTTTCTTGGTTCGCTCTGTCTATAAGTTCGTTTCATGGCTTTTAAAAGTTTCAATTCCCCATGGCGAATCGCTCGCTCAGCGCTTGAACTCGGCATTTTCGAGTCTGTTGCTACATTTTTCAACAAGCCACAATCCTAAATTTTAATGAATAAATATGAATAAGTTGGCCAATTTATAGGTGCTACATATTTAAAAACTTGAATTTAGTGAATACTTAGCACTGACATGTAGTAAGTCTTTAAACTGAGCACGCAGCTTTGTCATTTCATAAAATCTTTGTTCTTCGAGTCCTCTTCTTCTGCACCAGGTGCGACTATTCGACCTTGATGGACCACGTGCCTCTTGACTACTCTGACCCTTGACTTCCAACCATTCTCTATACGCATTCAGTAGTGTTATAGGGTCTCCATGGTCAGACTCAAGTTTTTTTCTGGAATTCTAGAGTCAAATTAATTAACCAAGAGACTAGATCTTTCCTATATATTTACTCGAATAAAGTCCAAAGTGAAGTTTAGCATTTTTACCTCACATTCAGCATCCCTGTACGCTCTATTAGTAAAAGGTGTCTGTATACTCAATGCAGCAGCCAAAGATAGAACCGATTCAACATGATGAAAGAGTGAACCCATTATCAGCATTTTACCAATTGCTATATCAACGGGCAATCTAGCCAAAGTTTTACCTATACTCGTTAATTTTTCATTATCCGTTAAAGCGCCCTTGAAAATCAAAAATGAAAATTAATACCAACAAATTTCATCTCCTTCAACTTAGCGTCGTCATCTTCTTTTACTTACATGTTCTTTAAGCGATATTATGGAATTTTCAATGCTATCACCTGGTGGTGGCTCAATGAATGGAAATTTTCTTGCATCTGGTAAACCCATTGCTATCATTTGAAGAAGTAACGAATCCAGTGGAACACGTTGTATCTCAGGAGTTGTATATGTTTCCAACGCATCGTATTCCTCTTCGGAATAAAGTCTTCAACCGGACAAACAAAGAAAGAGATGAATATTAGTAGATAGATCAGATAGATTGAAACTGAAGTAGTCTTAGAAATTTTTTAAATCTCTACCTATAACAAACTCCAGGCCCCGTTCGTCCTGCTCTTCCTTTACGCTGCTCTGCACTAGCTTTACTGATCCAAAATTCTTTGAGTCTCTGCATTTTGCAAAGTGGATCATAACTCATCTCCTTGACTTTACCGCTATCTATGACAAATCTAATTCCATCAATGGTTACAGATGTTTCAGCGATGTTTGTAGAAACTATGCATTTTCTTACACCCTCAGGTACATAATCGAATACCTAAAAAATATTTATTGTAATGTTCTGCATCAGTCGGCGGGGTAGGAGGAAAAAAATTCTGAAGCATACTTTGTCCTGTTCAGCTATGGATAAGCTACTGTGCAATGGTAAAATGATCCAATTTTTTTTCTTTCGACTATATTCCTTCGCTGCGTCGACTACCGACGTGATTTCGCTCATTCCACTTAGAAATATGAGTAAGTCCCCTTTTTCGTCGTCTGCAATTAAGCAAGTTAAAGTTTTTAGGATTTTCGTAGGGTATTAGTTGTCTTCTCTAATTATTTTTTCCTATCTCATTGTTAATCTGTGTTTACAAACTTGTATATTTTTTATCGATAAGCTGCATCGTTTGAATGTATGGACTAGGATCAAATCTTTCGGATTTTCGTTTGATGTCTTCAGACATTATTGGCCTGTACAATAGTTGTATTGGATAAAGTCTTCCAGGTACCTGAAAGGAATGTCATATATTAACTTTATGTTTTGATATCTTTAAAAAGATTTTCGTTCAGGTATTTTACAAACTTGAATCACTTTGGCTTCTTCTTTGGCAAAATAATTGACAAAAAGCTCTAGGTTGATAGTGGCAGACATCAAGACCAATTTCAAATCTTTTTGTTGGTGAATCAGACACTTCATGATACCCAGGAGAAAATCACCGTGCAGATGACGTTCGTGAACCTCGTCTAGGATGATTATATTGTATTGTGATAATCCTGCTTCCCCAGAGACCTGTTCTTTGTTCATTTAGTATTTTGTATAACAAGGGAACACAAATTATTATTTTATTGGTAATGTAAATTTATACCTGTCTTAGGAGAAGTCCTTCTGTGATGAATGTGATTTTTGTATCTTGATTTCTTTGTCTTTCAAAGCGAATTTGATATCCGACTTGATTGCGATTTTCAGTCAAAGTTTCAAAAGCCACGCGCTTCGCTAAAGATATGCAGGCTATTCTGCGTGGTTGCGTACAAGCTGAAAATTCATACGGTTAGTAAGAAGAAGTGTACTAGTAATTTCTTTTAAAATATCGTACCGATTTTTGAGAAACCAGCGGAATATAAATATTGCGGAACTTGAGTCGATTTCCCGCAACCTGTGTCACCTGCTATAATGACTACTCTTTCTTCCGTGACAGTTTTTACAATTTCCTCTCTATACCTAGCTACTGGTAAATTAGCTTGTTCCTTTCTTAGTTTTCGTAACTTTGCAAATTTCTCTTTTAGTTTAAAATCAAGATACAATTCTAGAGTATCCCTGAATTCTTGTATCCGATCACTTTTCAATGATATGTCCTTGGCTTTGAGTGATTTTGCCAACGATTCATTGAAATTCTTATCGAGTTTAATATTTGAACAATACGATTTCCGATACAGTGTTGGTAATTTTATTGTTTTTGAAATTGTTGCATCGATTGTTGCAACCCCCCTCTTTGCGTCGCTACTTTCGTCATCGGGCTTGAATTTTTTTTGCATCGCTTCGTATTTTCTTAGGAATTTCCAAAAATCTTCGGTATCATGAACGAGAGGGGAATGAGACGGGGAAATAAATCGGTTTAATTCATGTTTATAATTTTCAAAAGATACAATTGCATCGTTGCGTTTCTTAGATGATCCAGAACTAATTGTTTCGAATTGATTTGATTGATCTTCATCTCTAGAATAGCGACGCTTTCTTGATGACATTTCTCAAGCGTCACACGTCTTATTTTTTTAATTATCACTTCCACGTAATATACTTGACAAAAAGTCTAAGCGTTTCGTTGTCGCAATGCACATTCTAACCTTAAAGTCAAGTGCATTGAATTATATTGAGAAATGCATCAAGCGCAATCTGTTAGAGAATGGATCAAACTTTTATGCCCGATATAGACCAAAGCCAGCGAGCATCAACGAATAGGAAATAAGTTTTGTGTCCGATTTACAACGTGACTGCCCGATACTTTTTGCCCATTGGTCGCTGCCTGCCGCCTTTGGTTTGCAAGGCCTTTAGACGAATTACCGACAGAGCACGAGGCTTATCCGGTACCGAAATATCTTGGGTAGTTGAATCTCTCAGATTTCTATTCCTCGTGGTCTTAAACTTCCCTAAACATGCGTATCGAAACATGTTACTTTTGTTCATCCCGGATTTATCCAGGACATGGGATTCAATTCGTTCGAAACGATTGCAAGGTATAACAATATAATTAATTGCGTTAAATTATTTGGTCATTTGTAAACTGTGAAACCAGTATTAGTTGTGAATTGACATTTGTTATAGGTTAGGTCTGTATCATGTACCTATGTCTCATGTATATGCATATTGTTATTTTTGTTCATTAGATATTTAAATTTTGCCGATCGAAATGCCATGCAGCTTTCAAAAAGAAGAAGAACCCAAGGAAAGCGAAATGGACCAAAGCCTACAGGAAGACAGTGGGCAAAGAACTGGCTGTCGATCCATCATTTGAGTTTGAGAAGAGGAGGAATACTCCATTGAAGTATAATAGAGAATTATGGTCTAAGACTGTAGATGCCATGAAGAAGGTTGAACTGATTAGACAAAAGAGACAAAATACACATATAATGCAGAGGTTGCGAAAGGGTCGTGAAATTGAACAAGAAAGAGATGTTAAGGAGGTACAACGAGATCTATCTCTTATTCGATCACCAGCTGCTGGTCTCAAAGAACGCAAGAAGCTTGAGGAAGTTAACGAACAAGATGACAAAACGGATAATTCTGATGAAGAGATGGAAGCAGAGGCAATAGAAGTTACAGGATAGTTAAGTGCACATTAAGTTAAGTTCATAATTTTTTTTATTCAAATACACTTGTTCTTAAATTATCATAGCTTGTTCCTGAGTCGTATAATTATGGAGAAAACACAGTTGTAAATAAACGAAATAGTTTTCACATAACGTCACGTTTACTATTTGTCTTTGGATCAATTGTTCCTTTAAGTTTTGGATTAACCATCATCAAAGAGATGTCATGTTAATGGCTTCCGAGATTCGTTTGTGTAAGAACTCACCACACGGATTTTCGCGCGTGATAGTGTCCGCGTTGCATATGTTTAAATATACTAATTTGTTACTATAGCTTTTTGGAAGTGGAGATAAATGGTAAAGAGTGTAAGACGAGATGATACGGGCAGAGATCTTTTTTCTTTGTAACCTTAAGTTCGGGCGCACACTGTAAGCTCGATAAGATTTACTATGACAAAAACCAGTACCTCATGCCTGCCTGCACTGAAGCGTATGGTGCGACTAGTATCTTTAATATGTATTTTACCGATTTTACTTAGCAGAATCGTGGTTAAAACCTCCCAGAAAATATAAAACTCCTCAATAACTATTGAAAAAGACTATTAACGAAACGTTTTTCAAATACTGCGGTGTCAATTTCACACTCGTAGCACTTCAATTTTTAAAAAATGTTTCAATAATAGTTCTGCTACGTTACACGGTGTGAATTGATCTTGCGATTCACAGTCACAAGGCGACTCCCGCTATCGATTCAGATAACGTTCTCGCTTTCTGGTCCACTTCGAGTCCCTATCCTGCTCAGAAGCTACGCTCTCTGATTGATTCGTACAGTTACGCCGATGCTCTAGAAAGATTTGTTATTGTTCAGTTGAGGTTGAGGTGGTCAAATCTACCCTAGAGAGATAGTCTCGACGTACCAAGGGTCCAGCAGAGGAGAGTACTCGACGGAGACGTCTCCACGGACCAGCAGAAGCCCAGGTGAAATACCGGCGCCTCGCTAGAGAGAGGCAAAGGGCTGTAGAGCGGGCAGAGAAAATATTTTTTATACGTTTAAGGGCAGGGTAGGAACCCTATAACCCAAGTTATGATTTTGGTTCCCAGCTGTCACTCGATCCTCTGGGGAAGCGGCTGTGGAGGATCTCCAAGAGTTGCGTACCGATTCGCTAAGGAACGCTCTCGATTTAGTTTAAAGGGACGATTCGAGGGAAAGGAAGAGTTATCGGTTATAAGGATCTCGAACAATCAGAATGATTAGATCCCGAATTTAAGTATTGTCGATTGACTGTTTTGAAGCAGTCTGTCTTGGGACACCGATCGGAGTGCCTCGAGCTGGTTCGCGGTCCCGCGCTATTTGTTGATAGTTTTTTTCTTGCAGTTTTTCCTATACGGTGTAAAAACTTCTCGCTTATGTAGTTCTCGTGTGGCTCTCGCAATATCCAGAAAATCCTATAGTTTTTCTGGGTGCATTTCGGAAGTGCAGTGTTGTGCTATAGTGCAGTGTCCACCTGAGTGTCTCCTGCATACAGTTCTCAGATTTCACGGATTAGCTGCACCAGCTCCGGTGAGCACCCCCAATTTATTAATTGGTGAAGGGATTTCGATTTTATAGCTCGGGTTTGATCTCTTACGTTCTCGATCAATTGCTCTGTGTTCCCGGTACGATTTACATGACCTTTACTCTGATCTTCTCTACCTCAACCTAGTAACCTGAGCGGCCCTTCGTTTCCATAACCGTCCGCTCCCGTCCGTGCATCCAGTTGCCTTTACTGATATTATGCGAATTCAAAGATCAGCACCTACGGTTGCGTTTTTCGATTTTACACGTCCTCAAAAATCGACAATGGGACTGTTCCACCCCAACTCTAGATCATACAGCTTGTCAGTTCCCGGTGGTACAAGAATTGGCTGCCGCCCGCTTGGCTAGTGGACGCATGAGCGAAGAGTGGAAATGGGCAACAATAGGCTTCTTCAATAGTTCGCGAGGAGTTCTATAGTTCCTGACAGGTTTTAACAATGATTTTGGTACGTAACATCGTTAAAATACGAATTTTCCAAAAATGTAGATGCTACACGGGTGTCAGCTCCAACACCGCACTTTTTCAAAATATCTTAAAAATGATTCAAGAACAGGCGTTTTCGATAGTTCCCGAGGAGTTCCATAGTTCCTGATAGGTTTTAAGAATAGTTCTGCTGTCTAACATTGTTTGAAACACGAATTTTCCTAAACTTGAGGTGGTACTGGGGTGTGGAGCTTCAGCACCTCAATTTTTTGAAATACCTTAACAATGATTAAATAACAGGCGTTTTCAATAGTTCCCCAGGAGTTCTATAGTTCCTGATAGGTTTTAACAGTAGTTCTGCTACGTACCATCATTAAAATATCTGTTAAGGATACTAATCGCACCATACGCTTCAGTGCAGGTATGCATAAGGAGCTGGCTTTTAGTGTTTTGAGATTGTGTTTCAAACATTTCCGGGATAGTTCTCTTTAGTACTCAATCTTGGGACCACAGTTCCGCTTGGAACTGTTGTTAAATAATGCTGGAAGCTAGCACCACATCGTTGCACTCCTTAACGCAGGCAGGCATGAGGTGCTGGCTTTTGTCTTAGTAAATTTTATCGAGGTTACACTGTGCACTCGAATTTAAGATTACAAAAAAAAATATTTAAGCAATATCTGACGAGCGGCCTCGTTCTAAGGGTTGTTCTGGGAACCAGCGGTAAGTTGCGAAGAACCTCTGCCGGCCAGGCTGCACGTTCGTGATCACGTTCAGCTCGGCTACGGCGGGATATGCATTATCGACGGAGGCGATGATCACAAAATCCTACTCCCGGACTCGCCGCTACGATTTAGTGCCATGCTTTTGGTATCGCATAAAACCAGAGCGTTGTGCATATCCTAACCTTCCTTCCTTTCCTTATAGCTGTATCCCCGATGGGGGACATGTGCCAGTAACTGGTCCTAATAATCAAGGATTGGAAGTTCGACACTAGATGACGATGTATCTTGCGAGACGGGCCTTATTAACTCAGCGTGAGGACCTACAAATTTTATACACCGAATCCGAACAGTGTTGGGCGAAATCCGTATAAATACTCGCTTAAGTTTTCATATGAAAACCCATTGGTGAATGCGGCTGGCAACTGGGCGCGAACCCCGAACCTTTCGGTCGTGAATCCGCTATCTTAACTATAGGACTACGGCCGCCCCCTCGTTGTGCATCTCCCTACTCATCTCTGTCCTGAAACACGCATTGGAAAATGGGTTGATCAGCCACAAGGAAAGGAGGGAAGAAAGGAAATGGGTTGATCGGTGGCGCCGCCACCAGTGTGTCTAACGTACTATTAGGATCTTAGAGTGTATTGATGCTATAATTGAATATGTCCCATCCTATGTAAGATATCTGAAGTTGCTTCATCCGAGAACAAATTTCCTCCGCCCACCATGTTTTCCCTCTATGACCTAGTGATATCAGCCGATCATTCAATATTCTGACAGTTTCGGCATGTTTCACAAAAATCAACAACCATTGGTGGCACTTGGCTCAAAATTTGGCCTGTCGGTAAAGGCGTTAATGCTAGTGAATATTATAACTTTATTTTGAATAATACGCCAAAATAACGATTTAAAGGGTAGATAAAAATGCTTTTCACGAGTAACCATGTTGTTAAATGATACGCGCGTAAGAAGCAGTTTTATATAGGTTTGAGAAACGTGAGGTTGAATTAAAATGAATAAAATAGGTGCCACTTTAAGTGTGCATTTCTTCGCTGTGCTGCGATTCCTTTTATTACTCTTACCGCCTTCCTTAATCCTCTAAAGATTGAAATTTATTTGCGCACTGAAACTGTTCTCGCTATTGCATTTACAAACTGCTTCGTGTACTCCTCTTATTTCTTAATCCTATCTATAATCATACCGTGAGAGACCCAACTGAGTATATCCTTCAATAAGACGTGCATGGGACGTTCAAGGGACATGACCTTCCAACTAATATAATTGACCTATACCAATACTTTCACCAAGACGTTCACGGGACGTCTAAGGGACATGGTCTTCCAACCAATATAATTGACCTATACAAATAGCTCGGTATCAATTGCATTTCCATAAATAGGATCACGAGTCTCAAGCATTCCGGATGATAACGCGCGAAGCTGGAAATTTGACGTTGATCGCCGTCTTCAAGTGCTAAGAAAGCAAAAGGAATATATCGAAAATGGAGGGCGCGGCAGCAGAAAAACGAAGTCAGAGTGCCACGAAGAAACGTGAGGTGTGAGCCTCGATGACACTGTAAACACTCGTAGGATGTTTCGGCAATTACCGGACAAACCCGGGTCTCTGTTTGCCCTGGCCGAAATGTGTTACAACAATACTATCCTCGAAGGGCTGACAAAACAGAGAGCGTGCCGGGGAGTAGGTCCTCATGGGGTTCGAAGGGTTCAAGGGCGTGAGATTGCAGATTCGTTCGTTACCGATTTAAATTGGCCGCCTTTCTTTGAAATATTTGAAAAATAATTTTTTTTCGACTATAAGACGGGTCATGACGCCCACGGCGTCTTTTGATCATTTTACCCCTGTTTTGATAATACGCTTGCTTCAGGGAAAATTATACTTTCGAAAAAAGAATCATTAGGGACTCGGAATGATATTCCTTACAAAAAATTCACTCAACAAATCTTTTCAATTGTTTCAACTCGCATATGCAAATGCTTTTGAAACGATGCATTATGCATGTCCTTGTCTTAATCTTCGCCGAATCCATTTTGGAGATGCAAAATTATGCGAATGATTTTATATCAAAATATTTTTGACCACACGCGGATCCAGTTGTTTAATAAGAAAACAATAGGTGAATTTGTAGACGGTAACGTGAATGCATAATGTATTTATTATTATCGCAGTACACAGTGTACGATCATATATCATTTATTTTTAAGACATACTTCGTTAACAACACTACACTGTGAGATTAAGAGTCATACAATTACGTTCTAGTTGAAGTCAGGATTAACCAATCCGAAAAAAATTATTTCCAAATAAAAAAATTTTTATAAAATACTCGCGAGTATTCGAAATAGCGTACAATAGTTTGCAAAAAGCCGATGTTACACTCGTTAGATAAAAAGTTCATTGAAATTGCTCGGTTGTTATTGCGCTGTGTTGTTATTATTATTTTTAAAACTTTTTTTTCCTCATTAAAGTGTTTTTCTGGTAAATTATCTAGGAATGCAACTGGATGCATGCGTCCATCGTTGCATGCATACATAGTATACGCGAACAAGTACTGGGTACTCCATACTTATGTTATTACACTACTTACTCATTTCATAAACGGTTCACGCGCGCCAACAAGGCGCTTGTAATAACATGTTATTTGGGGTTGACAAATACAATTCGTGTCGCGTAAAAATAAATAAATAAAAAAAGCCCATTCGAAAAACACTTTGTGCACCCGCTCGATTCTGTCTATCTAACTCGTATTGGCTGCTCCGACTGGCATTCCGTTAGACAATATTATTTTATGGTCAGCGTCCAGCATCCGTAATGTCGAACCCTGGACCGTTTTTATTTTTTATTTAGAAAATTCTTAGGATTCATGGACCCCGGTAGCCAATGACCCCAACTTTTACGTTCCTCGGTATACCTTGGCGGGAAGCTCGTTTAAATTTTTGTTTAAGGGTGGCAAAGAATTTTCCGCTCTCGGAGACGTATGGGGTGAAAAATAAAGATTGACTTTTTTGAAAGACAGGGACAACCAGGTGACGACTAGTGGATGTTTCACGCAATTGGGTCATTTGTTATTTTCTGTTTGATAGTATCGGCAGGTTCCAATTAGGGAGGATTTTTGGATAATATTTTTTGTCTTTTTGGGTTACCTTCGACGTCGACGTAATACGGGAACGTTCGGACCCCGTGGACCATTAATCTCACCGCGTGGCTGCTGGTAAACGGTAAATTCCAAATGTTTTACGCTAGCAGGCTATCAAATTTAATCATAAATAAATTATCTTGATTTATTTGCCGTTACGTTTCTCTAGCTGCACGGCTAAAGCTACGCCTACTTTGCTCCGAGAAAATACTTCAGGTACCTTGCACTTGGACACATTCGGTAAAACGTAGCATTCGTATACCTTCACTCGAGTCTCAATAAGATTTACGGACCCAAACGTCCCTGGAACGTCCCTAGAATATCCTGACGTACCTCGCACACGTTATGACGTATCAAAAGATGTTGTTGGTTGAAAATATGTTTTCGTTAACACCTGTATAACTTTTTTATTTTACTCTCAGCACATATACCAAGTTGTATGTTATCTCTAAACATTATCCAAGAATTTAGGTCTTGGGCTAAGACCAATCCTGTCTGGAATCAATGAACTTTTAATTAAAAGTTGATGCCTTCGATTAGTCTAGTGGTTTTCAAACGCTCTCTCTTTCCTTTTACCTCCATCTATTCCTTTCTATATCCACGTGCTTACACGCACAGTGTTATTCACGACAAACCCACCACCTGAAGTTAGTCTGTCCATTTGATATCTGTGGAAGGAACCATCTTTCAGGTGGTACGTTTTTCATGAATAACCCTAGGTTTATTGGTTACGTAAACACGTGTTACCAGCTTCAGCTCGTTTAGATCCCCACGGGCGCAGGTGCATCGAATCGTTAGTGGTTTCTCGATACCAAAATATGACTACTTATTACGAATCCACCGTACTACAGTCTGTAGTCAGAATTTCCAACGGGCTCTCATAAGGAGCAGCCGAGTTAATTAGCGTGAATCTTTCGAGCCTCTGGAAGATTGTAAATGAGCAGGGTCGGTGAGCCGTTGTTAAAGGTTGTCATGACGTTCACGGTGGTCCTCGAAGTCGAAGAAATTAAGAATTCAAAAATGACAGGTCATACACGATCAGTATATAAATTTAAATTTTAATGTACAAATAAAAAAGATACGTTCGTAACACTAAAGAAATTTCGTTTTACTTAACTTTTGGAAAATTCAATTTTTTCATTTTTATCTTTAATAAACGTACTTTTTTGAATGGTTCTGAAGCTTGTCTATTTCCAAAGGAAAAAAAAAATTATGGATACCTACGTTGTAATTCTTGGAAAGATGTGCAGGTAGTATAATTAGTTATTCGATTCGTTTGATGTGACACGACCACTTCGACGACTAACTTATAAGATAGCCGCATTAATTTAGTGGAGAAATTACGAAAAGGTACGATCCGTGGTTGAGAAATACCAATGGCAGCGATTGCTGGATTTCGTTGATTGGTAAATTGGGATGCTAACGTATTCGACTATACTACGTCTTTATGAAAATTACAGAATCTTCTAGAATCTATGTACTATATTTATATATATTTCTATCGGGAATTACTTTAACACATTTTTAACCCAGATTTTTATATCCTTATTATAGAGATACGATACGTGCAGGGTTCATAGATTTAAATGAAATTATCAAATCAAGGTTTCAATCAGTGATAAGACTGATTATTAATCTCGGGAGCTTCGGGCGTCGAAGCGACGTGATGCTAACGACAGGAATGTCAAATGTCCTTTTCTCTATCTATGGAAATGTTACTAATGATTAGGTATGCGGCATTATAACCTTTTTTTTTTACTTGTTATCGTTGCATATCGAGATAGAGTCCCTTTGGAGTAAGATCATGATCTTGTCCTTTGATCATCTCGTAGATCGAATTCAACAATTTTACATGAATCGTATATTTTCTAAAAAATATATGGAAAATTATGGGGGTGGAGGGGGTGGAGGGGGTGGAGGATGGGGAGGTTTGACTAAAATTTTTTTCCAAGCTCTGTACCACGTGTGAATGAGATATAATTGCTGGGGTGGATGAAGCTGGGGGAAAGGGAGATGCTGTGTCTTTCTTTGGTCCACGTATTAATACTCTATCAGGAATGCGCGGGTATTTTGTGGGTCCAGAGAAGAATGCTGTTCACAGTTTTATACTTGAGCCAGGCCGACATAATGAGTGTGGGAAACGACTCTTGGCCGTACCGTTTGAAATGCTGACGACTTCTCAAGCTCGGAAGGCAGCCATCTTGCTTTGGGTATTGTTTGTGTTTCCTACTCCGATGTTTGTATGCACTTGGCTCCCTTACTAAATGTTCACCATCTTTAATCCGGTCTTCTGAAAGTTCCAAATCGAACTTTACTTCGAGACATCGGATTGAACTTAGTACGTAATAATTGATGAGGTATCCCATTTGGTTTCAAGTTTATTATGGAAACTTTGTAAAGTTTAGATATTAAAAGAATTTCTTTTATAAGGCATATCCATTTGATTAGAAGAAATGTTAATTTTTTTTTATAAGTTGACGCGGACTGCAGGCATCGTCAGGAACTTTGAGGATCGCCTTGAAGATTCATTTGACTACTACAGTAAATCATACAGCGGGACTGACTTGGGTCTTACTGGGACTACTGTTAGCGTTACCTGTATTCTATTGACGACCAAGCATTTTTAAGACGTATGACGCTGAAGAGGTCCTCAATCACGTTTCAGTCGAGAACTCAGCCACACACGCGTTACCTCGCATCTTCTTCTTCTTCTTCTTATTATTACTCTTCCTCCTCTTCTTTTATCGATCTCGAGAAGTATAAGCGTGACGCGTTACAGCGTGACACTTTTCACGCATCGTCATTTTTATAGACAGTAGAAATTCTCTCAGTGGGGCCTCGCATTATTTTAGGGTCAAAAATCTTATCCTATTAGATATCCATATATATTACTCTTCTTGAAAGGGAATCTGTTATATGTATTCAATGGGATTTTGGAAAAGATCCCTTTTACCGACTCCCGTACAATAAGCACGTTCCTGATATTATTATATTCGACATGCTTCACCGAAAAGAAATGTACCCAGGGGTCTTATTACGCTTTTACAACATGGATCGGATGGGTCTTCGAACCCTTTGCAGTCTCAATGATGTACTAATTCGAGAGCAGTAAACTTTATGGCGGACCGGGATAGAGCTTGAATTATGTAAACTTATGTTACCGCATGCCTTAAATCCTTGGATATCCTATGGGAGTCTGGGAGTGGCTACGGCTCTCACGGACTCTTCACACCTTCTGTATGAGCCGCAAGTAGAGGGAGAGACAGATAGAGAGAGGGACAAATAGGGAGAGAATCCTAGCTCGTACACATACCAGACCAAAGACCAAAGTCTCACTAGGGTACCCCGTGATCTTAGAGTCTCTATGAGCTTCCACCTTTGGAAACTTTAATGGATGGATCCAGGAAGTCGATGAATAAGACTGGGGTGAATAATTGTTTACATAAAATGGCGGATGTCTTCACAGCTCATGCTGCGATCTGTACAGTGTACTCAACGCATCCAGTCATCCCTCCTTTGAGATTTTACGCAACCGTATTATATCACGGTTGTGACGTTCGCAGCTGGCTCGACCAACTGATTTGGCGTTGACTGAACGTTTGAGCTATTTAGCAATCAGGACCTTCAGGCTGAAGGGGTGGCTGCGGCACTTAAACTAGGTCCGGATTCGAATCTTATTTTTCACGGATCTCACGGGATCTTCATGAATATCTTGCTCACGTCAATCGCTCGAGTACAAATAATTCGTTCTATTTCTAACGTGCCGGAACGCAAAAATACTCAAGAATGCGGCGCTACATGGAAACGCCTCCAGGGTCCACATCTCAGTTTAATATTTAAATAATAATAAACCAACGAGATCTAATGAACTTCCTGCGGTTACCTGAATTGCTATATTTTTTCTCCTTATTTCACTACTATCTCGTACAAAGTAATTTCGAAAAAATTTTGTCTAAGTGGAGTGACTATTTTTTTTCACAATGGCTGACTTTTTTTTTATATGATCCAAGATCATTGTTATCAGACGACCATCACGTTCGCTCAGCAATCTTTTTCTTTTACGGTAGTCGGCACGCTGTATGAATAAAATATAAAATGGTTATTTATTATAGGATTTGCAAGCCCAGTAAACGCTATTATACGTACCTAAGGAA
The DNA here is from genome assembly GCA_030142635.1 of Trachelus troglodyta. Lineage (NCBI taxonomy): Eukaryota > Metazoa > Arthropoda > Insecta > Hymenoptera > Cephidae > Trachelus > Trachelus troglodyta. The sequence goes on along the minus strand of JARQTJ010000575.1, from coordinate 297,257 downwards.
TTCTATTAGCGTTCTCGCAATGCATTAGAAATTTCTTTGAGCTCTGCTGTCACCTTGCAAGACGTATGGCTTTGCGCTTACTCTGGCGCTCACCTCATATGAAGCTGAATACATACGCTAGCAGTGAACTTAATGAATCTTATGATCAGATGACAATCTCGTGTTCTAGATCATTGATAATCTGCACTTTGATCGCCCACTAGGTATTCCTTACTCGCTTCTTATATCATATACTAATTTGCATTTGTGATAGGAAAATTTAATGAATATTTATATGAGTATATATATTTATTTATAAAATATACATAGATCGTTGTTAATTGGTATCTTACAGATACCTATTTGTATCTATATGTTTCATTGTCCATTGATAATCAATAGAAAATCTCGTACCAATCTCCTTCTTTTCTCTTTGTTAGGTTTGAAATATTCTTAACCCACTCGCGCATATATAAAAATAATGACAGTACGTGTCGATCCATTTTATTAATGGGAAAAGTAAGCAGTGGGTGTAAATGTTAGTAAGTTGGTAGGCAGACACGAGCAGTCGCGAACGTCATACCTTGAAATGTAAACGGGAACCTCGTGATTGTTGCTCTCATTTTTATCCCAGGATCCTACGCGAGGCAGATGAATCCGCCATCGTGCTATTATCCTTACCATGGTTACTGTGAGGTACGTATGAGACGTCTAGGTGGGCAGACACATATTTCTGGGATTGGGATGAAAAATGGTATAGGGATGATCGTTTATGATCTGGAATGGATGCTGTGCGATATGGACCACCGGTGGGAATTAAGATTTTTCTCCGTTGTATCTCTAAGGGTGGTTGATAGTCTTTACTATGGGATTTAAAAAAAAATTGTATACACTGATTGTGGATATTATGTATCTCTATGGTTCTGTCTTTACTGATGACACTTTTGTATCGATTAGGTTATCGATGATCGAAATATAATGAGGGGAGGGGGTGGGGTATCGCATGAAAATGCTCCATTAAGATTCACGTCGTTCCCATTGAAATTGGCTATTTCAATTCTAAACAGAGAGCATTGCTTGTCTACTGTAAATTTATGCGTGACACGTTACATTGCATGAAAATTCTTGGCTGAATGCTTAAGACTGCCCGAACAGTGGTCTTGCCGTGCTGATTCATTCAGTATTTTCGTAGAAGAATCTCATAAAAATGTGGAAAAGAGGTAGAGAAGAGGGAGATAAATCGGAGTTTACTAAGAATTCACGTGCTTTTAGAAACTAATGAGATTGAACCGATTGATCCAGTAGTAATCATGTAGTAAAAGTAGTAGCAGTAGTAATAGCTAGTGGTGTAGTTAGTATTCATACTGTAGTTAGTAGAGGTACAAGTACGCAGGAGCTTGTTACAGTGCATACTGTCACTAATAAATCAGAATCATTAGGCAATTGGCCGCGGACGTTGGGATTCTATAAGGATTTCTTATGGCGGTGGGCGCGAGCGAGATTTACATACCATAAAAATACGTATCACCCCATTCACAAGATCATTCTTGTAGGTATTTTTACATTTCTTTTTTATCACACAGATTACACAGTACGGTATATCGACGTGATATGGAATTTTTTCAAAGTTCAAATATCAAGGCTCCACCGTATAAAATGCCAAAAATTATTGTAAAATTAAAACAGGTTTTTTGAAAATTCATGAGAGTACTCAAAAAAAAAGGTCCGAAATAAATGTCTACTTCGTCTACTACGCGTTTCTTGGTAACTCGATAAGCTCACGACGACAATGGGTCGGCTGATCTTTATCTTAAAGACAAGGTGTAAATCTTTAAAGATGAGTCCCTCCGCTCGTGGGGCCAATTATAATAGGAGAAGATCTACATTAGCTGATGGTTCCTCTTCTTGTATACTGTCACCGCTTGGTAACAGTGTTATTAAGTGGGCGTACGCGTGGATCTGGATCTTCCATTATTATTTATTTCTTTATTCTTCGCTTTCTCTTTTCCATCTCATTCTCTCTTTATCATCCCTCCCTTATCCTTTGATCTTACGTACCATTCCGTTAATAGCGACATCGTTACAAGACCAGGATACATGGTCCCTGTTGATAGCAACAGTATACATATTGTAGACCTTATTAATTATACACACGGAATACACATTAGGGTTGTCAGCCATTTTTTTTCTTCAAGACATTTCACCGGTTCTGTTTTTCGATAACGGATGCACTTTGGGTTCAGTGCACTTTTGACTTTTCTTGACTGGATTTTATACAGTGCAGTTTATTTTCTTTACTTTTCGAACCAATTCACATTCGAATCAATAGGTCAGATCGTGAGCTTGCAAGGGGTCACGGGATGCTGATGGATGATTTCTAAACGAATTAACACGATAGAATCGCGAGTCATCTTCTCGATAGTGGCTCTATTTATTATTATTATTGTCGAACCGATCGGTCATAACGACTTGGCCGTGACACGATTAAACAAGAGAGTGAACGATTTGCCAGTCAAGAGTAATGGATGGTCTCATCTGCTAGATAGAAATGAGACTTGTTATTTGGTATTGTAATGACCTGAAATTCAAGGACAAGAGGTATTATCAATGATTTTCAATGTATCGTTATATCAGGGTTTCTTTCAAGTGGTTTGAAATAGTTGAGCAATTTTCTTTTTAATCTATATATACGTATATTATTCTTCAGGAACAAGAGTGACGTAGGTAATATCTCTAGGGATCAATGTAATCTGATGAATCTTTCATCCTAGGGAATTTCACAGTTATGTCTAGGGATTTGTCAGAGGAACTCGTGTAGACCTCGACGTGAAACCGAAAGGGACCGACGACACTGGCTGTAAACACGAAGATCAAGTCGAGTCCGCAATCTGCACGAGACAAAACAAAATTTCACTTTGGTGGCGTCACTCATTCGTCGACGCCACGAGAGTCTTGACTATCACGAGGTCATTGATATTTTTTGGGTCATTGGTTGCAAGCAATATTATTAGACGCTATTATTATTTTGAAGAATTATTTTGGCCTCTTCGACAGCTGCGTATTTCGTACGTTGTCGAGAAACGGGTTCTCCACGTTCTCCAGGAAGAAGAAGTGGTCGAGGTGCAAAGAACGATGCACGCATAAGGCCCAATATAATCGATGTCGAATATCGCGGACAAATTCCAATTATCCGACGTGAGAAGTCGGGGCAGTCTCTCGACGCCAAGCGTCGTCCGAATCCGGGCGTCGCCCTCGGCGCCGTGGACTGTTTAATTTTAGGGCATTACGTGCACAAGGCGGCAGCCCGGCGGAGACTTAAAGGGTTCCGCGGACGTTATTTGCCAAGATATTATCAGTCGAGAGAGACCAAAAAGTTGGGTCCCCTGAGGGTAACAAGGGGGGCGTGTCACTTCCACGAGAGAAGATCTCTAGAATATCTTTGGGCCTCATGACTTATTTTTCCCTTCCATTCTGTCTCTCGCTATTTTCATGTCGAGCCCTACGAAATTTAAAAAAAAAAAAATCACGTAGGACACCGTGAGGCCCCCATTCGTTTACATAAAAAAATGGTCACGACCTTTCGAACGATTTTTTATTTGCTTTTTTTTCTTAATACCTCATAATTTTACTCATTCGTTTTTTTTAATTTACTTTTTTATCCTCAAGGGATTAATGTCCAAGCTGGACCAGTTTCAACGTATACGATAAATACTTCTCGTATTTGTATTTGGTCTTATCCCCATGTAGGATCTACGCACTTGCAATGGACAGTCGCCGGCTCGGTCGTTCTTAATTCATAGCTCGTTCGATCCCGGAGCGTTACATTGCTTCGAGCTCGAAGACTCGTAGCTCCTGGATCGCCGAGCGCATTAATTTACATTGCACGCAAGGCCCCGCCCAAGATCGAACACCAATCGTCTATTGGCAATAATTAATAAAGTCTTCGCTATATGTATAAACGCTCGATTATACTTACTGCATCCGAGCAATCTAAGAAAAATATAAATTTAATATAAAACACGTTATATTACATCCTTGGACTTAGTAATGGATAAGACAGAAATTGCGGATGTTTATTTTTTTTTATTACATTCATAATGCAACACAATTTTTTTCATTTACAAAAAACAATTAAAGTAAACTGCTCTCGATCTCTCATGTTTCCTGGTCACGCGTGACTAACATTTTATTTATATAAAGTTCATTTTTATTCTATGGCCATTATATTGCTTCTTAGAATATCCCATGGAAATTCGCGTAGGTATCAAAGTCTGGTCGCCAAACGATTTACAAAATGTCGCTACATGCGTACCGATATCCGAGACCGGTACCGCGATTAGATGCATTATGTTCGACTCTCATCAGATACAGCTGGTAGTAAGCTTGACAACAGGTTGACAGTTAAAAAATTTCTACGGGACATACGGAATTCCATTGGGCAGTATTAACGTACAGAAGTTCACATAGAAACTCACCCACGCGATTCTTACAGTTCACTACGAAGCTGTAGGATTAGATCGTGCATTCCCATACGAGATATTTATTGGATGCTGATGACTACAGCAATTTGTTTTATCTTGGTTCATTATGAAATTCCGTTGTCGCGCGACGACAAAATATTTCGGAGCGTTTAGAGTAATAATAATAATAAAATGGGATAATTGATAAAAGAATACTTGATAAAAAAAATAAGACTTCATCCTTGAACGCATTTATTTTCACGATTTGTATACACTATATATGTATATACACGTATAGCTAGTGTGTATTATCAGATTAGATTCTAATGTTTATTTATTGAAATTCGATAACGTTTGATCTATGCCGCTTTTTTGTGATACAGTTATATATATAAGATACTTTATTGAAGTCATTCGTTCATTGTTGTTATAACGACGTGACAGGGGATGACTTCACGCAATCTTTGGCAATGATGGCTAATATTTAAATAAAAGGTTCGCGTAAAGAAAGCAAAGAAAGATGATTAGGTGTATCATTTCTATCGTATATCACAGTAGAAGAAATGATCGATGAAAAGATAAAATGAAATTTGATTGAACGTTCTATCAGTGCGAATGGATGTTGTATTTTTTGCTTGATATTTTTCTCTTGCCTTTTCTTGGAATAATCGCTATACGTATAATCCTTTTTTAAGTATGACGAGGCGCTAACGAATCCCCATCGTTCGTCTTATCAATAGCGTTAATTGAGAAGGCAAATAGGAGCACGCTTGAAATTTGCATTTCTAAGGATCAAGACGCGTCCAGCTACTAGACTAATTTAAATGTCAATATTTGATGACTGCTGTATACGACATACTACCGGATATTATAATGACAATGACAGTGTCACCATTGATGATTTATTCATTTGTTTATTTCCCGTGTTGCAACGTAGAACGGGAGAAAAGAAAAATTGACAATCGTACAAAATCAATATCTGAAATTTCATCGATTACGGAAGTGCTGGATCGGTTACGTCGAGACTTGCGTACGACTGGATTTTCATATACGATTATACGAAATTAATAGCGTCTAGGATTATTTACGTTATGCGTATCTTGCGTCCGGTGATTATCGTGTCGCTGGCGATAGTCGTTAGATTTGTTTACAGCCCACTGGGCGGTTCGTCACGACTGGGCCCGCCATGTTCTCAGTTGTCCTAAGAATGATGAAAAAGATTTTTCGCAATTTTCATAATTAAAAGTTCTTTGCTGTCTTTGGTCTTAGTTAATTATCAAAGATTATTTGTAATTAGGATGGAAGTTTTATTTGATGATTTTTAATATAAAAAAAATTCGATCCATCATTATTTATTGGATCTATACTGTCAGCATTTAGGTGTCACGAATTCTTTTCTGGATCTGCAGTGTTGGCATGATGAATTATTTTTCATGTTGATAAATAATTGTTGCGTGCGTTTGTCTCGTATCACCCGTCATTTACGACTGAAATTTGGGACACATGATATTTACTGATAAGAATGAGATACTCGCGGGTAACCCAACTGCCACTGATAAATTCAACTGGATCTTCCTGATCAAGGTCTAGTTGAATTTTGCCATTTGTCAAAATAAAATTTATTTTTTCAATCGCACATGTAGAAATACGTTGCATCTTGTCTGGGAGTCTTGACGCTGACTCTCAGCGTAGAGATCGTGGTGAAGAGTTGATAATTTTTTTTTTTTAATTGCCACCGATATCTATAAACTTCCACTAGCCTTATCCGAGTCATTAATGCGATTGGTTGACTTTTTCTTTCGTCTCGTAATCGTAAGATCGGTGACCGTGATCGATAGATTTTTGTTGAGTCGTTAAAAGAGAAAAAAAGAGAAAGATGAGATCTTCAGACACTCTTCTCAAACATCTTTTTCCTCGCTTGCCACTTCGTTATCAACAATTTCTGATTGTCGATGCAAGATTATATCCAGTGTCGATTGATATTCAAGCGATAGGAATCGATACCGACGGAACTTGAAAAGCATCGAGTGTATCTTTAAAGTCTTGCGAGTTATGGGAAATGCATAAATCGCAAAGATGAAGAAGATAGTGCGCGTTGAAGAATTCTGAATGGCGCTATGAAAGTTTCACGCTATTTCAGAATCTGCTCTTATTGGTACCTGTACCTCTACGTGGCTTAGACCTATGCCATATATCAGGTATATATATATGTATACCTATTCCAGCAATGAGGATGCAAGTTCATAGGTGTTAAGTATATAGGTATATACAGCAGCATGATGTAAGTATATAGGAGATCCGACAATCGGTGCCAAATTAACACGCGAAAGTCACGAATCACGATCACGCATCGTAGCAGCTAGTGGCTCTAATCTCTGGGAGGGAATGAGAGAGAGAGAGAGAGAGAGAGAGAGAAAAAGAAAGAGAGACACCATCGTAGGACCGTGAAGAGAGCTTGGCTTCGGCTGGAATCGTAAAGACGATATTACACGAGGGAACCTTTATCGGATCCGACTTTTATTTGTACAGGGTATAAACTTTATTGGCTCTTTTCACAATGATCTGTACTATAAAACACGGGGGATAATAATTTTGAAAAATGTTTCTACCGATCAGAGATTCAAGAGTAAATTTTCATACCGGTATTTGCGAATGAAAAAATAAATTTTTGCTTATCACGATTTCTTCTTTGAGAAAATCTTTTGTCTTTGCTATCTGGATACGCATATTTTCAAGTGCAAAAACAACTGATGCACTTGAACTACGGAGAATCGTTAGATTGATTATCAAACGTTGATTAAGAATGAACTATCAGTGAAGCAAAGTTGACTTATTCTTCCTGTATATTTTGATATCTTCGTACAAGGATTGTATACATATATACTTTATTGAACGGTGAATGCTACTGGTCGTCTAAGAAAGACGTTCGAAGCTGATCGAATAAACGATCAAGGAACTTGGGTCTGAGTCGATTGAGTATATTGGTAGCAGCGAGGAGCAGCAACAAAGCGAGCAGGTGCGAAATCCCCAAAAGGCATGTGAAAAATTGTCTGGAATCAGCAAAGTAAAGAGGCAGTAGCAGCGTCGCTGAAACAAGAGGGAAAAAAAGGTTGGCAAATGGCGCCCGAGTTCCAGGAGAAAGAAGAAGGTCCGTTGCGCGTCATCCTTAGGTGGTTGGCTGGTGAGCATAATATCGCGAGCAGCCCCTTTGCTCCTGGCAGTTTACATCGAGCGTTCGCGATAGCTCAACCATCTCATCCATACACTCTGTAAAGTCATAGCTCATTCCTGAACTCGATCGATACGGCTCTGAGGATCTTTGATACAGGGTTAGGACACGATTTTAAGGATCACCAGTTTTGAGTGACGTGTGGGAATATCGTTGTGGTGGGGGCGTGTTATGCAGGATTTAGGGTTCAGTGTTGTACCAGTTGAGGCAGCCAACTGGGCAGAGTGGCGGTCTGAGCTGCTCACTACTGCTCACTACTGCTCACTGCTCACTTGCTCAGACTGGCTCAGACACTGCCGGCTTCACTGGCTCCACTGGCTCACCGCAGTCTCAGTCTTCGGGTCTCTCGGTGTCTTGTATGGCCATGCGTCGCTCACTGCGCTCTGCACCATCTCAGGAACGCTCGAGACTCGTCATCGCATTCGGTGTGTCCTTACGTGGGAGTATCGTGGCACGTAGCCCGCCGGTCCAAGAAGAAGAAGAAGAGGAAGTCGCTCCGGAGTGCGGACCAGAAGCTGAGCGTGAACGATCAGGGGTCAAAGGGTTCGCACTGGTGTTCACAGTTCGGAAGGCGAAGTCGTGCGGTGCGCACTGGGATCGAAGACTTTGGTTTTTCATTTATCGAGGAGTGGGTTGTGGTACGAGGACAACTTTTGGGCTGGTTTATAGAAATTTTGAATTTTATTTTATCCAATTTTCGGATACGGTTTTACGGGTTTTCTCTCGATCGGACAGACTTGTCGGGGCTTTTCATTTGTGCTGGGATTGTTGTGTGTGATTGATGTTGATTTTTTTAGTGCTTTTTCGGAAAGTCAAGAGGAAACGAAGAGGGATTTTGTGTACTGCGAGGTTTTTTTTCGGGATGTAGGGGGTAGTTTATGTTTCAAGATGTTTTTTCTATTTGTGATCTGACGCAGGTTATTGTATCTTTTGGTTTTTCGTCCTTTATATGAATATTACTGTGCTCGGAATTTTTTAGAAGTTTTTTTTTTGATTTTGAGTGTGGCTTACTATATTTCTTAAGCACTGCAATAGTTTATAATGGTGACGTAGAAACTGTGTGACTATAGAGACTCGGTATTGCGAGATAATATTTAAAAAAAAAGTCAATTTTTAAAAATATCTAATTTTTTATGAACCAACGGTGCTAATCCTACCGACGAATTTATCAAGCAACAAAATATTGAAAAGTGTCTTTAAACAATCTAACGTATCCAAATTAAATCCACGTGTTTTAAATCACTCCCGTACTGGTACCCGACGCAAAGTGTAATCGCATAACGCAAACTAAAGTTACGAGAAAGAATCACGCCGTCGTAAGTGCAACGTCAGTTTCTAATAAAACGTTTTACCCGAGGAGCCGTTCGTTCGCGTTGAAATAAAAAGATATTAACATCAACCCCTTCGTTCAGTCAGCCACAAAGAGTAAAAAATAAGAAAAAATATTTCACGACCAGCGAAGTGTATTCTACCTAAAAAGAAAAACTTGTTCACACTAGAGTGAATCTTGGATACTGTCGTTATCAACAGAAAAAAGTTTCTTAACTTCTGTGCCTTATCGTACTGTGAAACAAAAAAAATCCAGAAGACACCCTATCAGCCATAATTCAATATTGTACAGTGACTCGTGAAAAGTTAACCGATCAGTGGTATCCAAGCTGGATCCTCGTAGAGCGTCAGGAATTTCGCCCTTCGGGTAAGTACCAAGTACTACGAGTAGAACCAACTAAGAACCTAACCTAACCAGCGAGTTAGAATGTAAGTAAAATAGCAAGATGGATTAAGGTCGATAAGCGCGTAATATAAAAGAGCCGTTTTCATATCGGCGGCATGCGTGGAAGGAGTGTTAACTCGCGAGAAACTTTATACATAAATGCACTGCGGGTGCATAAAGAAAATCGCAGTAGATAGAAAGGAGCCTGAAGTGAGACTAGGACGAGGTGGAACCAACATACGAGAAGCGATAAATCGGCGATGATTCCGAGTGCGTATATAGACATGCGCATACGAGTGGCGGCGTAAGAGTTAAGGATGAAAGGAGAATGAAAAGTGTTTATGGAAAAAAAAAGTGGAAAAGTATGAACGATGCTAAAAATCCCGTAGGATCGTAAATTGCGATCTCATCGTTTCATTCAGGGTACGCCCAGTTAACGCGGGGGTTTAAAAGTGCGAGTACGCCCATTTAAATTTTTTTTTCCCCTTCAATCTCATTTCTTTGAATTCCTTCTTTCCCTCTTTATTTGCACTTCGCGCGGATCCCGAGAAGTCTTCGGATTTCTGATCTGGTCGCGAGCAAATATGAAATCCCCTCCCTCTATTGGTTTCTCACCTTTATCCTTATAATGGCTACAATTTCGGCAGCTTGTCCTCCTGGACCAATCTTCATGTATCTGACCACCTATTCATATACATGTGTGCACTGCAGATTATCGGGCCATCCTTGATTGCATAGTGCCAGTTCTCGCGGCTGCGATTTATTACGGGAACCTGTCCTCCCGGATCGGATCGTGCATTATCCACGGCGTACCTCTTAACGGCCGATCGTTACTTTCCTTTAAATAAACAGTAAACGAGCCGCCGGTTTCGAATTTCCGTGCCGCGACCCATAGCGCGGAGAAGAAAAAAAGGAATAAAGAAATATTGTTCGGAGCCAATAACCATGCACCAAAATGCGTTGGTCAAAAAAAAATGAAAAAAAAAAGATGGAGTCGACTGAGATCGAACCACCTTTTCTACGTTACGTCGACCTGGGTTAGGACGCTTGTACCTACATATATAAGTTTTTACTGACTGTTCAGAGACCAGTGGATGTGGTTGCATCTGAAACTGCATTTCGATTGCATCAGGAATCATGGTGAACTCGTCGCTGTGCAACCAATGCAAAGTCTTCTTCCCGTTTGCATGAAGATGACCTGCACTGCTTTCCTATAAATAACCATTTCTACCAGTTACCAGAAAAGACGTAAACTGGACCAAACATTCGGGCTAACGTTCTTTAATAGAAAAAGATCTTTGAAGTGATGGGAACCACGTAAACATATCAACAGTGACTTCTATATGTTCTTCTAGCTGATCCTGTATGTTTTATATATGCGTAACGTAATATAATTTTCCTTGCATTTGTTGCATTAAAAATTTTCTTACAAAATTTGTTTAGACGAAACGTACCAGATTTCTTTGGATTTATTTTTGGGTTTCTTTCAGTTTAGCCTGTTTAGCATGGTACTATATATCTTTTTTTATATACGATACGCTTCTTTTTTTGATAGTAAAACAAGAAATAGGGTAGGTACACACTATTCGGTTTGGTCGTATATTTTTTCAATGGGCCCACGAAAGTATACACGAGCAACTCAGTGAGTCTCTTAGGTTCAATGAAGTGCATATCCGACGTGCGATGCTCCAGCACTGCCTGACTTCTGTAAGGTCTAGACGTCGAGGATGGTTGAGCAGGATAATTTAAGGATATTCATAAAAAATTATGTATTTCCTAAAAAAAAAGAAAACATTGTTACACTTATTTAAACAACGTAAATTCCATTTCCGCACTTTAGTCGCGTATCACGAGTCACCGGGAAGACAAACGTTGATTTATTAATTTTTTATATAACGTTTCGAAAAATTTCTTTATCCATCACGAGCGACTAACCTTTTCCCAGGCCTATCTTTGCCCTGAGATCAGCTGCCTGGAATATTTTTCACTACGTGATATCTATAACCGTACTATTCCTTTGAATTGCGTCACGATGCATTTTGATAAATTTCAAAATCCCTTCCATCGTCTTTGTCAAGTTACTCACGTACCGCTTCTAATTTACTTAAAACCAGCATATCCTTCCTGGAAGGTGCATAGGTACAGTTTCAGATAACTTTTTCCTTATCAAATGATCTCTAACACGATTTGGACTTCAGTCTAGACCAAAGAGGTAAAACGTCCAAAGTACAAAATCATGACAAAGGAATATGAAAAACTTGAAAAAAAAAATTGCAAATAGTCAAATAGTTATTTTGACTCAATGCGAAGAAGCGAGAAAAAAATGAAGTGGCACAATCGACCGTTTCGTTTTGATCACAGTAACCAGTCCATCTTCCATTACCGCGAAAGAAGTGTACGTCATTGTAGTGCCAATATTGACAGAAAAAAAAGAGCAAGAAAAAAAGAGAAGCCACACTCTCCGCTCGCTACAGTCCAAAGAGTCATCATCCAGTCTTCCTCCCAATGAAATGCTGACATAAGTGTAAGATCATCACTGACTTAGAACAAATACCATATGGGTAATTCCCATAGTCGAAAGTTGTCGCGAATAAGTATCTATTAATAGACACGTGTGCACCGCTACGTATTTACGTATGATGCGATTCGTCTGATAGTAATGGATACCCATTATATATATTTATATACAACATATATACCTCCAAATACCTATATATATATGCCCGACAAAAAGACACGTACCGTACGTACGAGACATTCTTAGAATTTTCAATGGCTAATTGGTGTTTATCCAAGCGGCATCATCTCCTGAATTTTTATAGATATATAAACACATGTTACAAGCGAGTAAAGCGCATCGTGCGAAGATTCATGAGAATTTGACATTTCCACGTATCCTCCTAATTTGAACGAGCGACAAATACCACCGAACCCCCGTTACTCCATGTACTCCGCGCACTTGGCCACCTCGAAAAACTTGCCACGGGCTGCTGAAAGTTTATTTTCCCGTATACCAAGTAAAAGGTACGCGAACAGCCGACCAGTGTAAAATAAAGAAGAAAGATGCTTTTCATCGACTGTATCGAGTTCGTACGTTATGGTTGAATCGCAAAGTGACTTAATTACTGTACTGACGCCAGACGAGAATGCAGCTTGAGGTATGGCCAAGGCGTATGTGTACAGGTTAGACAGTGCCGTCGGCGCCATGCGACTAACTGATGGTATTTTCATATGTCAGAATGTACATGCAAATAGGTGGTTATGGGTATCAGCTGCTTGGTATTTATTAACGAGATTGGATACACTTGCTGTCAATCTGGATTAATTAGATATTAGTAAAGGATTAATTGGTTCGGAGATAAAATTTTTTTTATTCTTCACTCTCACTTTGTATTAGGGTAGCGGTGGGTGACTACTAGTCGTCCTGGTATCAGGATGGATATTGGGGGAGGGAGATTCTGTGGCTTCGGTAAGGATCAGCTAAGATCTAATTCCGAACTGTCTAGCGTAGGAGTTGTTTAGGAAGGTCTGCACGGCTGAAAACATAGTAGTGGCTTCACGGCAGGGTGGGGGTAGCTGTGAATGAAACTAACCACACTCTCCTCACTGAATGGACCCGAAACGAGAGGAGTGTATTTCCGCTCGTGTTTACACGAATGGCGTTTAAAGATCTAGCAGGATTTGAAACGTAGCAGACGCATTCCCATCTCGCAGCATCCCTTTATTTTCTCTCGTCTTCATATGGGGGGTGGGAATGAGACGGGTGGAATGGATATGTGGAAAATTGTATTATAACAATAGGTGGGGTACTTGATTCGATGAAACGAAATAAAAGGGAATAAATTTCACTCGAATTAAATAATTTTGAAAATTATCAACAACAATTTTGGATGGTGATGAAGAGTTTTTGGAAACTTTTTAAATTGCATCTGCAGCTGCATCTCACGATAATTTAAATTTTAAGATCATACAGTCCAGTCTGAAAGTGCATTCTCGATGGCTGCTATTGAGATACCTATGTCTGGTACGCACTTGCCGTGGCTTCGAGGCATAAGCTTAAATTAATGTATTCTCTGACCGGCTGGGTCATAGGTCGTGGTACCTACCGACGTCTCTCGATTTATTTTCCTGTGTTCAACATAAGTGATTAGGCGCCGTGTGTGTTTATACGAGTTAAGATTACGTTACTTCCTTCGGCACCCTTCAGCACCCTTCGGCACCCCTCAGCAATTTTCGTCTTGTTTAAAACACTAAATCAGGCTTCTGGATTGACGATGTCGCTTGCGTATGCTGACTAACCTGTCACTCGTCGCCGTTAACGAAATTTCCCTCACGAAAATGATTTATATATTTAATATATTAAAACGCATAAATGAAATATATAGAAAAACTATTCAGTTATATATATATTATATTTTTTATAATATCGGAAATATGTTTTGAATAATTTTCTATGCATTTCATTGATATTTTTATGTTATGAATGTACATATATACATATATATCTGAGTATAAGATACCCAAACAATATAGACAAACGAAAGTGCACGTTCTCTCTTATCTGATAAAACTCACACGTGAAAATGTCTATAGGCGCCATTGGCTTCGGGTACACCTTATCTGAGGAATTCTCGATAAGAGAACCAAGACGATAGTGTTTCTCGGTATATCGTCGTTTTGTTTTGCAACAAGAGTGTCGTTTGGCTCTCGTGCGAAATTGCCGTGTTACAATAAATTATGCGGTGCCAACCATCTATAAGTATAACCATCACCGTGGAATATCGGATAGGATCGGTAGATATCGACTATCATCGGATGACTAGTGTTGTTCCATAAAATGGTGAGATTTTCTTATACGTGGGCGAACTTGGAATATTATCAAGGACTTAAAGGCTTCTTCTCCACTGCACTATATTTCAGTCTGTAATATCTTGCCTTTTTTTTTAATAATCTTCGTTGCGGTTCATTGAAGATCGATCGATAGATCGATCGGGATTGACTCGAATAGCCGGTGTTAATGTCGGAACCGATTAGTCGGTGGTATTATTTTTTTATTATTTTTTTAATATACAAGAGTGGCATCAAGATGTGTTTGACATTTCGCGCGAAATTCTTCTCATTCGTCGCGGCTGCTTAAGATTCTTGACGTCTGAACTCACGACGTTCGTCCGTTGCCATTTTTAGAACGTAGAAATCAAATGAGTGAAAAGGGAGAAACGAGTTTTTTTTAAAATGCATATGATTTTTTTCTTTGTATTTTTTGCAACAGCCTTACGATCGCTCGTATCGTCCATTGTTTGTCGCTTATCGTAATTTGATTTTTAATATAAAAATATAACGGCACGAGGATCATTAATATCTCATTCATCTGTTTACTGCGATGGACATAACGGCGCGTGACCATTTTGGTACAAGTAGATGGAAATTTTATCATTAATAATTTTCAAACCGACACAGTTAATTGATCCATTTGTTTTATCTTAATCAGACGTATCACTATTGATAGTTGAAATTTTATCATTAGTTCAGACACGAACCACTTCCGAAGTCTTTGCGTTATCCCTGAAGAGACTTTTAAGAGAAAAGTCGATTCGACAAGAACTCGTGAAAATTAACAGGCTAACAGTATTCCATTTCAAAAATATCATCTCGAAAAATTCAAATACGAGAAACTCAATGAGATTCGAGCGAAACGATAATAATTAGTCTGGGACGTGAAGTTGGCTTAATTGAACTTACCATGCGGGTGTTCCACTTCCACGTGCGTTCTAGTGGCAAACGAGCCGTGACAAAGGACCCAAGCCACGCGCTTCCTAAGGGTACAACGAGAAGGATGGAAGACGCTGGGAGAAAAGAAAGAAGAGAGACAAAAGAATGACAAAAAGAGACAAAAAAATATCCCGACAGCCGACGGACATGAAGAATAAGAGAAACGCGTGAGATGAAACAAGAAGAAGTAAAAGGTGAAGAGCGCGCGTGTCGCGTTTCTCTGACTGTCACACGTGACAACTGTCAACGCGTCACTGTAAGGCTTAACTGTCAAATTACCATAATAAAGATTCGCTATTCGATGAATTCAATCCGTAATTACTACAGATGAAAGTACTTCGAAATGATTGCATCAATCATCGGTACTCGGGTACACAAACTTTTCACGCCACTTCAATGTCGCGAAGATTCTTTTCTTGTGAGGAAAGGAAAGAATTTTAAAGAATTATTGTTTAATATTTTTTATTCATATTCTATCCCGTAAGTCGTGTACGCTTTACATTATCTTGAGGCACTTCGATCACGATTAACTTCAGGCTCTTCGCTGAGCTATGAAGTGGAGCGAAGTGAAGAGCCAGCAGGGCAGGTACACGCCGTGCTCCTCTAATATAATAATCGTGAAGCGTTTACGCGGTAGACTCTTGGTATATACAGGTCGGTCTCTAACGAGTAGCAGTCAACTTTACTGTAGTAGTCGGCTTTTAATGGCGGACATACTACTCTGATAATATACACACACCCTGTGGACCAACGTCACGCATCTTTCTTGTGTACACTTTCTCTTGGATGCCTGACGAAAATCTACGCGCAAACACAGAGGTCCGGCTACGACATTTTTGAAAGATGAAGAATCCTTGGAGAAGGTAATGGTGGCATTAAAGGTATCTTCACGTGGAACACAAATTGTTTGGATATTTATTTTGTCTCTGTATGTCGGCGGGTATTTCTCTTTGTTTGACAAAAAATTCTGATAGCCATTGCCAGAAAGGAGTATTCTTCTCTTATTCTTCGGTACAATTGTCAGTATCTTGTTCTTCCTTTTTTATTTTTATTTTTTTTCTTTAGTCCTTAAACGTACAGGAAATAAGTTACGATTCATACGAAGTCCTTTCCAAAAGACGTTGCTATAGGATTTCCCTTGTCTCTTTAATGTCCTTGTGCTAACGTTAAACGGACAATCTTACGAAACTTCTTTTGGTGAAGTATCCTTAAAGTTTTTCATGCCAGTATGGCTACCTGTATTTATACGACTGTCCACGTGTAGTGAATATTAATCTCTTCGTACCATTTGTGTGGTCCTTGGTAATGGAAATTTTATTCTTCTGAATTTTATTTAATATATGGCAGTTTTCTAGGGGGTTTTCATACGATAGCGTGTGAAAGTACGGTACCATCGGCATCACAGAGTGATCCCGCGAATATATAAATAATTAAAAAGTACAAAATGTCCTGAATACATATCGTACAGTCGTAATAACGCATAATCGCGTAACCTCGCAATGCAGAAGACACGAAGTAACGAATCTCGAAAGGCCAAGCACGTAGGCGTGACTTATGGCTGTTGGATCTCACGGGTGCGATACCACCATTATCATAATTTAGTGCGTTTAATTGGGAATAACGAGGAAGCCGACCGACTTCACTTTCCACATTTAAACGTAATGTATATGCGTATCGTCAAACACGCACATCCATATAAATAACCCTGAAGTATCATGTTCTAAAGTCACTGATTAACCGTGCAATTGACAACTGTGCCTAATATCAAAACTGAACAAATAATTTGGGTCATCGAGTTTGGGTTGCAGATAATAATTTTCAAAGACTTGGAAACTATGAAAATTAATAATATTGCAAGCATTAATTCTATCACTTTGGGTGACACTTAAAAACGTACTGGTTAAGTTTCTAAAAAAAACATGGCGGACAGGTGGAAATTAAAAGTCGTTTAGCCTCGGTCCGAAAGTTCATGTCAAAAGTGACCAAAACGAATACGGACTCGTCTTATTGGTCACCTAAGTATCAGTTTGGTTGCTAAAGTGATTATTATAAAGACGTTCATCTTCGGTTTACGAGGCTCATACGTTGCCCTTATACGGTTCAGGTAGAGTGTTTCAGCAACATATGTGCTTCTGGTCTCATACTTCATTTTGCACAGTAACACACTCACTTGCTCGTTTGTGATCTTGTTATTGATCAAATGCTCAACCGACTTGTTTGACCTATCCCGACGCTATTTTATATTGCCGTTCCCATATATTAGACCTTATGGAATTCTATTGGTACAAGGTAATGCGCGTGAAAAATACTCTTGCAATTAATCATTGTTGCTAATTACTATAAATAACAGGCTAAGGATTAGACCACATGGAAATGATTTGCTTTTGCCAGTGACAGCGTGACAATTGACTTTAATGATTTGAGGTATATATATTGCAAAACTATTGCTGCAATACTTGTTACTGTTACTGATAATATTATTATCACAGTTGATAAATAATATTATTAGATGATATCTGATTTAATCTTGCTTGGATTTGATTTGGTGACCAATTGATAAATTTTCTTTATCAGATTATGTTTCTCTTTTAATAAATAGTATAAATACAAGACTGTTAGGAATTGAGGATATTAATCAGTCATCTAATAGTATTCCTCTTGAATGCATTTAAGTAGGATCCCATGGGGGATCCAAGATTATATTCCATGGTATATAATGCCTGATATCGTGAAGCAATTAATGCTTCATCGCTATCAGATTACCCAACACAAATTTTCTGCTGGGGTAATCTTCCTCCCCATGTATAAGTTTTTTCCCGTAGTTCCATGCACACCGTAGATGGGAATTGGGTATATATCTTCAAAGTTTCACATAACCCATTCCGTAATGTCAATCGTAGCAAGCCCATGATAATCCACTGTGAATTATTTCACATGTTATCCTGGACACCAGAAACGCTCACGACCCTAGATCTTGATCGTGTCAAGTTATTTGTGTGGGGATTCTATGGGACCCCTTAAAGGGTGGTCCCTGTCCGTGAGAACGATATTGGGCACTAAATACAAACCTGATCGAAGGTACTTCATCTTCGTAGTGTGTTGTCCTAGGCTGAATTCTTGAATATTCGAAAAATCATTGCTGTTGTTTTTTCTTCTTCTTGCAACTCCTTTTTCTACTTTGGGTCTTGAGGTTCAACAACCATTGGACCACCTAAGAGGCTCAGCCATTGGTCGATTAGCATTCTGCAATAAGTCTCAGTTTGACGTATCTCCGAGCTATGTGAGTTCGTGTATTATCAGCTCAAGTTTTATTAACACCCCTGGGTCATTTCGATCGTGTTCAAAAGAATAATAGCATCCTGGATACAGTCTGCCATTTGCACCGCAGGCCACTGTTGTACCAAGCGCGATTATATCTGACCAGATTGGTTGCGCGTGCCTGTTGTAACGCATTAATACTTTTGTAAGTGTATTATTTTTGGGGGGAGGGGAAATTAAAAAAATTTATTTTTAATATTTCGTTCAGATGGGGATATTTCTGTAGCGACGTAAATCTTGTGTCTGTTAGATGTGTTACAATAAGCGTGCTCGTGCATTCCCGACCGCACCTTCAAGCAGTACGGGAACGTCTTTTGTTGCGGTAATTTGGTGCATTGCTTAATGACCTGAGAAATACGAGCTAAACGGTAACGAATGCTTTAGTTAGCCGAATTAGGAGCGAATTAACGAGACACGCAGAGCGGATCGTTCATGTTGCCGGAAGTGACGCCCAGATCGTAGAGCACTCTCGTTGGCTCTTTTCAAATAAATACATTGGTAATTTATTTTCGTGTCCCTGGAAGTAATTACGCATGGGGTTACGATTCTGCATGGGAAAATTATGGTGTAGGTGCATAGGTATATAGGACGGATTTGATTTTCTTTTTATTGGAATATACTAATATGCGATTTGGAAATTAATCGATTAGACGTTTAATTGGATGAATTATCGTCTCTGGACCAATTATGTGTAACACAGGAGCCATCGTGTTCCGTACACGTTCCCAATACCCGTGTCAGTCTACCGGTCTTATGGTTGCCTTCACTTTATTATCATAATGTCGATTTCCATTAGGATACGCATCGTTAAATCTATTAAACTATATCAGCTACTGGGTTTCCTTTGTCCGTGGAGATATTAAAAGCTTATAGAACGAATTAACCCTTTGAGAAGATCCGACGGATGCTAGAACGTAATACGATACAATTTATCGGCATGAGCAGAAATTGATTAATACAAAAATGAAATGGAGTGTATATATTTTTGTTAAAATTTGAAAATCTCCAAATTACGCTGATCAGCAGTTTGTTTATTGTTAAGGGACACAGTGGATATTTTACATTGTCAAAAAAATGCAATAGCTAACACTGTGAAATACAATGCTACCGTTTGGACGTGCCGAAAAAAATGGTGATCGCCTTTCCAAAGTAATAAATCTATTTTCGATCAAAAGCAACGGAAATTGTAAAGAATCAAAAAATGGTGCAAACGACACTGTAATTTATTTGATATTTCGACACGGTAGCTTTGCTCACAAATTTCCCAGTCGCCGTGAAAAATCTTGGCGAATTTTCTTTTCAGTAAATGGATCGCTTTTCAAAATCTACCGCCCCGGCATGCGAAGTCGAACGTGCTTTTAGATATCCAACTATAGTTCGTTCCATCGCTAGCTCACTCACTCACGATAGCTCACGGTATCGCGATCTCACTCGTACCTTCGAGGAAAGGGAAATTTTCTTTTTTTTTTCTTTGGTCTTGTTGAGTCCTCCAAAGACCGCCCAGCATGGTGCACCATAACCGACCATGGTAGTCTGGTTGGCTGGTGTCTGGTCGTGTGCCACCCTTAGGGCCTTAATGCGCTTTGAACGACTCTCTTAAAAGGGTGCACTGACCAACAAAAATTAGCCAAACTATCCCCTGCGTGTCCTACCGAAGGGTACCTTTCTCCCACCATGGCTACCAACATTTTACCACTACCACTACTGGCACCGGTCGTCGTTTCAATGGTGGTAGACTAGCAGCAAAGAGCAGCAAGTACAGAACTACCACCAATCAGTCCAAGTTTTTCTCCCAAAACGAGTAAACTGTTACATTCGAAATTTAAAATATCTAGTTAAACCAAAATCATAATCAGTGCAGTGACTTTTTTAAATTATCATTTATAAAAATAATTTTACGTGTAGATATCAGTGTCAGTCACTTGTTGAGACGTGTAAACATTTATTTCCAAAAAATCATTTTTTACATTCGTGACATTTTTGGATATAAAATATTTTTGAAGCTTTGTGACGAACGTTGGAGCGACGGGATCGCGTGATTTTCATTCAGCATTCACGAGGCGATGAACGGTGAGTGATGAACAAAAATTTTGAATTTTTTTTGGAGGGAATTACCATTTGTAGGATTTCTTGTAGTTCTTTGAATTTATTTTCTCTTCGCAACAACGAAGACTGACATCTGTCTTTTATTTGTCACGTGATACGAATAACACCGAAAGTACGTCGATTTGTTACGTCGAAGAAGGTCAATGAAATATGACGTTTAATAAATGTCGGGCTGACAGTCTCGACTGCCAAATATCAATAGCAGGACTGTCATCAACCACTTGACTCCGAGACTCTTGTTTAATATACAAAGCCTCACAGTGAGTATTAGCATGCACATCCTGCAGTCAGAAATGCATAAATACATCGTTGGGCTTACCTACGCGTTACACGTAAAGCATATTTCTGTCTCAAGTATCCAGCGTAGCAGCAGCCTGATACAAATTTCCAATCCATTCATGGTGAATTCAGAATGAACGACTTGTCAATATTTTTCGTTCTCTTTAAGCAAATCTTATTTTTCGAATAATCATAAGAATACCGAGAGCAAACAACAGGCGCCATGAATCCGTAGTCCTTTTTTTTCTTCAAGTTTTATATCTCGTATACCTTGGAATTAAAAAATTGTTACTGCTCGAATGAAATTATTGAGGTACGATTTCCTTTGTCGCATTTTGGAGATGCGACAGAAAGCCGGTTTTGCAAGACTCTTACCTAACGTGTCAGGTCCAGATGATATCGGTTATGTTATAATAGCCACAGGATGCAAATTTTATTGTCTTTAATACCAGGACACCTCGATATTCACATGTCCCAGTAGTTAATTGTCAGTCATGTTGGATTTTTTTCATTTTGGTCTTCCGTCATTTTTGTTCCCTTCTTTTTTTGCTGGAGAATATCTACGCGAATCTGCATAACCGCACGCGCGGCAATGCAAGGATGTTACTGGCGCGAACGAAGGAGACAAAAAGAAAAAGCAAAAGGATCGTCGAGATCGCTATAAACATAAGGAGAGACGATTTTCAAAGAGGATTATTTTTTTGTACGTTTTACAGGTAGTCCCGCGCATGCGTAGTAGAAACAAAATGATAAAATATCGAAAGTGCGTTTCGTTCTGTCTGAACTTACAGGTCTATTGCCATAAATGGTGTCGCGTGTAATCCAAAGTAAAATGACCCTGCATTACTCAGTGACTCGTTAGTAACGATATGGATAAATTTTAGTAAAAAATACATTCTATATTTTTGTTTTTCAACACGAAAACTTATCCCATGGAAATCAATCTCTGTTTAAAATATTGCCTTTTGCATATTTCAGTGGTTGACTAATATTTAATCGTTCTATGGACATCTCCTGGACATTCCATGGACATGGCATGCTCTGCCCATTAGAACGATTTAGCAATCTGTCAAACCCTACAGTAGAAACATATATTTATGAAATTAGTGAAAAATTATTCAATAAAATATTTAAATATTGATTGATAATCGATACTCGATCAAATTTATTTCGTGATAATTATTAAAACCAACTGTTGACTTTGTGTTTCTTAATTTTCTCTTTCTCTCGAGATACAAAATGACAGCAATACCTGCATTCCACGGACCGTAAACTCCTGTATGAATTTAATTCCCCCCACCTTCTCGTAGAATGTGTTAAAAAATCTTTGCTCTTTGTCATGTTAATTCCGTTCATTGCCATGTAAATGAACCGTGCCCTCCCGTCTCGTATATTTATAAAATAAGAGATTTATCATTGCCAGCACGTATTCCCAAAAGTCGGTATTCTAAACTGTCCTATGCATTCTCACTGATGATTTTGAACATGATTTCCGATTGATTCACCAACTGGATCACCGTATCCTCATTAGAGATCAATCAGACGCGTCACTACTAAAATGCATTGTCAGCTGTACTTTGCACGTATCCACTGCACCTGGAAGCTACGAATCAGCAACGTCAGAGTCCGTGGTATCAAATTCGCGATTGCAGCCGTCCACGTCGACTAAACATTGAACCCGATATTTATGACGTTGTCGATGGCCCCAGGCACGTTTCTACGAATCGAACCGTTAGACCCATATCGATTGTTAGTCATTATCGGTTTGCAGCTGAGAAAAAAAAAGAAACAGGAGTATAGACTAAAGAAATAGTCACGCCGAATTTGTTTATAGGGAGAAGTTGTATCGGTTTGTTCAGTATATTTAAAAGATATTTATGACTCATCGGGAGATTAATGCATCTCCCAGTTGGACTTTGAGCTTGCTTTATTATTTTCGGTTGCCCGATTCTGTTTCCGGTGGCTGAGTTAAAGTGGAGGCGGGGATCGAACACTCAAGGATTGATTTATTAGACCGGTCCTTGATTACTAATTGAACAAATCAATTGTTTCGCCGGTATCGAGCCATTAGTCGCGATCCTGAAACCTTTTAGGCGACTTAATGGTGTCAGGACCTTGTTTACGAGGTTCGGTTAGATAAGGGTTGTCTCAATGTGGTTGTTATATCACGTACCTACACCCTTAGTCATTCTACAGTGAGATAGGACCGTCATAGAGACTGAGAGGGAGAAACGGGGAGAAAAAAAAACGATGCACTCTTTTACTACTCGTGTATCCCCATTTTGGAGGGCAAGTGCGATTTGGATTGTCGTAATCTGAAAATAAATTATCGCCTTCATAGAGACTCTCCACTTAACGGCCAATTATCTTACTTATTTATGGGGAACAGAGCAGGGAGGAATTGCCTTCCCTGTCACTCTACAAATTCCGACAATTTAGATAATCTCGTGGAAGAATTTTATCCGAACTCTTTGAACTCATTAGCCTGCACGCATCCGTACTGCAGGGTTTTATGAGATTGTACAGTTTTTATGGTGTTATCGTACGATGCGTTTGGTACATGAAGTAATTATTAGCCTTGCATCATTTTCAGTCGAGTTCAAGTGACTCATGGAACTTTTAGCAAATTTGAAATTTGTTATTCAATCATTCATTTTCATGCATTTCAAAGAGGAAGGATCGAACCGATCGAGCCTATTTGGGTGGAAGGGGATCCTGTGGGATCAGGGCGGTTTCCCAATGTCCTTAGAAAGAGGAGCTCTACAAACAGCGCACATTAGTACAATTATCGAGTCGGGCTCTCTAGGAGTTAACCTGTGGGAAACTTTGGTCCAGACGGTCTAGTCGCACTAGGTGGCAGTCCGTTCCGATGTCCCGCCGGTTTATACAATCAATTATAGGCCTAATGTACTCCCCGACATATAGTCAATTCGACTCTTCAGCTTACTGACTGGATGCCTTGTTCTATAGGTGCCAACTATTTCATTCCACCGTTTTGGTTTATCTGTCTCGCTCTTTTCCATCTATACATCCTTTCGATTTGGACCTTTTTTTCAAATCCTCTCAAGGGATTCCTTGTTCCTGTGGTTTGCGCTCCTAACTAGCCTGTTACCGTTTCTAATCAAATAACGAAAACCTTAGACTGTCCCATTGGCAGAGTCATTCTAACTTTAAAAAATGTCTAATAATTGCTTTTTAGTCACGTGAATGCCTGTTCTTGTTCAATTCCCGACTCATGATAACATTTAGCAAATAACGAAAGTGCCATAATTGCTTTCAGATGTTTTTACACAATAATTCGAATACATATCAATCAGGCAAATTCTCACTTCCATTACGGATGGTCATTTGTAACCTTTGTAGTCACCTGTGAAAGGGATGCTTGTCACTTTTGGAACAGTAATTATTGGCAACGCCTATTTCTTTCCTTTTGACCATATTTTTTACCGATTACTAATTACATTTTAGTATCACTTATCATGGATTACCATTTCTAACGTACCAGTGACTGGACCATTATCTGGAACGATTATTCAAACTGAATGAAGAGTCTGTATTCTCAGTGACCAATAATAGAAACCCAATTTAGGCTGAACCCAACTCAACCCAACCCAAATTTGGATTAAACGATTAAAACCTAAATTCATATTTAATGTTTTTCTTTAGTCATTACCTAACCTAGTTCTTTGGCACGTAAATGACAGTTATAAACCCTACGAAAAATATCACGACTCATATCAAATGTCGCGCAAATGTACATTGATAGGTCGTCAGTTGAAAGCCGTAGTAGTGAACGAGAAGTTTCTTCATTTGGTGACTGAATTTTAACGAGTGTTTTATTATCGAACGGTGATGTTTGCTGCGAATGCATATCCTACATACCGTTTGGAGAGTGTTGCTGCACATATGCGCATATACATATAAGGGACCGATACCAACCAGATGGCTATCTGAGTTACAGCTCCAGACAGCTCGCATGCTGCTGGAACGAGTAGTCAGGTAATTTGCTTCTCTGTCAAGCATCTGGTATCGGGCATACGATCTACTGTTAGTACGAGATCACTTTTTACCTCTCTTGCCATATTTCTACCATTGGATTTTGTACGTCCAATAGACCAAGAAGAGAGTTGTTATTGGTTTTAAACATTATTCTAATTTATAGTCATCCAAATGTTTGGACACCTCTGGTATTTTTTTTAAGAGCTTTTGGGTCATTTTGTACGGGACCAAGATTAGGGTAAAAACGACAGGGATAAGAAATCAGAAATGTATTGGGTGGTAGGTTCAATGTATCTTTTTTGGCATGGTAAACCATTTCCGCTCGGTTGGGGGCCCTCGAGGTGTATCGTAGTGGATACAGTGGCAAGTTTCACCCTCGTAGAAGAGAGACTCTCGTGCTCATAAATCTTTCCTGTAAAGAGAAATAGGAGAAGAAGACGAAGAAGAAGAAGAAGAAATAGAATTTTCAAGCACGATGGAGTTGATTACAAAATCTTGTTACACTCTACAGGGATAACCGGCCATGTCCATTCTTTGAGTAGCACGCAAATAGGTCTGAATCAACTGACATTGAATGGCATTCTCCTTTTACCATGTTCTTTCCCCCCTATCACCCTCAAATTTTTTCACCCTTCTCGCTTTTAAAAGTGAAAATCAACGGAAACATC
Source organism: Trachelus troglodyta (assembly GCA_030142635.1). Lineage (NCBI taxonomy): Eukaryota > Metazoa > Arthropoda > Insecta > Hymenoptera > Cephidae > Trachelus > Trachelus troglodyta. Next base: position 271,736 of record JARQTJ010000575.1, on the reverse strand, counting down.
TCAAACCACGGTGTGTGACATTTGCCGACATCCTCCTTAAAGTACGACCTGTTTATAAACTTATTTCACTCTGTCTACCGGCCATAATTCACCAGTGAAATATGTCCCGGTAGTTGCATGGAATTCTTATATAATAAATACGTCTCAAAGAAATTAGGTCAGAAATTTTTTAACTATTCTAAACGCATTGATTTTCAAAATCCTCTTCAACTTCAATCCACGCTGAATGGATGCAACAGTCTTTAATATACGTCTGAAATCAACGTTTAAAATGTCTTTACTGATCCATAAAATTTATTGCTGTTGTTCTTTGAGTGAAGCGTGAAGCCTCCCCTTTGAGAAGTCTCGAGGATCCCTGCTAATTGGGTAACTTTAACGTATCCCTGTTGCTATCGTAGCACGGTGAGCAATGTAGCAATATACCTGCCCCATTATAATACTTCAGTCTCAACAACTTTACCGATTCAGTCGATCGACACTGTGAAGTGGCATCGTGAGAAATGCCCTTTGACCCCCCGCGTATATACGTATCTCCATATATTGTTTCGTTAACTGGTTTAATAACTATAGTAAGAACAGTAGGTATACGAGTCCATGCGCCTGTGGCTTCGTATGAGAAAAAACGGTAGTCGTCTCTTCATGAAGTTGTAGATGGTGAAGTTATTGGGTTCTCGGTTGCTGTGGAATATGGCAGAGTAAATGTCAGAAGTGGTAGAAGGATCTTCGAAACATCTCACTCGAGATTGTATGGGTTGAAGTCGGCACGAGATGAACGGGCTTCACTTTCCTTTTTCTTTTTCTCTCCCTCACGTTTCAACTTCAATGTTTACGTCTCTTTCTCTCTCTCTCTCTCTTTCTTTCTCTCTCTCTCTTTCTTTCTCTCACTCGTATCTCATAGCGCGTTGTTCCTCTATGCATATTTTTCTCGTACGTCGTTTCGTCCCTTCCTTACGCTCCTTCTACTTCCTCGCCCCTCTTCCGCTTCATCCTATACCTTCACTTGATCCGTCTGTTTGTCGGCTGTCCGATGGGATGATCCTTAACGCGTGTTTTGACGCGATTAGTGGCTCGGATTGTGAACAACGGTCGCCATTGTTCCTTTGACCACTTGGCTTCGGTGATCGCGTGTGAATCCTTTTAGCGGTCCTGGACCAAAGAACTTCAACTCGATACCCTGTGCGCGTGTTAGGCTTCCTTTAGTGTAATCTCGTGGATATGGATTTTTTTTTGTAGCTGGAATCAAAAAAAATTTTTAAATATTATTCCTGATGACAGATTACCATGACGAGATATTAAGATTCTCGTGTGTCACTCGCAAATCATTGTCTTGGTCACTGTTTAGATTTTCGAGTACGTGCAAAATTTTAATTGGTCACTTATTATGCGGTTCTTGGTATAGCTGGTAATTGTAACGAGTATACAGTGGACTTTGCTGATATTTTGTCTAGCGATGACATTGCGTAAACCAACTGTGAAGCAATGTTACGTCATTTGGTACAGTTCCAGCCATGGTGTCTTTTGTTATACGCGCATCGCGGGTAGATTGCGTGGGATTGACTTTATTGCTTGGCTTAGCTTAAAATCTTGAGCTTGAGACGTCTGAGATGACCAAGTGGTACTTGGGATGCTGTCAGGCACTGAGACACCGCGATAATTGAGACGCGATTTCCTAACGATAATCCGACAGGTAAATTACTCCAGATATTAAACCCTTGTCCACCATGAAGAACCAACTTTGTTCCAAGTCTTAAAACGTTAAAATGTTAAATCGATACGACCTATTTACATGGTCAGAAGACGCGAAGGATTATGTTTGATAAAAAAAATGATCAATTGGTTTTTTTTGATACCTAAAAAATATTGAAGCTTATAAACCGTAATTTTCTTTCTTTGATTCAGTTCAGTAAAGATAATTATAATTGTAGATGGACAATTTGAAATATATTTTCTTTGCTTTTTTTGTATGTACAATTACTTGGACAACTCTGGCGCTATAAAGTTGATATTAACTACTTGAGGGTTCAGAGTCAACTGACAAATGCCACCCAACATCCGACTGTAGGACGTCGATATATTAGGAAATCTTGATCTTGTTTCTCCATAAATTACGGCGCACGGCTGGACTTTAGTTGCGCGATCGATCTTTCATGAGGTCTCGCGCGTCCCTATGCGTTTCTGGCTTACGTCCAGAAATGTTTCTGCCCACGACTGTCCAGTTCAGGGTTCGCTAAGAGGAAGAAGAAGAGGAAGAAAAAGAGGAATAAGAAGTTGCCAGAGATGAGGTGCACGGGGTGTCTGAGAGGAAATGCATAATATACGGCATTTTAAAACCAGTTGTTAGAAATTTTAGTGGGAATATAGCGTGCCGCTGCTCTTACTTTGCCGCCTGACTGAAGTCGGCTACAGTTACCACACAAGTGTTGGTTAATAATTAAATACAACTGTCTCATTTCATCCACTCTGTGATACCTGTAGTAGAGAATTTTTGTTTCATTTTATTAACGTAGAAAGTGAAATTGAGAATTTTTTTGACTTTCTTGGTATACAGTGTCGCATTACTAACGAGCTTCTTTTGGCGAGAAGCGTGAAGAAAATTGAGAAATTTGTGAAGTGACGAAGCGCCGAAGTTTCTTGATCGTAACTTGTTTTTTCTTCCTCTTTGTCTTTCCTTTCCATTTTTTTTTCTTTTCACTCAACGCGTTACCAAAGCTGGGAAATTCCTCGAAGACTTGTATTCCAGAACCAGCGCGACAAGCCGCTGCACTTGCCGAGCAGTTTGTATCTAACAATGTCTGACTTGTCAGATCATTACTCACTGTGAGGACAATTACGCGAGTTCCAAAATCCAATGAATTCGAGTAATTCCGCGGGAAGGGAGACTGCTCGATAAATTTTGAAATTTTTTTGAATACTATCTTTTTTCTTGTCACTTAGCAAAAACGCCGACGCCTCGAGTATATCTTCTAGAGGCGCCGTGCGGTTCATCACATGGTATAAAAAAAGGAGTGAAAGAAAATGAATTAAGAAAAGAGCATCAAGTTGCATGACTATAAATTCACGTAGTTATATTGCAGTTGCGCTAGGATAAGTCGCATGTGCAAAAGAGACGCGTCGCGGCGTCAGCACCTGGCGCCAACTGGCAAACGCCATAATCCCTCGGTCTCCAGCGATCTTTTATTTTTCAAAATTTGATGACAATTTGCAAACTTGTTCCGTCCAATGTGAATCTCGTATGCTGCTGTTATTTTTTCTTCTTTTTTCATCTTGTCCAACTGATGCGTGAAATCCACTTTGGAATCGGCTCGTAAAATACAACAATTTAAGTCAGGCAAATTGCTCGGGCTGCGTTTAATTTCGAAAGTGACAGAGGGGGTGAGGGAGAGGGAGAAGGGGCTTAGTGCCATATTCACTGACACTGACTATATCTTTACTGACAGTACCAGCTGCCTTCTTGGCAGACTTTTAGACTGACAGGCTGTATTTTCCTTGAAAGAAATAGCATTCAAGTGCAGGAAGAACTTGTACGGTAGTACTTTTTCAAAAGTGGTACTTTACACGCTTCTGGAATGAGTCTTTAGAAAGTTGAGTCAAGGTATATTTGGGGTAAAAAACTAAAACCTAGCCCCGCTGAAGTCGTGATATATTACAGTTCGTGACTTGTAAATTATCCGACGTGGTTCTGTGGTTTTTTGCTACGACCTTACGACTTTAGTGGTTTTGGCCCAACTCCAAGTCAAGGACTTGGCAGAAAAATTCTCTTGATTCGTAAAACTTGTTTTAGCTTTATTTGAAATTGCTGAAGCTACCTACTGATTGGTTACTGAGTGTTGCGAATGTCTTTATAGTTTCGTCTAAGTCGATTGGCTCGTTAGGCCAATGATAAGTCCCAAGAAAATCTTGCCAGATCCAAAAAGGGTATTAAAAAAATGTCTGATGAGAGAGGAGAGAGATTGGTTTGCAAAAAAAAAGAACGTGAAATTGAGGAGAGCGACGTCTCTAATCCTAATAGATTAGTTTAGGTCCCTCATGAATTTTACGACTGCGCCGAATTATTAGGGGCATAACCTGAGACCCACAACCAGCAACCAGAAACCAGCACGAACCCAAAGCAGCAAGGGATTACACCTGTATCGCCCGAAGCCCACATTTGCGAATGTTTCTCAGAAGCCAATAGAAGTTTACCACTGCCAAATTGCCTTCTGATACTAGGTAGCCGCTTAAACGATCTACCGTGTAGACAGCGTTATCAACGATTCTCGTTTAGAAACCAACCCTCTAAAAAAAGACCGTCACTGGAGACAAAGTCGGTAAAACTCTTTCAAGTCATTTCCAAACAAGAATCAATTATCCAATTGGTACCAATTGCATAGACCATGTTTTTTTGCGTCTGTTGTCAAATAGTTTTTGAGAAATAAAAAATACGGTTACGTTACAAAATCTCAATACGGCCGAAGATGAAGATGTACTACAGGTATCTACCATAGTTTAGGAGGTATCTAGTACACGGTACACATGTTTAACAAAATGGTCCAAGGACCTCCTATAAAGGATCCCCAAGGACTTCTGACCCAGGGACTCGGTTTCACGTGTAACACGGGGCCACTCAACATGTCAGCTCTGTGGGGTATTACTGGGAAAGTACGTCGTACCCTATACTAGTTTTACTTTGCTCTTACCTACCAGAGTGACTGTTTTGACTGCTATGTACGGTTTGTTCTGCAACGAAGAAAATTTCTGGCATTTGGGTAAAACAGACGGTAACCAAATTCTGTCCAAACACTTGAGAACGTTAAAGAGTCCCGAAACCCAAAGGCGCCATGGTGAAAAAAGAAGGAAAAAGAACCAAAGTTTTGGTCACTTTCGAAAATTAAGGTATATCGATAATTGAAAGAATTCTAAGACACTTGGATTTATCATTTATCAGTCATAATCTGTTGATCCAAGGATCAAGAACATTATTTCTATTTGCATCAAACTCGTATTAATCTCAACATTGCTTCCCATCTCATCCCCTTCAAGAAGATGATCCTAGATGAACTCGTAAAGATCACAAAGCCTTTGTCGCCGACGACGTGTCACTTCAATTCTATGAGTAGAAATACGCCAGGTCATTCTGCTTAATCGGAGAAGGGATAATCAGATCCCACAACCTCCTCGACTATAATGGTCGAAGGGCTAACCGTTTCTAAAGACAAACCTAAAATAAGTACCGACCTGAGACTGTCGTAGGGTACCTCGTCTCCATATATTATACCTACCACAGAAATAAGACTCAATCCGAATCCTGATCATCTAAAATTCCAATACAATTCGACTTGTTCTCCATTTTTACTTCATCCAAGGATCATTTCTCAGGTACACGACCAATGTACAAAATTACTCCTAATCAAGACCTCAAAGGCACTTGCTCTCATCCTCAGACAAATTCCTTATTAAATATAAAATCATTACCGTGGAGGAATCTCAAGACTTAACTCTGAATTACCAAATTCTTTAAACGCTTCTGATCTGCAACAGTCGAGACAAGACTAACACGACTATAGTCAGATTTCTCTATTACCAAGGAAAAAGTAGTCACTGTACGTCGTATGAGAAAGGAGAGATGAGCTGCTCTGCGATTCTAGCGAGTCGCATCAATGATCTTCCGGGAACCGAATTGAGTAAAAGATTGAAAGTGTGTAACAGCTTTTAAAAAAATGGTTTCCAGGACGGTAACGTTACTTGCTTCGTGCTGTACGCACATAAGTCATTGTGAAAATACAACATTAACGCTTGATAAATACGGATTAAATTGAGCCAGTCTGGAACTTTCGACTGGTCGCCATAAGCCGACGAGGAATCGCAATGGTGGGCATAAGGCATCGTCCTCATACGTATATATCTACATGCATCATACGTATATGGTTTCAATATGCGCGGTGAACTCTTGACCTATAGCATTTTTTTTTCTTTTACAACTCCTCAGTGAATTTATAATCCATAAATCTACATATTATCCCAACACTTTGTCTCTCACGACTAATTCCTCTGATACATAAAGTAGCCGCGCTTGATCCATAATAAAATTTTTATTAATCCTTAATAACTGCCGCTTGTATCTACAACCGCCGAAAGGAAATGCTCCTACGACTATTTATGCTCGGTGTGGTAACTGTGTAATACGAAAATACACGCGATAACGTATATTCACAAGACCTAGCTTCAAATACGGGACATTGCTCGCACCTTCGGCAAGGAATTTCGCTAACCGTATTCGCAAATATTCCAACCGTCAACTTTGTACGTTTTATCGTACAGAACGTGAGCCTTTAATGTTGCTTGAAGTACCATTATGAACTTCATAAAAGTGTTTATCTATTTTTCGAAATTTTTCATAACCCATTCCCCCTCCTCCCATGAAACTTCATAACCTAGCCTAACATCGTGCTAACACTTCTTCGTTGTTATAAATTATAAAAACATTTATCTTGACACTTTTTTTTTATTTCAATTCTTCGATATCTTCGACTGTTTTGATACTTCTGACAGAAAATCTGCTAACTGGGTACGCTAATTCATATGTAACGACTGTTACACGCCAATCGTCCATAAGCGGCCGTTTAATCGCGCCAGAAACGCGGAACGGTCACACGTGAACTCCGTTGCTGTTGCTTTATAACCAGGAACCGATTGCTAATAGGTGACCGCAGCTCCTCGATGCACTTTTGCTCAACTGCAACGACTAATCGGCCACTTCCGATCTCTAAGTACTAGTCAGTGCTCTTTTCAAAACGTTTTAACACACAGCCAGACTCCGTGTTAAGTAGCCAACTTCACGTTCGTGCCACGTTTGCGTATGGACGCAAACGTAACGCGTAATTGAACGATCAATAAATTTGTTTTACATATTACCAACGTTAGAGAATGCATGTACGTAGTTACTGTAGTAGAATAAAGAAATTTTCACTGCATCTACTACAACTTTAGGTACTTTAACACTAGATTGGTACTACCGATAAGAGAATAGTAAACTAATTTCTTTTTTTTTAAGTTTTATCAATATTTATGTTATTACCAATTGCGCGAATGCTAAGTACTTTAGTGAAAATATATACTGTTTGTATTTGTTCTTCGAGATGGCTATTTATTTTCTTATCTGTTTGTATGCGTGTTGGTACTACCGGAGGGACGTGTCAGTTGCCAGGATAACAAATGGATTTACAAGCGGGCGGTCACTTCAAAGGAGATCGGGTCCTTCTTCTTGCGGCGTTGACATAGCACGTATGATGTACGTGAAATTTTTTTGGTTCTATCCAATCTGGATTTGTGATTATTTCTACGGATAAGATCCTTGGTAAGGACTCGTAGGTAACGATTCATTATTCGATCGGAGATGAATCAGTGATCTTTTTCGTTATTTTTTTTTCATGTTAATATATTGACCGTTTAGAAATATTACATTGAACTATTGTATATTTGCATATTTTGAAAAAAAATTTAAAAAATGAATAACGCCAGGTTTATGCAGACTTATTTACTTTGGTCGTAATTTTCAATGTCTTTGCCTTGGATTTTATCGATGGGCTTGGATAGTATAATATTTCTATTAGATGATAGCTATTTATTTTCAATTAGATTGTGTAGGTTTTCTTAAAAAAAAAGTCTAACACGTGTTTAATCGTCTAACTCGTTATTCATGTGGTTTTATTGACGGGTCTGGCGCGAACGCGACTTTGGATAGTCGGTTAATTTGCGGGGACTGTCTATAAAAAATATATAATGACATTTTTTATTTAATGATTGGAATTTTTATTGTTATTTAGCTATATATGTCAATATCGTAATTCACTCGATGAACGTGGTACCGAATATTTTAGATTAAAAAGTAATTAAAAGCGTGACCAGTTACAGCAGCGATAGCGCAATTAGCGTGAAGATAGCACAATCAAAAAAAACGTAAATACCAAAAAAAAATGCTGTAATGTATTTTTGGGCATTTTTAGGTAATAGTTCCCCAGTACCTTCTCACGTAATTTGTATCTCACGGAAGTGTCTCAATCGTAAAAGTCAAGAAACAACCATTAAACGCAAAAGGGTGACACTTAACGAGTATCTTATCCACATTTACTCTTTTTTTTTCAAAAACCCCATTGCTCTTATTTTTCTGTATATACATATATATATATATTTTTACTTTCACTCATCCTCGAACAATCTATAGATACACGTGTTCTTGTTATAAGCACGTACGTAGGTCTGAAGTGGGGGAGAGGAAGAAACGAAGAAAAAAAAGAGAAGGACAAGTGGAAAAAAAAGAAGAAAATAGTTTAGGCCACCCTGCTTATTTGGATCATAAAATAAGTGGAGGACTTTTTATTCGAGATTTTTTTTTCACCTTTCTCCTAGTTACCGCTGAGTGATTTATAGGTGTGAACGCGGTTGGTCGCAATCATATAAGCACATAAGCGCCACATTTCTCCTAGGGAGTCAAGGGTTAACACATGGCTCGAAAAAGCAGCCCCTGTGTGAAAAGGATGCTTGATCTTGTCTGTTATAAAGACTCGAGACAAACTAGGACATGGTTCTAGTAATGGGTAACATCGTGCGATCTTAATACCACATAAGAAATATTTATCAGACGTGAACTGGTTAGGAACAAAAATGTTAAGATATTATCAGGATATGAATATCTTTGAAATAGTTTAGGACATAGAGAAAGACGCGCAGGGACGTCAGATAGAAATTTTTCGATTAATCTCAAGATGAGATTTACTTGATGCTTCGTAAAGAAAAAAAAAAGATTTTGTATAATATCTTCGGGCAGAGTTCAGTAAAATTGTGATTTTATGTCCTAGTCATTTAGAATAGTTACAACATAGAATTTAAATGTATCTAGACGAGCAAGGGAATTTCGGTCTGATGTTAAATTGCGCGTTATTAGAGCCAAGATGTATGATATTACGTATAAAGAAAAAGTATTAATTATTAAAGTTCTGTTTAACGTTATTATTTCAAAGGGAATAATGACAGTTGAAATATTTTATTTCCTCGGTGTGGCAACCTTGCTACGGAGGCTGCGATTAATCGAGAACCCTATGTAAACATTTCCGAAAATTATTGGAATCTAATTCAAGGTGGACCCACACCACATCACGTACGAACCTCAAATCCAATGCGTACATGTACACGCCGCCATTCCGCTCCCACAGGTTGGTAACACTTACCATACATTTTCATAAATTAAACTCGCGTTCTCGTTCTGAGGACCTATAAATACTCTTAACGAACCTTGTAGTGGTCCGCTGTTGAGGGCCAGGATGGGCTGGAGGTTTCGTTAATTCGGTTTCGAACTCCTCCTCGAATTTTGGGTTAAGTCCCCCGACCTCGAGAGTCAGAGAGAGAGAGAGAGAGAGAGAGAGACGAAAAATTCAATGGACTACTGAAAATCCTAAATTCCCACATTACTAGGTAACCAAAAATTGTAATCATTTAAAAAAAAAAACTTGCAATACTTTTTTTAGGAAATTATTATTAGCGTCTCATCACCGAGAACTCAGTTCCCATAGCGACCTTGACGCCCACAAATGCTATCAACTGTCAGAACTGTCAGTTTTGCAGTGGGGGTCGGTGCTTTTATAAAATGGTTCCTCTTTTTGCCCTCAGGCTTGGTGAGGAGAGGACAGGGGGCGACTATCCCTTATTCCTTATTCTTTTATAAGTCCCTTCGCCTGTCCCGCCTTCTGGCCCAATCGCCCCCCTTTTTGTATCCTCTTCGCTTACTCCGCCATTCCACTACTGGACTCTCAACTTCCACCAATCATACCCGTAAATGCACGCACGCAGTCAGCTCGCATACTGGACCGTTAATGCACCGTGTGACAATGTTATGAACGCCTTCGTTTAACGTGCATTCAGCCTCTTGCTACTCATGTTCAACAGACTGGCAGTCCGATCTAATGGCGGCTGCCAAGTTCTTCTTACCGCGTCGGTTTAAAGATCAAGTGACACTCTTCGTTAACTGGACCTATGGAATTCTGATTACCACTCGTATGCGATCACGCTGGAGATAATTTTCTGATGAAAAATCATGAGATTTAGATAAATGCTGGTGGGTCACGTGAGATTGAATTGTTTCTCTTTATTTTTCATAATCATCCTGAACAGTTGTCGTATGGAGAACAGTGGAACCTGTTAGTTCTGATTTGTACTTTGGTAAGTTCTTCATTGGCGTGTTTTTATCAGATATTATTATTATTTAATTGAATTGTTCTTTAATCTAGATGCATGCCCAATTTTATTTATTTTTATTGTATTATCATGCGGAGAACTTATCCACGCTTACTACTGTGTAATACTACCTTTAGTTAGCCAATCAGATTTATAGCCGCTAGACAGAGAGGACGCTAACTGGATATACATTTAGTATGCACTTCTCGACAATCTTCTCACACTTCAGTTTTCTTCACTGTATCCCAACACCGGTACCAGAAGGAACTGTAAACTCCAAATGAGCCTGAGCCTGATCTTGTCAATGGCTATGAAATCAGCTCCTATCTAGAAACGGACGGTAATGCTAGATTTGATGTTTCACGTTTCATTAGCGCTCTAAGTCGCCGTCCTTCTCCGTTGCAGGATTCGTGTTTCTTGTGCAACGACCGGACACTCGTATAGATTGGATACGAAGGCAGTAACAGTGAAATGATAGAATTTCAAGGTATCCATATAAATTAAGAAATTACATATAAATTTCAAAAAATTCCATTTTTATTGTGCCACGTGATCATCAGCATGCGGAAGTAGTATGCGCGTGCGCAAAATTAAAAAATGGAGCAATGGTCACGTGACGAGAGTCTATACTTGAAAAAAGTTCTAATATATAAAATAGTTTCTCCAAATGCAAACACGTGCGCCGAGTCTCTTATCTGAAGAACTATTTACACGGTCCGTTTGCTTTCTAAGGGTTCTAAAATCCACATAATTACTGTGAGAATCGGCTGAACCGCTCTGGCCCTCACTAGCGCCATCACTCGTAACGGGTGGGATTGGAATCTGGGCTTTTCGCCGGGAGAGACAATTTGTTTGCTTAGGGAAAGGGATGGCTGGCTCTTTTGTTTCAGTATCCAGGTGTGACTTTGCTTTAGGCGGGTTATTTAAACCTGGCAAACTGTTACTCTAGTAGAGTAGTAGTATACGGTTCTAGAGTAGTTAGTAGTCTAGTATGTATAGCTACTACCAGTAAGCTTATAGGTATGCTGTTAGACCGTTAGGTTGGTACCTACTGCATTTTTCGCCCCGTTACTCTATCCTTACTTTCTTTACCCTTTTCTTCCAATTGAACCAAGACAAACTTAAAGGCGAGAAACCATTTCGTAAATTGGATCATTACCTTCCTATTGATGTACACTTAAAAAATATTAAGAATCTTTCAAATAAATTTCATTAAATGAACCATTAGTATCCAAACCATTTAAATCGACTGATGCTCCAATTACAGTGCTTTAGCCGTATCAACGCTATGAAACTCAAAAACAGTTCCAATTCCTAATCAACTTTGCAACTGTAATTTCCGACTCGCATAATAGCAAGATCTACTGAAATACATACGAACCATAAAGTAAAAGCAAGTATAGAGTTTCCACCAGAAAATTTTTATGGTCCCGTCTCTTGATCATCCATAACTTTAACCCAATAAGTATAACGCCCAACGCAAATCCGTCCCTTAAGCTCTAAAGTGTTATTCAAGCTTTATTAAAACTTTTAAAGTAACACTCAACACGGGCACATAAAATTGGCTCATTTGAAATTGCATGTAAAATTGCGCCCACGTTCAATACATACCTATCTACCTGTATCAGTGCGTGCACACTACGCATACTAAGGTACGCATATAGTAGACACACGGCGCACCAAGGGTGAAACATGGAAACATGAAACAGCGATCAAGACTCGAGACGTTAGACAGAATAAAATAATTCTCTGGCGTAACCGGCGAGCAATGGACCCTCGCAGAAGCTGTCCCAGGCGCCGGTTCTGTAGTTAAATATTTTTTTTATTTCTAACAGTACAACATAGCAACAACTATATTTATTGTAGAATGCTCACTCCTACCTTGAGGTATATTTGATTTACACGTAATGGCCGTTTTCACGAGAGAAATCATATAATGTAGACGTTCGACTCCCCATGGCACGTACATTTCATATGTATATCCACATATCAATATACCGTAGTTGTATTCATTCTATGATTTATTACCATTGCTCATTACGTAGTGACACTCCACGTATTCGACCAAGGCGATTCGCAAGGCTCATAAATAATAATATTATACGTTTACAATTATAATATGACTGATACTTAAGAGTTTCTTTTTAATTTCATTTTTTATATTAGTCACCATATCACTTTTTTCTTTAATTATCATTATCTCCTTGTCTTTCAATTATTCATTCACTGTGATGAACGATGGAGCGATCCTTGGCTGCTTACGCGTTGCGGGTCTAAATGTCGTCATTGACACGCGACATATTTAATCGCTACAGTTCAGAGGTCTTTATATATATGAATAACGATGATCACTTAAGGTCCTCGCTTCACTTGTAACAGACGTGTATTAATAACACTTGGTAAAGAGGTTCTCTTTGTTCTCTTTTGCCTATATAAATTTCACTAGGAGGTTTTGGATGGGAGCTCATACTATTGGTGTGCATATGGAATAGTAGTCTAGTACCGGTGCTACTAAAGTAACACTTTTTCTTCATACTATTAGCATACTAGTAGCGTAGTATATTTCTGTGTGTCCGAATGTTATGGTGTTATACGCGTCCTTATAAAGGTATGTTCATGATTGATTTGCAGCGTTGATTAAGGAGTCGATCGTATTGATGTTGCATAAAGATCAAAATACGATGATCGCGTGCCGATCTTAGTTTCTGCCAATTCTATATACAAGTGACAAATCCTTGCGGATTTACGTTCGTTTAGTTAGGGATTTTCTTGGATAAAATAAATGGTGGATTTATAAGAGAAGTTTTGAAGAGGTAAACGAATGGACGCATGAATGACGGAATCAAGGTAATCCTCGCGCCAATCCGATTAACGGTCTTTAATTGGTTGGATACTTTATGGATTACAGATATTCGTACTGATTCGTATAAGCGATTACTTGGATGATCTTCAGCATGCTGCGTACTTCAGGTTATCGATGGGACATTAACGAGATGGTATACGTACAGAATATAAATAATAATAATAAAGGTAGAGAAATTACATGCGAGGTCTTCTTCACGGTCGTAACTTCCACTTGAAATAATTACAAGTATTTAAATTCAATTTTTTTTTCTTTCCACCTCTCGCAGGCTTTTAGATCGCATCGGTAAGATTGACAAAAAAAAGAAAGATAGTTGTTCGTGACACTTCTGTGACGTGTACCTACTCCACTTCACATGGATTCACATGAAGCGGTGACCCAGACGTATATTTTCACTACTTCAAGTTATCAAGTAATATGCGCGTGTGATGAGAACAGGGCCCTGTGTATGCAGTTGAGCCAAAGTGCCACTTCGTTTGAAGTTGAAGTTAAGAGGAAGTTGGATAAGGCACGCGAGGACGAATAAAATAACGAAAGTGTCACTTTCTTGAGATCAGAGACCAAGATAATCCGTGACACCGTGAAATTCTCGAAATGAAATTACTTCCTTTTTTGGGTTCAGTTTTTTTTTCGTTTTTTTTTTCATTTTATCTTCCATTTTTTCTTCTTCCCTCACAGTAAGCCTGATCATCGCGTTTCTCTTGCAGTTCTCTTGAAATGTCATATAGCTTTGATTAATATTGTTATTTTTATGAGAAGGAAGTAAAAATCAAGACGACTCTGTAAACTCTCAAAGATCAACTATCCTCTCACGATAATGACAGTTACTGGTACAGTCAGATAGACAGACAGACGGACAAAAATCAAAGCGAGGAAGATTGGAAAAGAGAAAAAGCATAACGAGCTGCTTCCTTTACATCGAAATCCACTCAACAAATTTATCATCCACCAACGCTCGACCTCCCTAATCCTCTTTCCCCTCGAAGACTTACCGATCGGTAGGAAATAAGATTTTGCTGTAGGCAGGTAGATGATTTTCTTTTTAGTCACAAGAAAATATTAGAACAACCGCAAAAATACATTGACACGAGAAGAACAATGAATGCAGCTAACGAATCTTCAATGATGGATGTAATTCGAACTGTCAATCATTATAATCAATTAAAATCTTCAATCTGGATCGCCAATGATAATTGAAGCTTTCTTATATTCCGCGTTCAATATATATAATATAGGCATATGCAACATTGATGCGAACTCGTATCATTGCTTTATCACATCTGATATGATAACGAAAAAAGAACCTTTTTGTCTCATGATAACTTATGATACGTATAGATTTTCTACGTTTCAGGATTTTTGCATCGATCGGAGTTAGCCCGCATAAGTTATATGATTTTTATGTTAGCATTTATCATTATAGTCTTGGTTAAACTCTCCCTTTACGTTCTTGAATGAGGAATTAAGTAAGACCGTCAAAATTCTCAGATCTCCACTGTACTTGACCCTACTTACATTATCGTGCTGTACAAACACCAGTAAGTTTAGTGAGTTTCACAAGCAGCGAATATATATATATATATATATATATATATTTGTGCATTTATTTAAGGGACAAAATTCCACTGTCGGCTCTCAACCACAATTTCAAAGTCTGCATGAAGTGTCTGTTACGTGTCTTGTCATGCGACAATGCAATGCAATGTAACTGATGCATGCTTCAGATTAAATGAAGAAAAGATCCCAACAATAATTGATATTGACCTGTTAGATCAGTTCCTCGAAGAATTCATTTGGCCAAAGGTCATATCTGATTTGTATATCATTTATCAAAAAGAAAGTTGATAAACATAGTCAATAAAATGTTTACTGTTGTTCTAGGAATTACTACGCGGTTTGTCCTATTATTATAGTTAGTATATTTCAGTATAGAAAATGGCAATCGTTTTCCTACGATTGTCTGAGATATTTATACTTGAACATTAGTAGCTAGACGTTCAAAGGTAGATCAATTATACGTGGTGTAATAAACAAAATTGTTGTGCACTTTAAGCAATGCATTTTGAGTACTTCAGGCAGCGCTGCTAAAATGACTGGGCAATGTTAGTTGATAGTGGTTAAAATAAAAATTTTAATAGGAAATAAATTTCTGTAATTACTCATAGGAATTGATCTGATTGAAAGTTTGATAATTTATGCAATACCATTTTTGTTTAATTAGACCATACTAATCTGAAATAATAATTGTTCTCGGTATTAGCTTATTTAGGTAATACTGATAATCGAGGTTTAATGCGTGTCGTAACGCTATCGCCCTAGCTTATAAATACTAAGATAAATCCAGCTTATCCCAAGGCACTTATTACTCGCTCCTTTAGATTGACTTTATCAAAAATTTAATTAGACCCAGATAGAATTATCATGGCGCCTGTTACGTGCCCGGATCTAGTACCATCGGGGCTCAAAGTGTAACAGTACTAATAAGAGTGGCAGGAGTAAAATGGAAAATAAGTACAGAAAGTTTGCTTTGTTAATTAAAAATTTTCAAAAGATGCATTTTTGTTTCAGTAGCCACTGTGTCGTCCTGTAAAAGGAAACATAAGAATGTACTGAGTACATCTCGCAAGCTGTATGGTCAGCGCGCAAAGCATTGGTAAGATTTGATATATTTTTCTAAATTTAAAATACTTTTTTTAATCAAAAATTACAATACCACTTGGTTTACTTTACATTCTTATTTCATTCGACAAAAGTGTTTCTTCTTCTCATCTCGCTTCTTCTCAAACTCTTCGCGATCTTTCAACAAGCTCTGGTCCATTTCTGAATAAGAGCTTTGGTTGCCACTTCCTTAGTTCTCATTCTATATGCGAGCAGTGTAGCCTCCTTGTAAATTTGCAAACACTTTGCCATGTAATGATGTTATACGGCTTCCTCGTGTTTTCACTCTGTTATGCATTATGCAACGAGAAGGAGAAGGAGGAAGGAGATGAGGTGGAAGAAGAAGAAGAAGAAGAAGAAGCTGTATAGAAGAAGTATAGTAGGGATAACGAGAGGGTACTCGATGGGGGTTTAATCATCTCGCGAAACACCTAACGGCTTATACATATATAATATATATGCAACGTACATACTATATACTCATTGCTGTTAAGTTCTTGAAGCAATTCATCACGTAACTTAGCTACGTTGCTCTTTGAAGCAATTCATCACGTAACTTAGCTACGTTGCTCTTCCCTCATTCCTCCTAACGTCTTATCTTCTTTATTGCTATGATGGTTTCTACCTTCCCCGGCTATCATCTTATTTACCTAACCCGTACTATCTTGGCTGCTTCTACTTCTCGTTGCATACTTCATTTTGAAAACTAGTCGATCGATTTGGTACGTGCCCACCAGTAATGCGTCCTGCTTCCTCGAGCGACTGGTTTTGCCCACATAGGTGGCGCTACGTCAAACAGGATTTTCCTCTAGACGTTCACAGATAACGTAGCCACACAGTGTCTATTTGCACATAGGAGGTACCGGCATTTTGTTTATTATACAGAAGAGGGAATCGTTCTCGAGATCGTAAAAGGATACATGATAGATTTACATAAATCAAGTATTACGCCTCATACAGCCACGTACGTACGTTCTCACGATGGACAACGAAAGCAGTGGATGCAATTTACTGTGTCTCACCGGGTATAAAATTGAAAAGGAAGGACCCAGTTTGCTCGTTGCCAATATAAAATGTTACGAAAACAAACGCGCATGCGTTTATCGTACGTCTGTCAAGGGAAAAGTCACGCGTCATAAAATCCACATTGCGCGCGCAACCGTATCTCATAAATCCCATAGAATTATCGAAAGTTTCTATAGTCTTATACGTTAGATTAACACTTTGAAGAACTTTCACAGTTGTCACGTATATCGTCCAACTTCGATTGTTCGCAGTTGAAGTTTTTGTCAACACTTTCTGACTCTCCTATGAGTAGCTCTATTGTCACGTGGGCGTCGCAGGACTCTTTACACTCAGTGCACTCAATGCACTCTACTTGCATTGCTTTACTATCCGTACCGTATTGTAATTCAAGTAACAAGTCACGGACAATAAGTTTCAATTCGCCTATAAAATTTACTGGACTAAACAAACTGCTCGCGAGTCGATACCCATAACATTTGTCTTGCATTTTGTATGTCGCAGAGATGCATATATAATGTGCACTTAATGCACTTACCGTTTAGTACAGTATTATTATGGTACGGCTTACCATGTAATTAATTGAATTTTTTCAAGTTACTTTGTGCCAATTTAATGGGTAAGAGAGTCGGATGGGTGGGGGATTAATTAAAGTCAACTTATTAAAGTTTTTACTGATGGTAGTGTTTGAGAATTTTTTATTAGAATCGTGAGAGTGTCGGATGAAATTTTATTAACGTTAACAAAGAATCGCAGTGCGTGATGGGATCTGACATAATATTTTTACTTGGAATGAGGACCGTAGGACGAGGCATTACGTATCTGTAATGGGATTAAGAATGGAGTGATGCAATGAATCTTTGAATGCATGCCGACTTTGGACACTGGATGCGCTCTGTGATAAAACGGCGCTCCGTTGCGCCGTCCCGACGCTGTTTTATGGCACGTTAAACCATGAAATTGTTATTTAATTGCTAGGGGAAGTGGGGCCATTCGTACGTCTACCAGTCGGGATTTGCATTTGGAATTGGAAATGGGACCATAATAAAAGCTGGTGGAATGACTAATAGAAATAATTGATTTAGTATAGTAGGGATTCGAGTATGCAACTCAACTTGGGACATAAATATCATTGCTAACTTTCAAGCGAGCGGCAGGTCCACTTAAAATACCATAAAATGTATCTCGACGTAATTCTTATTAAGGTGAAATGGTTTATCGTGCGATCATGACTAACTATCGTCGTGTATTTTTGTGATTATCACAAGAATTGACTCAATCAGTGATAACACTGAACCAAGGATATTTTCAAAATGCGATAATTTTATTTTTTCATCATTCCTTATTGGTATATTAAAATTTCTATGATAGCCATAACGTTGTAGTCAATCTTATTGAAAGGTCTAATATATTTTTAAGTTTCTTTTTTTGTTTACCGTTATCCAGTTTTTACTTGAAAAAAAAATTAAAATGAAAAGTGGCTGCAATCTTTGTGTTATTTTTTCGCCTTTCCTTTTATTTTTAAGGAACATCAATATTATTCACTACGCGTTTATAGTACTGTTCATCTTTAATTATACCAGCTATAACTATTTCAACAAATACGCATCCACCGTGTGGATGCCTAAGGGCAACCTTCAACTTCCACTTCATGAATTCCAGACACTATATGGACCCAAGTTGAATATTGCAAGTGCGGTATACAAAAATAGTGTGAAAATACAAGACGTTTCTTATAAACGGAAACAAAAATACACGCAGCATTCATTATCCGACGTAAACTGTTTTTTCAAAAATGTAATTCCAACATTATTTGAAAAACGCTTTAAACTATTACGTACTCATTTCCAACTACAAACAGTGAAGTCACAATGAGCGAACTGTAACTCATTAATCATTGACGACCCTCATAAATCTCATAACTGCATAAACTCACTCATAAGTCGGGCACAAGTCTGGCTATAAACATTTATCATCGATATACGCGTTATGCCACTTGCAGCAAGTACTCTTATATATACATATATTTGTATCGATATTTATTTGTTTACCGTAGTCTGAAAGTATTTTGACATTTCAAATAAAGTCCGACTTAGGTCTGTCCATTGATAAACGATAAAATAATTACAAGTCGTTACC
The DNA here is from genome assembly GCA_030142635.1 of Trachelus troglodyta. NCBI lineage: Eukaryota > Metazoa > Arthropoda > Insecta > Hymenoptera > Cephidae > Trachelus > Trachelus troglodyta. The sequence goes on along the minus strand of JARQTJ010000575.1, from coordinate 252,847 downwards.
AGATAAAGCGATAGTTAATTAGCATGCTCTGTGGACCAGACTGTCCCGTGTTATCGATGAAATTCTACAGGTACGTATAAAGTGCCTCGATGCAATGCAGACTCGTACGTGCGTAACAAATGCATATAATTCGATATCAATTGACGGTCAATCAAAGAGCTCAGAACAGACATAAATATCCTGTTTTACGAGAATTATCATTGTGCTCGAGATATTGAGCTTTTTAATTGAATTTAATTGAACTTAATTGAACGTTACCCGTGATACCTCGATGGCGCCTATGTTTAACCGTGTCGCGTGGGCAAGTATATTTGGATGCTGAATAAGTTCTTGATATTTACAGAGTATAACGAGTGGGTGGGATCCTTTAGCGTCATAGAGTCACGAGTCGGACGTCGGGCGTCGGGACGGCGTCACACAGGCTCAGATCTCATCGACTTGACGATCGATGACTCCCGCCTGGTCATTGACTGTCTGTTTGCTTTCCCATATATTACGCTCATACGTGTATACATTATACGGACGCCACAATTGTTTGGTGCTCTCGACTCGCTTCATATACTCGATCAAGAACATGGGTGAGGAGTAGCGGGCAGTAAGGTTAGAGGATCCCGTGGGAATCGCGTCAAGACGAAATATCTTATGGTGGTCCCCATGGGGAGACTCCTTCGGATACTCGAAATTTTTCTGTTTATTTGACTTCTCGTTAACGATACCAGCGCATTCATCGATACCTTCATAGTCATGCAAATGAAGTTGGTCGTTGTCTTTTTTTAATCTTTCTTTTTTTCTTTCCTTACACTTTTTCTTCTTCTGTCTTTATTCTTCCCTCGCTTCGTTCTACGTCGAGTGCAGACGAGAGGCGACTAATCGAAATGTTAAAATGTGGTAACCATTTTTTTTTATTTTCGTAAAATATTACGAGGATCTCGTCTAGCTTTTTTTTCGTGGGAATCGAAAAACTTTGACTTGAAACGCCAGAACTGATGGTCGGTTTGAAATCTATTCGATACTTGAAAGTCAAGTGGGTAGTTTGAGGACAGTTGGAAATTCATAATTGAGCTGCTAATTTTGCCTTCTTTTTTATGTATTCGTTTGAAGGAGTATTGGTATATTTGTTATTCGTGATCCGTGACGGTCGGTACTTTACAAAGAGTGCGAGATGACGTCCAAGTAGCGTTTTGACGCCTGACTTTTTTTTTGGTACAAATCGAAAAAACATTTATGCTGCATTAAATATGTCACTGCGGTTTTGCAGGTGTGGCGGTTGTAATTATCTTCTATAAGTCAGTCCATATATGTATACACGTATGAGTTATGGTCTATATATCTATATGTAGTGACGCGCTTCATTTAATTTTGCGGTTTGCCAATGATTTACAGTCACGCCATTCAATTTGCACACGTGCCAGCAAACTGCACGTTATAAAACATCAGGAAAATTTTGTATATTATCTTTTTTTTAGAATTTATTCAAAAATATATTTCATCCCTCCAATTGTAATGTAGACTAGTACCTTTAAAATGTTGCATAAATGAGAGGTGGAGAAAAATTTCGATTAATTAATAGGATGCAAATTTCCGGGTTATCATTATCTGCTGAAAAAGCAGTTGAAGTCTAGGTCTCATTCGATGCAAGTAAGACTCATAACAAAAAGACCCTCTTTTAGATACCTGCCTGCACTTTAGATCCCTCTGACTGGCAAGTCAATTCGATCCGGTTCTCAAGACTCGACATTGCGTTTCGCGAAGATAAGTCGGACTCGTATTCTCCACTTCACATCCTCCGGTTCATGCGGATGCACGTAGGTGCTTACCTAACTTAAACTTATTGACGGCTCTCTTGTCAGTCACGTTTAAGAAAAATTTGATTTACCAGGATAACGACCCACATAATTTCCAAACCCTACGTAAATAATGATATAATTATTATAAAAGAATATATAAGAATATATTTTATAAAAATATATATGCATATATAATTATTATGTAAAACTTTATTCATTGTATGTGTAAAATATATTAAAAATATATTTCATTTATATTTTGTATATAACAATTATATAACTATGATATTTCCGTGAAAAAAGTATTATTGGTCTGAATAATACGGGCATAAATTATGTTAGTGGCAAAAATATTAAATTGTGCAAATTAGATTGCGGTACAAGCGACCAAAACAAATGATCTCATTGAACAGATGCAGTACTGTGAATTTGATCAAATGTGAAAATCGCGTGACGAAAATCAATAAATTATATAGTATCTGGATAAAAACCAGGAAAAGAAAGGAAATATATTGTGTCTGTAGTGGTGATCGATTCTGATTCGAGGTTAGGACAGACGATACGTCTGGAACGACGTCGGTAATGTTAAACCAGAAACAGCAGCAGCCGAGACCTGCGTCAGTAAACACGAATCTACATCCAGCAGCCGTATTTCCATGATTTCGTTTTATAAAAAAAAACCGGAATCATTTAATACGTAATAAACGCGGTACCCTGGCTTTGTCGGTTTGTTTTAATTGGTTACTGGTTTTGGAAACCAGTCCTACCAAGAATTTCATCTCCATCCAATCCGATACTCGAAAGGCATCGGTATCATCGTCATTATCATCATAATAATAATGAGCATCGGTACATCGAAGTCGGTACAACCGCCAACCAGAGACCCCGATACAGAGTACCATTCACAAACGGCGCCATGAATGAATTTCATTAAACCGAATAAAATATCACGGAAGGAATATATCGAAACCGATGCCTCGTACGTGCCTTAATAAGGATCCGGTTTTCATTTGATTTTTTTTTTCAATTTTTTTCTCCGACTCAGGATAGCCGATCGGGGGTCATCATTCAGGTCGTACATTTTAGAATTGTCGCCAGGAGGCTTTAGGAAAGTTTAACAAGAATCTATGAAGCGTCGTTATCGTCACTGACCCAATTATCCCTTTCACAAATTGTTCACGTGGACTAGCAATAGTTTCAGAAATATTTCCCGATTCCGGTAGGACACTTCCTTGCGGATTTATTGAAGCTTAACCTGAGCGTAAACGAGGATTTATTGCACGTGGATGGCAGCGCGACCTCTGTGCTTACTAAATCGCTAGAAACGTCTGAGCTTTGTCGTCTGCTGATACAGTAGAAATTTACTTAACAGATTCAATCATATAATCTAACCAGACTATAATGATTTACCGCAATAAATCTCTTCTCTGCTATTGGTCCACAGAGCTTAAAGCACTTTTCTCGAGCTTTTTAACCATATAGCTCGTGAACGTTGTATGACCCTACATGGCGTAACAGGATCGTAGATGGCGCCACTAACTGCGTGATAGAAACACGTGTGAGTTATGGAACAAAAGAACCAGGTTCAACAAGAGAATAAAGTGGGATTCTCAAGAAAAAAGGGTTCGTAACTATTCAGGTTGCAATTATCTTTGGTTTCCTGAGGGTTGACAGGCGTCCATGTGGCTCCAAGATTGAGTCGTAAAAGCGTCGACTGATTGTTGGAAGGAAACCGAGTTGATTTACGTTGTTCAGACGATCGGTACGAGAATGAAGCTGGAACTGAAATACACGTTCTTTGAGAAAAGCTCTTAAATGGCAGACAAGGGACTTTAACACTCATTTCCTGATTTTTACGTCCAATTAATCACGACCCTAGGACCAATCAATCTTCACGTTGATTTTACGATCGCCATATTGTACGCCAAGAATAAAATCGTCCTAAGTTCCCTATAGTGTCTCTCAACACGTGGAGACTCGGTAGTCCAATTATACTTAACCACGTAGTCTCTAACTAGTCAAGAACCAACCGTAACATTTTAACACAGTTTCCCATCCCAATATACAACCTCTTCACCAAATCTTCACAGCTGTCTCCGCTTCGCAGTTGACTAACTACACTCGTATCACTATACTTGTCCAATTCTCTCAAGCGTAGGTATTATTGGTGAAGAGTCTCGTAGACGATGCAATTATCACGTTAAATTTGTGCCAAAAATAAAATAATGCCTTAAGTAGAGTAGTAACGCAACTCGTCAGCCACCGCCACAACGCTACTTTTGCAATCTGGAAAAAACACACATCGGGAGGCCGATCTTATCGTACGAGTTAGAGAGCGTAGGCGCCTCTGTGATAAGTGACTCAAGCCGAATGCCAGACTGATATCAATAGAATGTCAATTTCCACCCTCTCCGTCCTCGCCTACAATGGCACTGGATCACTGCTACTCCTTAGATCCATGGATCAACATTTTTGCCGTTTACCAATGGGCTCGGTCGGTGCTTGGAGATCCGTCTTATCTGATCTATGATGTCTTCCGGAGATCATCGTGACAAATATTCTCGACTGGTATGTGTCCAGAGAGTGCGGGGAGGTGTGTCTGGTTTATATGTGTTTTATCCTTTATTATTTCCTATTCGCTCTCTCTTTCTGCGATCGTTAAAGTTGGCAGCACTTTGTCTTGCGATAATTCATTTGGCGTTAACGGTCACTGTTACGTGGCTGCAGAAATTAAATAGTTGATATTCCTGACGATTGCAATAGTCATCTAATCTTTGTTAAATAATAGAATCGTTGGTGTGAAAAGAAACTTCTTTTACGGACTGTGATGTCATTTATATTTGAAATTGATATTGGCGCTTGGTTTAACTTTCGATTTCTATATACCGATGGTGGATAACGATAAAGGGATTTTCTGGCGCCTCCGTCGTACTTTGATAAGAATAAAGTGAAAAAATCACCATTCCTGATGGAGATTAGCTACGTAGAAAAACGATAAGGATTAGTGAGGCGTGCATACCAATTCTATTGGTAACCGTGCCTGACGCATCGCTTGTCAAATGTTATGCTCTCTTTTTATTTTTTTTCCTTCTTTGCATCTAATTTTAATTCTTTTTGGTGTTTGGCGATGGGAATGATTTCGAGCATGATTAAACGCTTAAATTAAGCTGATTATACGCTTACACCGCAAGTCTACGTATTGTGGGATTTATTTGGAATGTGCCTTTATACACTAATCTCAAATTATTTACTTAATCCTTTCAACAAATCGTTTTTATTATACCAGTTAAATGGTGGAATGGTTTGATATGTCGGTGTTCGTGATCATAAAGCAAACATCATCGATGACTATCTTACTTGGAACGATTAATGTATAAGTATTACCTCATCAAATATCACATGTCAATCTACCCCTGTGAGGTACTGGGATCAACCCCATATAGATTGCGGGTGTCATTTCTAATTATTATAATTTTGGAGAAGTATTTAGATTCCATATTTGAATAATATTTAAATCAGGATCTTTCATTAACGTATTATATATAAATACAAAATGTCATAGAAGACATCCGCAAGACTTATAAGGGACTTCATCGTCCGTCTAGACTCTGCAGTACTAAATCGATAAAGTTCAATAGAAGGCGTGTTCTTGGTGAGAGGCGTCATAATCCCAAGACAGAATCACCAATCAATGTTTCCAGCCTAGTCATTAACTGACGATAAATTAATTCTATATGTGATAAAATCGCCGTGCGTAATACGTCACCATAAACGTGGCTCGTGTTCAACATTTAAGTGAACAGTTCAACCTCTTTTCATAGGTTTCATAATTCCATGATCAAGACAACTATAGTGAAAATGATTAAAATTCGACTGCACGTGGTGGGAACTTATTGGAATTACGTAGTAATTCGAGGAAAAGCCGTGTTTAAGCAAAGAAGAGACAGATACCAGAGTATTGATACAAAAAACGAAGAAGAGTCATTGGTGACTAAAAATTTCTAGAAAAAGGGAAACTACCAGGATTTTTAATGGCGTCCGGCCACTGTCTAGGTCAGTAACACTAAGCAGGAGTAACGTAATCGGTCTTTATTAGGAACGTGCACTGATAAGATATATATATATAGTCAAAGTTATCTCGTGACGAAATGTCCGGCATTTTGCACCGACACAGACTATATCTACTCCCTTTATCGCGTAATCATTAAGTTTGAGCCAGTCATGGACGATCTGTCGGGCAGATCATTTCGTTTTGCTATCGATCTGCGTTGGTTCGATCACCATGATTTTTAGTTAGCCCACATCGTCCGCGTACCACGTGTGAAATATCATAGTCAGCATAAGTAGAATCTCTATGTGACATGAGATTAAAAGTTCACCCATCTTCATTCCTGTGCAAAACGGTGGGAATAGGAAAAGTATCCTGTCACGTATCAAAAAAGTGTCAATATTCTCCGAGACAAAGATACAAATATCTCATTACATGAAATCTCGAAAGAGAACAAAATTGAAGAACAGTGACTCTACCAAGAAAATCACCACGCGCAATATCTCATCGAATACTAAACTAACCTGAAAAGTAGGTTTCACATTCAACATAAACATAAACATCGATCACCATAGATTAAATAAATTGTTCAACATGGGTCAAAAATAGCATCAACTAAAAGCTTGAAGTTGAGATACTAAACATTGTCCCGATTTCTTTTCTCAACATCCACGACTCCGGCATATATTGACATATTTTTGTTTTGTTGCAGATTGGCGCGGTAGCCATGTCACGGGATCGACAAGGTGTAGATCGCCAAGACGACGTGGATCCTGGAGAGTGGGATCGCAGCAGCAGCAGTGGAAACAGGTGGTTTCCGGCGTAACGAAAAATCCAAGAGATTCATCACGCGGTCGTCACCATCAGTATCATTACTCTTATTATCACGAGTGTTGTCCTGATCTTGGTGCTCCTAGTGATCGTAATTCTATTGTGATCCTTAAGGCCGATTCACGCGCCTCGTACCTACGGCCTCCCTGCTGGCCTGGCCAGCTACTATGCGAATTGAAGCTCTCAGCACCTTTGTCGCGGTAAGTCATTCAACAGTTTATCAACTCGTCAATTAAGCAATTACTTTCAACGCCAATAGCACAGTTGGATCCTATCGACTGCAGTTGATCTGTATGACACAATTGAACCGACTGGTATGCAACCATGTACTTGAATACCTGACTACTTGACTACCATTGTCAGGTACTGCAGGGCAAAATAATAATTACGATAACCAAAAGGATAATGGCGGTAAAGTACCGCCCGCCGAGAATATTATTAGCATATTATTAACGGCGCCATCTCATCATGCGTCCACGCATGCGTATATTCATATGTATATGCATTCACATGCAGGTACTCGATGGCCGATAGAGCTGTAGATTTCAGGCTTCATTCACCCTGTCATACCCGGTTCGATAAACATTCGGCATTATGGTCAGTTAGTTCACGGTTGGGTTCCCCCTCATCAACTTTTCTTCACTATTTTTCAAAATTTAATTCCAGATTTTCCTGATTCGAGGTCATATCTATGTTCGTGATACGCTTGATATATTTAAACGGAATTTTTTCTGATATATATATTTCTCTTGTTATTTTCTAGAGAGAGTAGCAAATAGCTGTACACTTGCGTATACACTTGTCTAGCATTGCTTCATCGATTGTGAACTCCAGTCGATAATTCATAATCGATTTCCTTATACGATCCTAGATCTGCTTATAGTTTCCAACCGAGATTCGCGGAGATCAATGACGTTTACCAGAATACGCAAGTCCAAGTTAATACACGGTCCGACGAGTTTATTCGAGCGAAATGATCTATATTGGATGATCGTACTTACTAGCCTCACGAGACAATGTCCAGATACGATCTTGGGATCGTAACGTAAATCATCACATAACGGAATGTGATGTAGAGTAGGAGGGTGTGGATGAAAATTGCAATTTACGGCTCAACGGACCCGGAGGGGTCCAATTCACGAGTAGCCCGGGGATAAAACCATCGTCGGTACCTTTTGAAAGTCTTGAACGGCAGTTTTGAAGTAATTGGGTCTGTCTTAAAAAAAAAAGAGAATAAATTCGAATCGGTCGAATATTCAAAATCTACTTACCGACACGATATCCGTTTTTTGATATTCACTGGTTCTTTTCGTCTTGGTCCGATATGCGGATACGCAATCTTTAAAAAGATCGATCGGTATTGCATACCATCGTTATCTACATAATATTACATGCCAATGTAATATCATGAGCGATTGGGTATATGCCCCGATATTGATAAGCGATAATCGGTGCTCGACGTTGCCTATAGATAATTTAATAATAGCAGATTAGAAGCAGCGCCACACGTTCCGTGTTGATACCGCGTGGCAAGACGCACGATATTAGCATGCTAATTGCTCTCTCGGCGCCGATATTTCCAATAAATAATCATTTTAACGCGTTTGACGAGCCACCATTCCGCCAAGAAGGAACAGAAACTCGTCGTGATAACTCCCCTCGTAATATCATAAGAAACTAGAATCTTCGGATCCTTCACGTTCACGATGCAGATTCGCAAGCTGACAACTCATTGGTTAATTTGCAAAAGGATTTACGCAAGCGGATCTTCTGGTTTACGGTAGGACAGTGTTGACTTTATGGAAATACGTTACACGTATTAAGTAAACACCTACTCCTTAGAGATATGCCACACGATGAATTCTAAATAATTATCTGTTATTAAAAAAAGGATATTTTTCATTCCTAAATGTTTTGGAGTCGCGACGGAGTGTTTTTGGTATTTCTCATTTTGTAGTTTTTATGGAATTTTTTTTCCTGCTTTTTTTAAGGTACGTCCCGTACTCACTGATATTTTGTGAGGGATGCGTGGTGGATGCTTTCGTGCTATATAAAGAACCGCCATTACCGTAAAACGAGACACTAGACGTTGTCATGACTTTCGTTATTCCTTATGCTGTTCTCATATTGCTGCGCGACAGTTTAATGCTCGTTAAATCCTGACAATGACCGAACGCGAGGACTTGCATAGTCGATGACCGACTATTTATGAGCAGTAGTCTTCGTTTTATGTGCTCGTGTCAAACTGTACTTCCTTGCTACTTGGTACTTCGGTGTCGCTACATTGCTACTTTGATCGAAGATTGGGTCCATACTGGTACTTTGGTTCCATACTTGTAATAACAAAAATGCATCCATGCCAGTTGGCTAACTAGGTGTTCAGTTATAACTGGCATGGATGCATTTTTGTTTCAAGAAGACATTTCGTGCATTTTTATTTATTGCAGATGCACTTTAATACTGTCTTGTTTTTTATTTTTAAAATATTGCTCAATAAACGCCTTCCTATTATAGACGGTCACGCATCCTATAATTTAAAACAATTTGAAAATAATATATTACCATTGGATGATATACTAAAAGAGTATGTAGAGGGTCAAGGCTCTAGTATGCAGTCTTTCGCTTACAAAACGTATGATTTAAAGATTCGTGGGTGGATTTGCCCTCTGGGCTATGATAATGCACAAGGGAGGGTTGCTCAATTCGCGAATTCGAGTTTGAATCTAAATCATTACACCTTTTAGCAGGGATGCTCATTTTTTAACGTAAGGTTCATGAAATTCTCATAGTTTATCTGCTATTCCCACTTTTTATACTCTTATTTCTCTGTACAACATTGTATCGTGAATTTTCTATTTAATCTATTCGGTCATTAACTATCTAATGTCCAATACATAGTATCCAGGTTTTAGAAATTACTGGACTCGGGCCCCAAGCAAACGATTTTTCTTCCTCTGTAAATTATTACATAATCAAGTTAAACTTTTTCCCGCAACTCGATCCGATCTGCTGCCATGAAACTGGCTAATGGGAATAGTTACCTAGCTAATGTAGCATAATTGCCTATCTACCGACTATGCTAATGCATGGCACTCGTACGCACAAAAAAACCAACATAACAGCAATCAGTAACACAGTTATCATATCAAACGAGCCGGAATTGAAATAGGGCGAAAAAATGAATTAACCAGGTCAGGGTTGAATCTTGTGAGACTAGACGAAACGGGGTCGATCAAAACCGCAAACGAGGATCCTGACTATATCAAAGCGCCGGGACGCTCCGACGACGTATCTCTTTATCAGAATTTTTCGTGACGCCATGTCGAACCGTAATTAAAAATAAAATTAGAATTTGCCCAATCGATAATCGCCTACGTATGATTTTTTTCGATAACTATTAAATCATCCCAAAAAGCACCTACTTAGTCCAAAGTTGATGAGAGGCAGCGTCGCGCGGTTAGAAATTCTGCAGGTTATTTAAATTCTCGTATCAGGGATGCGGAATTCTCCATACCCACGCGCGTATCTCCTTTAGAGAAATCGTACGGGACGTTTCAAAGTACCTTATTAGCGTGTAACTCGCGTATCGAGGTACCTGTTCCTGGCGACAGGATTCTCAGGAGGAGTAATAAGAATAATTTAAAAGTAGTACGAGCCTGTAGGATATCCAGTACAAGTATTATATGAGCACGTATGAGCACACGTGAAGACTCCTTTGCATTATTTTCCTGCAGCCTCCGGGAAATCCTGCAGTCTCACGCGGTCTCGTCCATAGGAATCCATGTGCCACCATTACCAAGATGGCTTCTACCACCCTGCTATACTCGTATCCTCGCATGTCGGTATACATATCGTATCTACGTGCTACCAACGATTTACTCACGTACGTAGAGACTCGTAGGTAGTAGCATGCAGTGTGCCACGCACGAAACGGCAAGGCGACTAAGTAAATGTTTATATATGTCAATCATAACACACGGCAAGCATTCACTGTCTAAACAGCCTGCGGTGCTCCGCTCTCTGCAAGCCACTCGGTAGCATTCATTGTCCGGCACTGTCGAGGACCTTTCATTGCTCCTTACTTACATGCCTCTAGTAAAGAAACACTCGATAGCTTCGACATTGCTTCCACATGTTGAGTACAGTAGGGACCTGGACAGATAAGGTTGCTAAGTGTTGAGATACATTTGGGTGGATGAAATGGATCGAAGTTGAGGATTGCTGAGATTGAGTACGAGCAACTTTTGCCAGGATCGTGTTGAACTTTTTTTTTAAGAGATGGGAAATTCGGGAAGGAGCAAATGTTGACGAAGAAGTATTTCAAGTAGCGGGTAGATAGGATCGCGAAGATCTTCTTCTTCTTTTGACTTCTGAGTGCTCTTGGATAATGGCGAAATGTGCAGTGTTGAAATCACCTTTGGCACTGTGCAATAAGTCCAGGAGTGGTTGGTCGTGGCAGGACTGGCACAGGTACCGTACAAAAGGTATGCTAATGATACGCGAGATTGCATTGACAGCTGCGTAAATATCGTGAAACTTGTCTCGTGGCGTTTATCGTGTAAACGTGGCTTAATAATTTTAACGGTGAAAGCCTGATACGATACACGTATACTAGGACGAGGTTTATTCTATGAAAAATGGTTATTGCATTATTTTGACACCTTGTTAACGAAGTATACTGGTTGACATCGTTTTGACAGTTTTTCTTTTTTTTTTGACAGAGTCTTGACACTTTCCAGTCTTCCACGTGGAAAGGATCACTTGTTCACTTCGTGATCATCTTCCTCTTTGCTATTCTCAACTTTTCCAGTCACCCTGGAGAATTACGACCCTTGACTCTCTCGAAATACCCTAGGAGTGGTTCACGTAAGCAAACACACCCAGTGAGACCCGGGTCTCATGGTGTGCTTCCAAAGTAGCTGATCTTATAGCCACGAGCTGTATACCTCACGGCACTATCACTACTAGGACTATAGCGCATAAAGGGAGTAAGTCGTAAAATTAAAAAAAAAGAGTCAAAACGAACCACGAATCTCGCCTATGAATCACAAGCTTCTTAAAGGGACATAAAAGTTGACAGTGCGCAGCTCGCCGCAAAAGAAGCTGCAGCGCTAATCTGCTCCATTGGGACCGTTAACATTAAGGTGAGTACTTACGACCGCGTTATTTATCGTGATTAGCACGCGTGGCTACTACTGCTCCTTAGGGGATGATTTGTACTTTTTAGGGGATGAGAAAGGGCTGTTTTTTAAAACTTGGACTACGAAAATTTTCAGACTATCTCCTATACCTTTATACTTGAAAGATCGACATTCAAATATCGACGACTGTCTATGGTAAATTTTTGAAAGTTGACGATCTAACGATTCTCTATATTCAGCTTAACGTTCACATGTTACGAACGTTTTTAGTACCGTTTCCAATGTAAACTGTGGTTTGCGCCAGTCTCTGTCTGACACCAGGCACCAATAAAACATAGCAGCTTTGTGCGGTCGCGTTACTCCTTTAGGTGACCATGCTTATATCCAAAGAGAAGTGCACGACTCGTATCATTCATATCGATAAATCTTAAGATATACAACCTCGTTGGGTATCTACCGGCATCTTTTTTTTTATCTCCACCATGGGAGGCTGCGTTGTTTCCGTTTAATTTACTGAAGGTAAAATCGTTTGACGTCAGAAAAAAATCTAACACCACATCAACAAAACCAAACCGTTCCTAATTCTGAAGGATAAAATTATTCTAGTGCAATAAATAGTAGGAACCAATTTTATTATACGAAGAAAAGAATTTAGAGATTACTTAGAGATTTACAAGTAAAGAGGATCAATTTTTCTTTACACGTAAGAAGAATCTGTACGCGTGATTATTATTCCCACCTAGATGATAAAAACCTTCCTTCACTTCCCACTCCCAGCACTCTCAGTGATTCTCCATAAATCATAGCACGCGCCAAAGCCAATAGAAATCATGCCAAGAGAATGGATAGAAATGGCCTCGACCAATCGGATTGGAGAATGTGCAATGTGCACTCGGTGCATTCGTAACGGCCTCCTGCACTCTGCTATGGCGAAATGCAATAGGTTTATCAACGTTGCTGACTCGTCACTTTTGTCCGTTAAATGTCTCGTTAACAGAGACACTCAGATGATATGGACAGCTTCTTCAACTGTTTTGCTTTCATTTGCCTTCTTCATAGTTTAAAAGGACGTTGGTCTTCTAGTGGAAATTCAACATCCAGGTTGAAGTATTATAGTTGCCGCTTACCTATTGACAGATTTAACTAACTGGTACACGATGATGGTATGGATAATGTAACTGATAAGCAATGTACGCAGCAATGCATACAAGCACTTCAGTGTTATCTCACTTACTCTTAAAATATCTAAATAAATATATTGAATGATACTTGATGCATTGCTGGAAGAAGAAGACCCAAGGGGAATATTAGCAGCAATGATGATGAAGTAAGCAATGTAGGTACTGGTACTTGCATAATATTGGGTTGGCAACTAAATGATTGCAGACTTTGTCGATAGCCTTGCTAGTTAAAATCGGCAATCACTTAGCTGCCAACCCAATAGTTATTCTTGAGATATTTGACTACTTTTGTGAAATCATCAAGACTGACTATTGAGTCATCTTTTGATATTGTCATTTGATATTCTTGAGTAATCAGTCAATTTACGCAGTGAATCAATTGTGCTGATAGCTATTAAGAAACGAGTAATTAATCATATAAATTTGTATTTTATTAACGGCAGTAGCGGTGTACGATTTTTTAAAAATTTACCTCATCATTTCATTTTTTGGATAAAAAGCATAACCCACTGTGTGGTCCATCCTATTTTAAAGATCTAATCGATCTGAATATATACTTGGAACTTATCTGTTGCTGCCCTCTTAGCTTTTAGCGTTCCTTGCACGTAGGGCGCTAGTTAATTACCCATACACCCTCAGGTAAACGATGGCTTAATTAAGCCGAAAGTACCGCTATCTCCTAGGTACTGTCAGGGTCAATAAATCTTGGGACGTGCCTGGGACTGCATTGCCTAGTCGTGCCGGTCCTGATACCTGGAACCCAAAAAGTTGTTGTTAAAATACCATAATGTATAGTACAAATGTTCCAATGGACATTCTGTGGACATTGACAGGACATCGCATAGGGAAATACCAAGGGATACATAAATTCGTCAAGAAAGTGTTTCACATATGTATACTGTCGCGATAGTGAAGTTTCTCCTCGTACGGTATATGCATCAGCCATTAGTCGGCGGATTACGCTTGCGGTTATCCCTTGGACGTCCTCTTAAGGTCCGTTAGAGTACCTACGGCAAAGCTATCCGTAAAGATAGAGCTCACGGCGCGTAAATCCCTCCAAGGCGAATTAGCCTTTCCTCTCGTTTTACAACGAGGATTTATGCACTGCGATTAAATCTGAACTCGACGACGCATATCGTCGCGACGCTGGGCGGGCTCAATTTTATAATAAAAATTATTAATTTGAATTGATGCCTTCTCTATCGTCTGCGATTAGTTATTATACCAGATGACTTGTCGGAAAGCTCGTGTGATATCGTGGTTTATCATTCTTAGAAACACGTGACATTTTCTTCTATTTCTAGTATCAATTTATATATTGCAAATTATTGAATTAATGCTTTAACTAATTTTTTTTTTTCTTCAGGTGGTTTGGCTGACCGCACTCCTGTGCCCGTGGCTTACTGCCGCCGGTAACGTCACATCATCCCTATCACGTAGACCCAGGGAACATCCTTTTAGAAGACACATCTCTCACTGGTAAGTGAAAATAGAAATGAGTTTTAATTTTTTTTCCTTTTAGTTATTTGCATTCGTTTTATAAATCGTATAAATGGTACGCAGGACAGTGCCGCTAGAGGATACGTCGAACAAGCGAATGACATACAGAGAGATGCAGATGGTTCTGCGCCAGGAAGGCGGGGAGGATGGTGCACCGGTCGACTGCTGTCCCACTATAGAGGAAATGGTCGAGCCAGTTGGTGGTAGGAATCACCAGGATATGTACGTCGAGCTCTACCGGGATGGCGACAATGCGCAACGCTTCTTCGAGTACTCCTGTAGAGCCGACGTCCTGGATAAGCCATGCCGTTTCGTCGATCGGAAGCTGAGCAATCAGTCGAGATGCGTGCAGAAATTCTCGTACACGTACGCCATCGTTAAGAATCCTGCCTGGAAGGTATCTTTTTGATGTTATTACTATCATTTCATTTTATTGATATTTTATCAGCAGCAACGTAAAGTTCTCATATGGTTTCGTGGTGATTTTTTTCAGACTGGTACCGAAGGACACGGCAGACATCATCACAGTGAGTACCATTTTCCGGCTTTCCCTGGTAATGGGGTGGGTAGCTCCCCGTGGATCCTAGATTACATCAAAGTGCGCAGCGGGTGCAGCTGCGAGGTCATGCCTAAACACAAGAAGAAGAAAGCTACGGCTACGAAATCGAAAAAAGCCAGGAGCAAATTGCGTCAGCCGCGCGATCACGACTCCGATTTAGATATTTAAACCGGAGTTTTAGACTCGCGAGCTCCATTGCCTCTTATGGAGTAGTAATTAAATCCTGTGGACTCTAGCCAATACTTAGTTTATTCGTAATTGCAACTATTATACTCTGTCCAAAAGTGGTCATCAATAGATGTCGCCACTGACGGACAAATTCATTGGAACGATGATTAGCTTGCCTTTGAGCACATCCGAGCTCCAAGGTACGTCAGTCGGAATCATTTTTATTTCATCGTATTTATTGACGAATCCTAATTCAGGAGTTTGAATATTTTTGGGCAGCGTAGGAAATTCACCGAAGAGGTGTCACTGCGTATTCCTTTGAATTCTCTCTTTTTATTGGTGATTTCTTTTTCACTTCGGAAATTCAAACGCAATCAACCATAATTTGAGCGTTCGCTGCTTGCATTTGGCTTGTCTCACTCGAATTGGTTTTTGAGTGAATTTTCGCTCTGTATTACGCATATCTGTCATTATTGTTAAGGCGATCAGTACAGGCGAGTTCTCATTGGTAAGTTAGCCATGGCTGAGCTGGCGAAAGTTCTGCATGAAGTCTCGAGATCACAATTACCCTACTTAATTAAAATACTAGCGAAGGTAGACGATAATAATTTTTATATGCGGCCAGTTCTTACTATTTTATTTGTATATGAACAAATTTGTACCTATTTAATGTTAAATTGTACGGTATACATATAAAAAGAGATTTCATACGTGTAACTAGGTTAGCAATTATGATTTTAAAAGTAATCTGATTGTTTGATGGATCTGCGTGTTATTTGGGACCGTCGGTGCGCCCAAATACGAAAACTTGTAGCTCTGCTAGGAATTATTTAATTCACTATCGGTTAACTATTTTAGCTACTATAATTCCCTATGCACTGACTAGAAAGAGTACAAGGTGCCGCGAATAAATTGTTGCATCCAATCCGATTTGATCTGATTCTATCGGATTTCATCTCGATGGGGTAATAAATAAGTTTGATGCACCCCGTATACCGTAATGCTCTATTTATGAATGTTTAAAATTGTATTTACATGATATTATCAATTTAACATTTGATAATTTACTTTCGCGCAACCTACCATAAATGCAACTCCTGATTTTAAGAATTTTAATAGATGGCCTCTCTATCCTTTTATTAATTTCCATGTACTATATAATATTCTATAGGCTTCCAGAGATCACAAACTGTACTCTGTACTGCCATGTAAACATTGTAAATACATAAACTATTAATACAATCACGGAATATATTATTAATCCTACTTCAAACTTTATATCCTAATTACGCACTGATTATGAGAACCCTACTAGATTCTATATATTGGGATTACTAAGCTGTACCAACCGTCGGTAAAACAACTGTAGATGGCACCACTATACGGAACAAGAAACAAAACCGTCGAGAAGTTAATGTCAAAGGATAAAAATGTATGTTTCTAATTTCTCAAAAAATATTCCTTATGTTTTTTTAATTGCCCTGATGCTGTTATACAATGGATAACAAATATTCATTGAAACAGAACAATATTTTTGTTACTGCTATTCCAAATAACTAAGCATATTTTCATATGATATTCTTAATGAATTAATTGCTATCAATTAGCTTCATTTGATCCTCAATTTGTTTTCCATTTTATTAAAACATTTTTAAACAACGAAATTTGCTTTTCTCTTGGATATTCAGACCTGGAAACCAAAAATCCTGACCAAGAATATTCAAGAGTACTGAAAGATGCCAAAATTGTGTACGCGCATATTCGTCGCGCAGGATTCGGCGAGTGGGAGGAGCCGGGGAGTGGGGAGCGCCAAGGCAATGCCCGGACTCG
>JARQTJ010000575.1:0-225918 GCA_030142635.1 Trachelus troglodyta | reverse complement strand
AATGTAATATAAAGAAATAAGGAAGTGAAGAAGAAATAGATATAGAAATAGAAGAAAGGTTGGAAAGGGATACGAGGAATGATTCCAGGACACCAGTATAGGAGACCGGCTCGAGGAAGAATGAGCGCTCCGAGTCCGGGCATTGCCTTGGCGCTCCCCACTCCCCGGCTCCTCCCACTCGCCGAATCCTGCGCGACGAATATGCGCATACACAATTTTGGGTAACTTTCAGTATTTTTAAATATGTCTGGCCAGAATTTCTGATTCCTAAGTGTTAATATTTTACTTTATTAATTTAATTAATTATTTTAATATTCGAAACACTTAATTTATTAATATTTCAATTTGTGCGTAATTTATTTTCGATATTTTACCATTTCAATTCAATTCTTATCTACTCCGTATATTTTGTGAGATTTTGATTTAACCTCAATTTTATATATTGAATGAATTTTGAATAAATTTTGAAAGCTTTATTCAATACTTCTGTGCAACTAATTTTTTCTTTCTTCTTCTCTCTTCCATCTTCTTCTTGGGCCCTTTTGGCTTTATGCCCTCATAAAGATCCAAGTGTTAGGAAATATATTTTCATTACCGGGCTTCTGTGCGAATACTCTCATCTTCACACATCCGAATAATTATGTAACATTCGATAAACAGAGAAACTATGTTCTCAGCGCCCTGGGTTCGTCGTTGAACGCACCTTTCATAGGTGTGTTCGAAAATGAACCATATTGTAAACGTTTGCAATCGTGTCAAGAGAAGATCAAATTTTAATTGTTATTTGAAGATGATTCAATAAAATAGAAAACCAATTGCGGAGCAAAATGGAGCAAATTGTGAGAAATGTATTCATTAAGAAAACCATATGAAAATCTGCTTGGTTATTTGAAATAGCAATAACAAAAATATTTTTTTGTTTTAATTAATATTTTTTATCCATTGTATAGCAGCAACGGAGCAATTCGGAAAACATAAGAAGTATTTAAGGAGTAATTTTTAGGTATTAGAAACATATACGGTTTTCTCCTTCGACGATGTCCCTCAATTTGCTTTTGCAACTCGTATGCTGGCCGTTAACAGAGCTAACCCTCGTAAGACTACTCGAAAGAATATGCTCAAGCCAACCAAGGAAATCGGGGAAATAACACAAACACAAGAGTGAGAAGGGATGGCAGAGTGTGAAAAGGAGATACGAGGAACGAGAGACAGAAATAAACAAGTGCACATGTGGGAAGTAAAGAACAGAAGTAAAGAGGTAAAGAAGTAAAATAGGAATTAGGAAAGTGATGAAGAAGAAATATAGAAGATGAAGAGTAAAGATAAGTAAAGAAAGAAATAGAGAAGAAATTGATAAAGGAAGAAGGAAGATATTAAAGAGTTAAAGAAGAAAGAAAGAATAAAAAAATTAATCAGATGAAAGGATTCCTTTAGATGGCGCTATTTAAAAGTTGCATTCGGTGGCTAGGTTTTACATAAAGCATGAAACTAATTGAAATGACATAGTTTCCATTGTGCAGAATTTAAAGACCGTTTTGCAGCCTCATTGATCAATTCCATTCAACTCCTGTACGTGATTGGTTAACTCTGCTCAAACTCTGCACGGTGGAAACTCAGCCAATGATAGAAGCAAGCTTCGAGGAGTGAGTTCAAATGCTGGTTATTCCGGAGAAAGTTCCATAAAATCTGTGTTAAC
The DNA here is from genome assembly GCA_030142635.1 of Trachelus troglodyta. NCBI lineage: Eukaryota > Metazoa > Arthropoda > Insecta > Hymenoptera > Cephidae > Trachelus > Trachelus troglodyta. Next base: position 224,222 of record JARQTJ010000575.1, on the reverse strand, counting down.
GTCCTAGTAAAATATTACTAGCAAATATTTCTTGCAATTCCGACAGGAAGGGTAGTTTTGAAACATGTCATTCGTGCAAGCAGCAGTCGTCTAATTGACTGACATTCTACCAACTATTACAAATAAATTAGGCACTTTTGTGTACTGATATTTTTCATTGGAATGCTAATAATTGATCATTAGATGAGACGGGGCAACAAATAGAGAAATATTACTTCTCCTGCCTGAAGATGACATCAGAGTCTTCAGATGAAGTGCTGAACGTTCTTTCTAGGGTAGGGAACCTTCGGCTTGGTAGTAACGAAGCTGAAGAGCCTCAAAATGTTGAAACAGAACCTGGAGAAGCTTCTTCGGAGTCACCGCAAAATATGCAATCCTTGGGAAACGTTACTTTTTCTCGTGTACGTCGTGCTCTTACTTATTCCTGTGAGGAAGACCTGCCTTCTACTTCTCAGGGTAGAGTTAGAGATTCATCCTCTTCGAGTTCTGATAAGTATGTATTAATAGTTCTTAATGTTATATTGTGCAATGAAATATCCTTTGTTCCTATACAGCACTTCATCTAACTCTGCAAACTCTCCGCAACAAGAAGCTAGACCAGCAAGTCGTATAGTGGCAGATAATGCACCTGGACATCATGCTCCTTCCAGAGCTACGTACAATTGGCAGGGCAATAAAGCCACTATGCGAGAGAGATTTGCATTCCTCTTTAACAATCAAATTCTCTCAGATGTCAGCTTCTTGGTAGGAAGTGGGGCTCAGCAACAGCGTATACCAGCTCACAAGCTGGTGCTTTCTTCAGGAAGCGCAGTCTTTGATGCAATGTTTAATGGCACACTTGCTACATCGTCAGCAGAAATAGAAGTCCCTGATGTTGAACCAGCAGCTTTCCTGGCTGTGCTACTATTCCTTTATACAGATGAAATACAAATAGATCCAGAAACAGTTATGACTACACTATATACGGCAAAAAAATATGCAGTCTCTCCTCTAGAAAAACATTGTGTTGATTTTTTGAGGACAAATTTAACCAGTGACAATGCATTTTTACTTCTAACTCAAGCTCGCTTATTCGACGAGCCGCAGTTAGCAGCGGTTTGCTTAGATACAATTGATAAATTTACAACTGATGCCCTGAATGCTGACGGATTTACAGACATCGACATTGATACTTTAATGGCTGTGCTCGAACGAGACACACTTCGTGTTAGAGAATCCAAAATATTCCAGGCTGTAGTGAGGTATTATTTATCAGCCTAATAGGGAATAGATTTATTTCTACGAAAGACGTTTATAATAATCCAATAATTATTCTCAGATGGTCTAAAGCGGAATGTGCCAGACAGCAATTACCAGTCACACCAGAGAATCAACGTGCAGTTTTAGGACGAGCTCTTTCGTTAGTCCGATTTCCATTGATGTCCGTTGAAGAATTTGCAACTGGTCCAGCCCAATCCGGATTACTCCCTGATCGTGAGGTTAGTACAATTAAAAATACAATACTATAATTAGTTCAAAAAAATTAATACAAAATTTATATTTTTACAGATAGTTTTGCTCTTCATTTATTTTACAGTCAACCCAAAACCTGTGGCGTCATTTGACGTCATGCCTCGATGTTGCATGATGGGCAAAGAACAAACAGTTTGTAGATTTATGCAGACTGATAAGAAATGGGGCTACACTGGAGCCAATGATCGGATTCGGTAAGTAGAACAATTTCTTTTTCTTATTTTAAAATTCTCCTAAGTGTCTTCCTGCACATTTGCAATACAGGTTTAGTGTCGACCGTCGTATATTCGTTGTCGGTTACGGCGTCTACGGTAGCTATCATGGTCCAGCTGCTTATACCGTTCTTATAGAACTGATTCATGCGGCTTCCGGTAAAGTCATCGCTACTAATTCTACCGAATTTAGTTGTGATGGTTCCAGTTATACGTATCGGCTAATGTTCAAAGAACCTGTTGAGATTCTGCCCAATACAATTTATACAGCATCCGCATTGCTGAAGGTTTGAAATGATAATTTTGTATTAATTAAATGTTTTTAAGCTGTCCAATTTTTGGTGGAAACTAGATCATTATTACGTCATTACAGGGTCCGGATTCTTATTACGGCAGACAAGGTTCGCGAAAGGTCATGGTAGATTGCACATCAGGACACGGGAAAGTAAACTTTCAATTTTATTATGCAGCTGGTGATAACAATGGAACTACCATTGAGGAGGGACAGATTCCTGAATTAATTTTTTACATTTAACAAATATCACCCGTGTAATTTTTTACATTCCTCTTCCAACACTTGCATGACTTGTCTTTATACTGAACCAACCACTTTCTTCTTTTTCTATCCTCGGGGTCACCAAATTAAAACCTTTATTCCAGAGTATTCATGCTTTCAGTTTATTCAGTCAATATTAACAGAAACAAGAACACAGAAATTATCAGTGCCAGTGTTTCTATTAGCGTTATATAATATTTTTGAATCTAATGACTTAATCATGCTTTCGTTTTTCGACATCTGAATGCAGAGTTGGTAGTATTCATTATCTATTTGTTTTCTTGTCCGGGAAGACAGATTACTGATTTATTCGGATGACAGACCAAAAAACAATTTCTGCGATAATGTACAATATTAGATAATTCGTGGAATAAATAATATTCTGCGGCACGACTTTGGCTTCAATTTTATTTTTCTAATTTGTATTATTTTCGTGCAGAGGCGTTCATTGTTTTTGCGACTTTCAAGAGTAGAATAACGAAAGAAGGAAAAAGAATCCCTGTACGATTTTAGAGTTAACATCTTTTCGTATTCTAACTGTGATATTATTTGAAATACATTTGCAATGTATTCCTTCCTTAATCCATTTGCAAGCGTCCACACAATATTTCCTGATGCTACTCATGTAGGTTTGACAAGTAGCGTTTTAGTTAATTTACCGTCTGCGTCTATATAAGGATCTAATATTCTTAATACAATTAGTACAGTACAAATTATCCAATGTTATTGCGTCAATAATTATTACTATAATTATGCGAAAACAAAAATGATATTCATTATTTGTAAAATTCATTTACACCTTGTTTTATCAAGTATACGATATATTTTTTTAATCAATATATAATGCGCTCAATTAAGAATCTAAATCTAAATTTATAATTTATAACGACGTTTTGCTTGTAATAATTGCAACGGTAATTGGTTTCATGCGATTTTTGTGTATGAAAATGTAACGGATTATTGATTATGCATATGTTTAATAGTAAATTATATCAAATAAATAATCAGAGATATAATATATTATTACACTTGTAGCACTGTTAATGTACTACTATTTGAGATCATTTAAATAAAGTGTAAATATACTTAACATGTGTTTAAATGTTTTTTATTATATTTGGAAAAAAAACTAAACTTTCCTGATAAACAATCATAACAAAATTATAATTGTATAAATTAGGAACTCCTAGCGGTAATTTTACGAATTAAGGGTACCCGAATTATATTATTGCGTTACATTGCCTGAAGATGGTGCTGCAAACTTAGGGTTAAAACTGTTGATTGGTTCACCCATTGGAATACAGACTAAAAGAACAATTTTTGTTCATGCTTGGACGGGATTGCAGACGAAATATATACGTAACATTAGCCGAACATCAGTGTTTATCATATACCGTATAACCCCCAAAACACGTTACATACGATCAAGAGGTCTATTCAAATATTACAAAAAAACTATAGAATTTTGAATGAACATTATTAAGCATGGCAGAGGAAGATAATGTATTATTTGTGAGAGATTCAAATGTACGTAGAATTCTCATTAAATTTGTGTTCTTTTAATAAGCATTTGATTATCAGAAGGGTACTAGTACAGAAGTTGATGATGTCTGGGACGATTCTGCTTTAATAAAAGCTTATGACAAAGCTGTGAATCTTGCTAAACAAGAAGTGGACAAACGTATGGGTATAGAAAATCAAGATTCACATGGAAAATCTAAGAAATCTCAAATTCATAAACAACCAAAACAAGCAGATAAAACAGTTAAGGTGATGAAACAGGACTTGTGAAATTATATTTTGTAAAAATGATTAGTAAAGAGAGATATGGTTTTTTTTTGTAGAAATGGTCAGTAGGATCTCCTTGCCGGGCAGTATATTCTGAGGATGGTGAAATATATGAAGCTGTGATATCAAAAATATATGAAAATACTGGAACTTGTATTGTTAAATTCATAGGTAATAATAGCATTGATATTTTTGATTATTTAATAGAATTTTACAATGGACTCAATTACTTTTTAGGATATGGTAATTCTGAGAAGGTAGAGCTTGCTGCACTTCTTGAGTCTGAAGGCTTGCAAAGTCAAATAGCACAACAAAAAGATGCTTCATTGGAGCAGGTAAATCAAGGTGGTCTCAACAAAGAAGAATTTACTATGCCTTCTAGTTCTAAAAAAATGAATGGGGATCCTACTGAAAAAATGGAGTGTGATGCTGAAGATTTCAAACAGTTTAAAAATGTTTTTCCACAAGCACCCTCTTTTAGTTCAGGATTGGGCATGATGCCTCCAGCACCACCTTTACCACCCCAATTAATGTCAAGGTTAGTCTTGTTCAATTTTGTACTAATTACTCAATAATTAACAACTTCAATATTTGTTAGAATGCCTGACAATGATGGAGATGCACTTTCTAGTATGCTAATGTCTTGGTACCTTAGTGGTTTTCACACAGGTAAGCAACCAAATATAATTTGTGGTTTTAATAAAAGAACTTGTACAGCAATGAGTGAATCTTTACAGGTTATTATTATGGACTGAAGCATCAAGATAAACGAAAGAAGTGATTAAAAAAAAATACATCTACTTATTAATAAGTGCAAAATGTCATTTTTTATCTATAAAATTTACATTAATAATAATGTGACCTTAATTTTTATGTTACTGCGTTATCATTCGTTCCTAAATCAAACTGTTATAAATGATTTTAATTTAACTATCTCAAAAATATTCTGCATTTCAAAGGAGTTTACGCCACTGTTCCCGTTTATAGGTAAGTCAATAGGTCTGGAGTCGGGACGCAGTCGGTAAAGCGAGATGCTCCCCAGTGCTCACAGTTTAGGATTGGGGAGCGTCTGCACTCGTTATCGTGGTTCTCCCCACCACATCACAACAACAGCGTGGACTCAACTAAACTTGGACTTTGCTCCAACCTGCTCCAATCATTTAGAATCTAATTATTAAGTTTTTGTCATAGTTATATTTTTGTATAATAATGTACAGAAGATAATATTGTGTTAGCACCTAAATTTGGATATATGGAATTAAAATGATAGTGCATCATTAATACAGAAAGTAAGAAAAACGTTTAAAGTCATTCTTGTATAATAATAAAATGATGTTACGAAGCATTACACTACAAAGTTTCTGCTGGACTTTGTTAAAATATTATTGATAATTAAATTATTTTATGGCAAAATGATAAATTTAGGAAAAATGTTTAAAAAAATTCCTATTCGACAAACGTCAATCTCATGCTTTTCAATTCTTGAGAAATCGAAAAGTATTGATTCTAACCTGAGAACATTTGTACGATGCAAGTCTGGTAAGTTTTGTGAAAATAAAATGTTTTTGGTATATTATAGTATATTCTTGTTCCTCGATCATAGATGATACAATTATAACTATCGGGGGTGTTACCAAAAGAGTTAAACCTGCTAAACATCCAGAGTATGTGCCAAGAAAATACAGTAAGTATGTTAGTTCATCTACTTCTGCAATTTTATACCCATAAACAATTTCAATCTAATATTCTTTCCATACAGTATTAAAAGATCAGGGTCAAGAAACATTAAAACACTTACGATGGATGTTGCAAAAAGATGTTCTGGGGCAGGATATCTTTCTAATAGGTAGTCCAGGACCCAAGAGACGTTGTCTTGCACTCGCTTTTCTCGAGTTAACAGGAAGAGAAGCCGAATTTATAGCTCTTTCACGAGATACCACAGAAGCTGACCTGAAACAAAGAAGAGAAATTGAAAGTGGCACTGCAAATTATCATGATCAAAGTGCAGTTAGGGCAGCAACAAATGGAAGAGTCCTGATCCTGGAAGGTGTTGAGAAAGCAGAAAGAAATGTGTTGCCAATTTTAAACAATCTCTTAGAGAACAGAGAAATGCACCTTGAAGATGGAAGATTCCTCATTCCAGCATCACGATATGACAAATTGCTACAGGTACGCTGGATCGGATATGTACCGAATTCAGATTGTCTAAATATTATAGCATCTGCAGGAACACAGTCAAGAAGAACTGAACAGCTGGAGTCTGGTACGAGTCAGTGAGGACTTTAGGGTAATAGCCTTAGGATTACCAGCACCACGTTATCCAGGAAATCCTCTGGATCCACCATTAAGATCTCGATTCCAAGCGCGGCACATTCCAGCTTCTTCTTACGAGGTAATAAAATTGACTGAGAAATATTGCGAAAAAAAATTAAACTCATTCCAGTCTGCCAAGTATTCAAAGTTTTAACAATGCAAGTACAGATAGATATTATCACAAAATGACTAAACCTAAAACTTCATACGTTTTGTAATCGAGCAATTTCTTAAACCGCCATTAACTAACTTTTCAAATTATATGACCGTTACTATTTCATTAAAACTTTCAAGCAAATCCTTATTAACGATATAGCACTGCTAATCAACTATATGACCTAATACCATCAGACACAAAGGTTTTTCATGCGATCCCTATTAACAGCAACCAATAACGTTAAAACACAAATTTAATCCGATTTCTGCACGCACTATCAGTTAAACCCCACACACAATGGCGGATTCCTAATCACTCAATAAGCCATGACAGGTATTGTGTTACGCGATTCTTTAATGTCATTTAAAAAGAAAGTTACAAACCTTTGTAGATGCCGTGTCCTATCTAGTTACGTCTTTCCGTTAATTTAGAAACTGAGAATACATGGCAAGCACTTATAATTATTATAGGAAAAAAATTTAGTTAAAATTTCTAAAGAAGCTTGAAACCTATCAGAATTCCAGAACTGTAGGGACGTCGCTATGAAAATTATTAATCTTCCAATTATAATCGAACCTATCTTCCTGTCATGAATGGTATTTCCTGAATGGCAATGGCAGTCCCGTAATTAAAGTCTGCTTTGTCCCAGAATGTCACGCTCGTTATCGCGAGGACAGGCGTCATTTTTCAAGTCTATAAATTCCCATAATAGACGCTCCAGGTATCCCAATAAAGTTTTTAGTTACATACACCAAACCCCAGGAGTTCTTTCGGGCAACAGTAGTAGTCAGTGGAAAATGCCTCTAATTATCTTAATTCTTTAATTCTTATATTAAACAATAAACACGACCACTCTTGTGGCACGCCATATTGAAATATCTCGAAAATTACTTTGGTATCCCAAACCTCATCTTTGAGCAGTACAGACAAAACTTTGGTATTTCTCGACATGTTCTTTTGGAATTTGTTTCAAAATAATGAGTCTAATTAACTGGTACAAGGGATGAAAATTCTAGTAAACTTTCAAGAATGTTTATATATAACTAATATATTGCAAATTTAAAAGTGAATAATCAAAAGGGAATGATCGTGCGCATTGTTTGGAAAAGTTTCTTGTGATTTATGCGAATATATTCGGCTGTTTTAATGTAAAATTCCAAGCTATTGGAGTGGGACCACCCCTGGACCTCCACCAACCCCTTCGGTCCCCACTTTTGTCGTATATAAACTGATTCCGTGGCTGCGCGATGCTCACAGACATCGCAGCTTGGATCGCGTGTCCCAAACAGTAGATACCATACTGTCGTCCTGTTCGAACGAAGTCGATACACCGAATTTTCAAGAATAAATATTAAACCGAAAATTCAAGTGTCATTTAAAAGAAAATTGTTATCAAGAATTTTCTTCATTCAAGAACAAACGGTGCTTCCAAGCTGACTGTTTATTCGTGAATTTAGCTACGCGCTTGAAAATATTAAATTCCTACTTCGTTTACTTAACGAAGTTAAAATTAACTCAGGAAATTAATTTAGGAATCGAACTTTTGGCGAATTAAAATTTTAATGAATTAGAATGCATTGATTTGTGCTGGTATATTGGGAGTGTGAAAAGACATTATTTATTTATTTATAAATGCCGGCTATATGGTCTTCCTCGGAGAGGCCTATTTCAGTCAGGACGGTTTGGGTTGACGGAATTCGTCACGCTATTTTGACACCTGACGATCCACTTCTTAACGTCAGGTCGTGTCGACGACCTCAAACTTCTGTCGCGAAAGAGAAAGATTATCCTGTGGATCTTTATAAGTCGAGATTGGACAGTCTTGATAATTGTTTTGTCAAGTTGCATATGGTTGCTGAGAAAAATGTTGTGAGCAACGAAACATCCAGAAGAATGACGCGAAGACAATCAGCTCCGTCGTCAACGAAAAGGTCTGAAGGCAATGGTAGGAATTTCGTGGACGTACCGGCAGTAAATGGAGATTCTGATTTGGGAAAAAATGTTGAAAACTTTACTGGTCCATGTAATAATTGTCAAAGTGGTACTAGAGCTGTTGCTGAAATTCCGGATTATTATTACGGCTTTTCTAAGGAAGATGAGTCGATTTCCGGTTTTACACAAAAATCGCCGGAAGCTCTGTCGAATCCTTTGTCCGAAAGAGTTCTTCAGTGGTTAGATTTGTCTGGCAGAGTTGGAGAATATGATAGAAATAATGCAACGATAGAATCAAAATCAGAGGATTATCGGAAATTGAATTTTGGAAGGCAAAGAAAAAATTCCTACTTATGCAGACCTGAGAGTTCGACCGCGGTTTTGACTAAGGAACGAATAATCTTGCGAAATTACAGACTGCAAACTGAACGAAAAGCTTTAGACACTGATTGCGAGAGACGATTTTTGAAAAAACGATATTCCAAGGCTCAAGAATTATTTCCAAAATTTGTAGAAGATACTGAGAAAAACGAGAAAAACGAAAGGAATGAGATGCCTCTCGTGAAGTCATATTTTTCCGAAACCACTAAATCAAAAACTATCAAAAATTTGGATGACAATTTGAAAAATGAAGATCAGCAGCAAGAAAAACAAACCGTCTGGTCGCCGCCGAAACGACCGGAATTGCATATCTTTATGCCGACATTAAAACCCAGCGAGAAACAGCTGTCTTCTCAGGAATCATTAATTTGCGAATAATAATAACGGATATTTATGTCGAATAATAAAACGTTAATTAATGTGCTTACACATTGCAATGCTTTGATCGCGCGAATTTAATTAACGCGACTTTACTTATCACATTGTTCTCTAATAATCATTCGATAATTCTTTAACGCTTCCTAGAATAATTCAATTAATGCGATACCCCAACTAATGATCAATTATTATAATTAAATGAATTTTACTTAAATCGTCACATTTGCTTCAGACATCCACATAATTCCTAAGGGGGTAATTATTTCCATTTTTAGGTAGCTCTATATTAAAACAGACCAAGGACTAGAACGAAACATTTTTTGACTTTATTTTAAAAATTCATTTTATGATTTGCCACAAATTCCTCGTACGAGGAACGACAAATTCGTGACGACGAAATCCAATGGTCTATATACTGTCAACCTTTGACTATTTACAACGTCGTCACCCCAACAGTAAACAAGAAAAACAAAGGTGCTTAAACTCACCCACGACTTTAGGATTACATAGAACAAAGTCAGGCATTACTCACGCAAATTCTATCGTCCTCCGTCATGCAGTGCGTCTTGAAAGTTACAAGAATGAAAATCGCGTGTCTTGACTAAAGCGAAGCTAGAGACACATTAACCGCGAGAACAGGGGATACATTTAAGAATAATATTTAACTTCAACCCCTTTGCTTCTTTTCAAAATGATTACTACGCTTTGACCGTAGCAAAAATGTCTATGATATTGTTACCTTTTTGTTTTTTAAATAAACCTTCAAAGTTAGACACTATTTTGATTTTAAGCTTGTATATATGCACACTTATTGATTTTCAGGTAAATTTATGACTATCATCAAATTCACTTTTCTTTTTTTTTTGGACCAATCACACTTTCCCCCATCGAACGTTATCATTGATTGGATCCCTCAGATTGCGCGATTCAATTCAAACTTCCCGATGGAAATCACACGGCAATCTCGAGGATTTCGTGTCAAGGGGTAGTTAGTTACATGCTACGCGTACCCCGAAGGCCTATCCTTGTTAATCACTTTGGATGACTGTTTCTAACAAATCAGAGCAGCATTCCGCACACGAACTACTATTCGAACTATGTTGACTGTTTTACTGACATAATGCACCATAGATTTCAGTTGAATGGTTTAAATAGTTTTTGTTTTTCACAAAAACAAATTAGTTTACGAGTCTTTGTTACAATTTGCAGGAACAATTGGAAATGCTCAAAAGGATTGCTCCAAATGTGGACGTCGCCAAATTGTCCCAGTTGCTATCCTCTTGTCATGCTCTTATCACACAGGAAGCTGTTACTTTGGGTCTTCCTGATTTTCCATTGGACAATCTACAGTCTGCAGCTCTTATATTGGTACAGGATATTTGCTGATTTGCTATTTTTAATGTTGGTACATTTGGCATCGTGTTGCCGACTGATCAATCGTTTTTGATATCCCAGGAAACATTCCCGGATGTGGAGGTGTATGATATTTTTTATAGACTGTATCCTTATAAATTATTTTTGGGTAAAGAGGGTAGAAACGCGGTTGAAAATATACTTGAGACTTTTGGAATTTCTAATAGCGCGTCAACTAAGAGTATATCAATAAAGATTACCGATATTGAAAAAACAGAAAGTCTGGCGCGAGTTGTTTTGGAAAGGAACGGTCATCAAAATTCTGTTCAGGTAAGGAAAAATTTGTAATTGCTAAACAAACAAATTTATAAATACTCCTATTATTACGAATTAATTTTTGTTCAGGTAAACTGTGGAGCTGCTAAAAAGTCCACGGTTCGAAAATCAGAATATATTGAAACAAATTATCAAAATAGTTTATTGGTAGAAATGCTGGAGTCTCATTTGGCTTCCGATTTATGTTTAATTGGTCCAAAGGGTTGTGGCAAATCAACAACTGTTGACAAATTAGCTAATCAATTGGGATACAGTGTGGAGCCAATTGTTCTGTACCAGGTAAGTATCCGACGATAATATGTCAAACATAGCAGTTTGGTTTATTTCATTTTTCTTATCAGTTACCTCCAACTTTTTGATATATTTTGTCAGGATATGACTTCTAGGGATCTAATACAACAACGCACCACATTGCTTAATGGAGATACCGTTTGGAGAGATTCACCTCTTGTGACTGCTGCTATTGAGGGTAAATTAGCAATACTGGATGGTTTGCACAGGATACATCCAAGTACACTGGCTGTAATATACAGGTATTTTAAGTGCTTTTTTGTGACAAAGCAACCTTATACATGATTGCTGTATTTTTTCAGATTGGCTCAGGATAGAGAATTGCAGTTGCATGATGGAAAAAGATTGATTCGTGCTGATCGGTATAACGAGATCAAAGCAGAGCACAACAAAACAGACGAGCAGATGAAGGAATCAGGTATCCTAAAAATAGATCCATCATTCAGATTGATAGCCTTGGCTGAGCCACCGCTTATCAATAGTTCATCCGGTCAGTGGTTGAATTCAGAATTATTGAGCTTGTTTCTGTTCCATGAAATGAGACCTTTGGAGAAGTCTGAAGAGATTCACATTATAAGATCAAAGGTAATGTTTTAGTATTATTTTTATGAGTCTAAGTAATAGAGACGCTACAAGAACAATATTGTTTGCATTACCTATATAGTATGGGGAACCCAGCAAGTCATTGCTGAATATCATTGAATTGGCCCACACATTAAGATCATCAAATGATTCTACATTGCAATCATTAGCTGGTTCCTTAAGCACAAGACAGTTGCTGAGGATTGCAGCAAGAATGCAGAAATATCCAAGCGATGATGCATACAATGCAGTGCACAGAGCATGTCTTGCACGGTTCTTACCAGCAATAGCAAAACAAGCCCTTGAGGATTCCTTGAAACAACATGGTATCCATCCTATGAAAGATCAAGTGGATCCAAATATCAAGTATGAGATTATTGGAAATAAATTGAGAATAGGAGATACAATAGTAGATAGATATAAAACAGAAGCCCTGACAAAAGTACCTGATATATTGTTCTACGACGTACCTCAACACATTGCATTGCTCGAAGCATTGCTTCAAGATTTTACATTGGGTCAGAATCTGTTACTGGTGGGAAATCAGGGCGTTGGCAAGAACAAAATAGTTGACAGATTGTTACAGTTATTAAATAGACCAAGGGAGTATATACAATTGCACAGAGACACAACTGTGCAGACTTTGACTCTTCAACCAATGGTAAGAGACGGCGTGGTAGTTTACGAAGACTCGCCTCTTGTTCAGGCTGTTAAATTGGGACATGTGTTAGTTATCGATGAAGCTGACAAGGCACCGACTCACGTGACTTGTATATTAAAGGTAATTGTAGTTTGTAATGGAATATAATATTCATTTGAATTATAATGAATTGTACGAACATACTTCAATTTATAGACCCTAGTTGAATCAGGAGAAATGATATTGTCGGATGGACGTCGAATAGTACCTGCTGCAAGTGATGCCGATAACAATAAAAACATCATACCCATTCATCCAGACTTTAGAATAATAGTTCTGGCTAATAGGCCAGGATTTCCATTTTTGGGAAATGATTTCTTTGGCGCACTTGGTGACATCTTCAGCACTCACTCCGTAGACAATCCAAGTCTTGAGAACGAGATAAAGCTATTGAAACTGTATGGTCCTGATGTTGATGAGAAAATTATCCAGAAATTGGTCAAATCTTTCGGCGAACTAAGATCAATGGCTGACCAGGGACTGGTTTCATATCCTTATTCAACACGTGAGGTAGTGAATATCGTGAAACATTTACAAGTGGGTATAAATTTATGTTTTCTTTGTTTCTACAATTTTTTTCATTATTTCAAAATTCTACCACGATCAATATCCTTTCAGAAATTTCCGAACGAGTCTCTAGGTAACGTAGTGCGCAATGTATTCGATTTTGACAGATATTCTCAAGAAGTATTTGATACATTGGTATCGGTTCTTCATAAACATGGCATACCAATTGGTACTAATCCTAGCAATGTTGCTTTAGCTAAAGAGTAAGTTGGTTTAACAGAAAAGAATCAAACCACCTCATGTACAGAGTCTGTAAATAATAAAGCATCCGAGCTTAGACATATCTTTCATTATTTCCCATTTCCTTCGCAGAATATCTTTGCCAGATCTACGCTTCTCTGGTACCTGGAACGTACTTAGCAAGTGCCGAACTGTACCTGTACAGGAGCGGTACATTAAATTAAAAGCCCCAGTTTATCCATCAAGAGCGACACATATTTTAGATAAAATTGAAGCAAGATCAGCATGGTTTACAGAGATGCAAAGCTACTGGACCCTTCCAATGAGTGAAGCTGGAACTATCGCTGCTTTAGCTGTAGCAAAGGGCAAGAAAGGAGATGCATCTGATGACATCATTCACATTCTTACAACAAATCCTTTGTCTATCTTTAGTATGACATCTGAATCATCAGAGATCCAGGAATTGTCGATTCAAGGATTGATGAAACCAGTTAGAGGAAATAAACCTTTGTTTTCAATGACAACTGACAGTACGGGAAATGTATTAATACACGAAGAAACGGTAAAGTGTAAATTGTATATTAAAACAATATGCATATGATATAAATATCATTAATGATTACTAATAATTACCAATGATTTACAGTCGAACTCGTTGCTTCTTGTAAATTTGGAAAAAGGCATTGCGAATGCTGTGCAACTTTCCTCATTTTTAGAAACAGCTGGCGAGCGATTGTCCCAAGCATTTGGAAACAGAGAAAGTCATTGGAAGCTTCGAAACGATTTAGTGGAAGTAACTAATCAAGCAATATTCTACACGCCCAATGATAACAAAATGGAAGTCATTAATTTGAAAGACATGACTGCCTCCTTAATAACGTTACCATTTGAAATTGATACTGTTGTACCATCTTCTCACGAGAAATGGTTGATTCAAGATATTTCCAGGAGAAAATATATTCTTCAGAAATTTTCAGAAAATGATTCCTGTCCTAATATCTTAAAGGAAATCGAAGAAACCACTAGTACTACTGGTATTGGCAGCGTATTGAATTGTGGGATTGAGAGTCTAAGCGATGCAGTACTAAGTGAAGCATTGAGAAAGAAAATAAACTCTCCAAATAGATTAATCTCAAGCGATCTTACATATGCCAGTATAGTAGTGGGATTTCCAGAATTAGACAGTTCCAATGAGATTTATTTATGGCCAAGAAGCCGCAGAACGACAAGTTTTATTGACCCAATTATTACAAACGATGGACAAGTGATTCGTACCTTATCACCAGAATATGTACATGACACTATACTTCCGGATGCTAAAAAGCAGCCAGGAATTTCTGGATACCTTGAAGTGGTTGATACAGTGAATCATAAAGCCCGTTACATACCAGTGCCAGAGTAAGTGTTCTAATTAGTACCATATCAAAGACAAAGCAATAAATATTTATGCTAATATTACACTTCTTCTTTAAAGACCAGCAAAAGTCTCACCTGTAACCCAATGGCTATACTCAAACAATTTACCCCTTTATGCGGCTATGACATCAAACAATGGTTTGGTAACAGTGGATGCAGGTGGTTGCATTCGACTTTGGGAAACATCACTAGTAAATATAGAAAAGTCATTGGGTTCATGGCGTAGAATGATAGTTTCAGACGACGAGCAACTTCAGGTAACAAAGGAAAGGTATTCCGGGTTGGATGTGAGTGAACCTAAACATGGAAAAGTGGACCAAAATAATGATCCACACGTTGGTGGAAATACTTGGGCTGGTGGAACCGGTGGTAAGTTACCAAACGAGGTGTTAAATATTGAAAACGTATATAGGATAATAAGCCATTAAATAATTAGGCAGGGATACAGCTGGTCTTGGTGGGAAGGGTGGTCCCTACAGATTGGATGCGGGACACACTGTATTTCAATTGAGTGACGAAGAGAAGAATGCAGTTCCTGAACACGTAAAGAAAGCTGCCCGTGAAATGGGTCGACGTGCATTTAAACAACGACTTCAGGAGATTCGTATGAGCGAATACGATCATAATCTATATAGTCAATTCAGTGATGCTGTAAGAAAACCAGTTCAGGCACTTCGCGTGATTCTGGGTAGCCTTCAGGCCAAGAGCAACGAACGTCAATGGTGCAGACATCAGACTTCCGGCGAACTTGATGATACCAAACTGATAGAAGGCTTGACAGGAGAGAGAACAATATATAGACGTAGAGCAGAGAAGGAACCGGATATTGGAGCACCGCAGTTGAAACCAAAGCGTCTGAAATTGGTTGTTGATGTATCTGGTAGCATGTACAGATTTAACAGTTATGACGGACGTTTAGATAGAGAACTGGAAGCTTGTGTAATGGTTATGGAAGCGTTTAGTGGGTACGAGGGTAAATTTCAATATGACATAGTTGGTCACTCTGGTGAAGATTATCATATACCATTTGTTGATCACACACAACCACCCAAAAATGACAAACAGCGGTTGGAAGTCATCAAGGTAATAGTAGTTAACCTTAAAACGTTGAAATTAAATATTTTGTTCATTAATCGATTTTTTTTAGACCATGCACGCACATTCTCAATTTTGTATGTCTGGTGATTATACACTTGAGGCTACTCAACACGCCATTGCTAGCCTATCCAAAGAAGATACTGACGAATCTATTGTCGTTGTTCTGTCTGATGCTAATTTGGAAAGATATGGTATATCACCAACACGATTTGTCAAAGTATTGACATCGAATCCAGATGTGAATGCGTACGCCATTTTCATTGGTTCCTTGGGTGACCAAGCAGCAAGGTAAATTAACCCTGCCTCATCAAATAGTATTGCACTTGTTCAGTCAGTCTAATAATACTTTGTACTTGATTCTAGATTAACAAGTAAGATGCCATCTGGGAGAGCCTTCGTTTGTATGGACCTACAAAACATCCCCCGGATTCTTCAACAAATATTTACTGCTTCTGTACTCAGTACAACAAGATCAAATTGAACAATGTTGAGTAATATCTAGGTACATGATATACCTGTTTAATTACTCAAGAGTATAATATAACTTGTACACAATGTGAATATAAATAATGTTAACCAATTTTCATTGTCGTTGTTTTGTATCCCATGAATAAGAAACTAGAGTATAAAACTTGACAAAGGGTAAAAGTTTACCAATGACTGAAAGGGTGGACAAGCAAGAGTTTTCAGCATGCCAGCTGTAATCTACAAGCATACGATTGAGTGGTCCTACATATAGAATATCGAAGGAGTGCATGAGGCGCAGACGCCGACGTCGTTTGGTTGGTAGGGGGTTAAGCAGGGTATCCTGTAGTCAGGGCGCAAGCGAGGTCTGTGCAATGGATGATAGAAAAGGGGTTGGAGGAGGCCTGGGGGGTTCTTCTCTTGTCAGTCGCACGCCGGTCGTTGAATGGAGCGGGTGTGGAGACGCGTCCAGGGTGCCGGTCGTCGCGGCGCTGCGGGGCGCTGCGGTTGTCCCACGCAGCCGTGTCAGCTGCACGTGGACCAGCGTGCGAAACGGGGTGGTGGTGGCCGTAAGTCTCGTGGACCACGCACTATCGTGTGTGGTTGTCAGGTGCAGCCCTGTCCCGTTCATCCGGTTTTAGTGAGGGTTCGTAAAACGCGTCTAACTGGTACCAGCTGCGACTGCTCATCGGAGAATCAGCCGTGCTCTCATCAACCAGCTTCTCGTGGTTCGCTGTCGCGTAGAATACTTAGAAGGTAAACATGGATGTGGCCTTTATACCTTTTTCTATTAATACCTACAATCTTTTCTTTGAAGTACCTTTATTTTATACCGTTATAGCTTTTAGATATGAACCAATAGCTGATTGATCACTCTGATGATTATTAGAGTAAGAATAGAGAGACGTTAACCGTGTAGGATAACATTGAAAGAAGTCTTCTAGATACAATATACGTTGTTGAACAGTTGACGATGATAGGGGTAAGTGGTGAAATTTTTGCTTCGCAGATGCGAGTGCACAGAGAAACCTTGCCGGCACTCAGTAACAGGTGCACGACGACGCCCGACGTCGTCCTCGACGTCCACGGCTGTACCAAATTCAACGAACGGATGCGAGTGCGCTGAGGAAGTTGGATGTACTCATGATCCTGATCAGGGCTGTGATTGTGCAGCTAAACCGTGTTCTCATACGGTTAAAACGCGACGTTCTAGGCACACATGCGATTGCGTGTCCCAGCCCTGTCCTCACAAGGCGGTCGAGGGTCGCATAAAACGGGTTAAGTGTCGTGTCAGACGTGCCGGATGTGCAATGGCTAGATGCACCGCGGAACTCGCGATGCTCCATCTACACTGGGAACTGGCTACGGAATGTGCACCCTGTAAGCCCCGTGCATTGACCAGGCGATTATGTAGAAGGCAGCAAAGTGACAATGAACTCTACCGTAGTAACAGCTTTAAGTTTGAGAGATTCGAACGAGCACGAGAGGAATGTTCAACGCCACTGAGGAAGCAGGTAAGTGCTGGGAAACATATTGACGAAAATATCCATGATATAATTATTGTGGTTATAGATTATCAATAAAAAAAGTTTTATAAAAAATGCCCCTGCGTATCATTTTACGGTCGCTGAACATGAATGGGACGTGAATAAGACGTGGATATATAACGTGGGTAATATACGATGCTTAAATGATATAAATAATGGGTTTGTTCATCGTGTCTATGAATTACTAAAAAGTTTTCTAAGTGTCACACTATTTGAAGTGAAGTTTCATATCGCATGCTCTTTAATCTCCTTGCCCTTTGATGCTTCAACTAGCATTCTTAGGTGAGACTCAGTTTTGTGGTTTTGCTCATAAGTGCATCATAGAGGGACACGATTTTAGGTGAGAACAAAGGGTTATTATCCGCTTATATTGTTAAAGCCAGGGTGCCTTTGTCTTGTATCTACAATGTATACCATCCACAGCAATTTTCGTTTACCTCCATCCAAGTAATTAGTCTGTCCATTGCCGTTTCGGATTATGGTTCAAAAGGTGAATTTACAATGTTAATGTATTTCCTCCAAAAAAAGGTATATAAATTTCATTTATTCAATTAAACTTTTTTTTTATTCTTGCTTACACAATTTCGTTTCATTGATCATCTTCACCGGAGCAATATATCACTTTTTCGTATTTACGTCTATCAATTGTTATTTTCTATTTTTCCAGTACGAGCACATTTTCCAATATTTCGTAAGAAGTGCCAAAGCCTTTACGACAGAAGATGAAAGACACAAAACTAATAAATACCGATGAATAGATCTGAATATAGAAATTGCATTTAACTTTTTTTTTTTAAAGCTGGAATCGCAAAACAGTAAAAGGGGTTTTCGATTTTATTTGGTGAAACTTTTATATCATTTCATGGATCGATCTTCATAGTAAGTGTGTTTAATGAGTGGAAGATGATTTGGTTCTCATGTATTCATTATTCGTACCTCCTGTCTCGTTAGAAACTCGCGATGTTTGGCGCCCCGACGTCCGTCGACTTTACTCGCTCGAGCGTCCTACTCGAGAACTACTCTCAGCCGGTGCTTCGCTGCCAATTAAATCGAGCCCCTCCACTACACTTTTGGAAATGTTACACTTCGATTAATTCACCGTGTAAATATCCATGGATTGAACTCTATCTGCTATATGCGTAAAAAGAAACATATGATGTAGTAGTAACTAATGTTACTAGCCAGACAGCTAGAAGCATTAGACTATATAAAAACTTGTTCAAATGAAACTTAAAGTTGCGGTGATAATAAATAAACAAATTTTAAATACCAACATTTCGAAATGAAGTTAGTTAGATGTAGTCCAATGCGATAGTATAAAATCGATTTTCCATTAAATATTGGATCAATGTCTCTTTATCGATTATAGTATCGTTAACTGGTTTTAATTAATTCCATGAAAAACAGCCACGAATCCTTAATATTCCTTGTATTTAAAAAGCTATTTTTTTGTTGTTGACAGAATCACTTTTCACGTTACGATCGATAGCTGGACGAGTGGTTCATTCGTTACTTTTATTTGGTCACTCCAATGAGTTCAGCGAAATTTCGATTGGTTTTAGTACATTATCTTTTTTGTGGACATTGACAGTTCCAAGAAGTTCCATTTGCATCGCAAATGTAGCCAGCGGGCATGTAGACAATGCCTGAACAGATTGAAAAGTATAGGTTCATGTGTTTATAAAATTTTAAGTTCATACAATCAGATTTTCACTTAAGAAGGGAAGAAATCTTCGTTCTATTTCTTGAAGCAGCACAATTTTGAATGACATAGGTGTGACGCATTCAGGACATTTTCTGGTATATTGAATTAAATTGGTCTCTTCAATTTCAATCTCGAAGAAATTATTAGCTGTCTGGCATTTTTGTCAGAAATTATTTCTATGAATTTGGGCTTTGATGCGCAGACACATAGAACGTCCTTTGCAAGACATCCTACTTATTATAATAGGCACTTTGGTAGCCAAAAAGAGCGAACTCTATGGTAAAGAGTCGGAATGTCTGACATAAATTTCCATAATATATTTCTAGATATCCCAAGAGGGCTTATGTTCTTGGACCGAATGGTTTCGGTTCCTGAATTTCCTGAATCCAAAGTAACAGGTTCGGGACCTTGTTTCAGCGCGACTAAAATAAATGAGCCTGTTTGATTCCACAAATACTCGATAGTTCATTACGTGGATGTCCCTCAAATGTTCTATGGATGTCCTTTGGACGCGAATATTTAAATTTCTGAGAAGTGTGATAAGCCGAGTATATAGTCATTAAAGAAGTATATGGTATACACAATTTACATAGTTATATAACAGGGAGGAGGTTATAAACGGAAGTGACGTCCGCACGGAGAATTAGTTTTTCTCTAGAAGTTTTGCATGCTTTAATATCCTTTTTTTTCTCCAGCAAAGAAACTTTTTTTCTGTTATTTCGCGACTCGGTGAAGACGCGTCCAGGAATATTCTATGTATGCGTGAGCCACTAGCATTCGTTTGTGAGGTTAGCATATAAAATAGGAAAAGAATTGTTAGCACGGTTTAGTGAAACAAAAGAGAAAAAAATGGTGAAACGTAGTAAACGAAGAAATAGAGCATCATTTTCAATTTGTGGGGTGAATATTTTAAGCTATTACCGTCCTCCGCGTCCCAAATATGAGCAACCCTTCAAATGATTATTCCAAGCGCAATGACCTTGTCCCTCGTTAACCCATCGTTAAGGTGCACTTAACGATCATTTCCGGAGCATGAAGTGTCACCGGAAATGAGCGCAACACGTGAGCACGGCGTATTGATCTCCTGGCGCCAGCTGACCTGCTATCCTGCCCTATTCTTGCCCTACCAAAATCCAGCCACTACGGGGAGCCCAGTCGCCAGAATTTGATCCCTTTTCCTCTCCTTAGACCTTCTTCACTTAATTTGCCATTCTTTCAGGTCCTGTACTTCTATTACCCTGAATTTCAACTGTATCCTTAGCGCGTTTCAATGAGCTTGTTATCAAATGGCTCAACTGCAGCTAAAAATCCATATGTTAACTTTGATCGCTGAAGTTTTGGGTTTTCTAAAATCACTTTCGTAAGAGTTCTTTTGATTTTATATATTTGTTGGCATTGCATTGAATGAGGAAACTTTATCGTGGGAATTCATATATTTTTCTGTAGTGAAGTGCCAGTAAAAAAAATACGAGGGAAACAGAAGAGCACTAGTCTGAATGATTTCAGCGTGTTGCTCAAGGACTTGGGAATTTTTGAATGGGTTCGGTGAAGTTTTGTACGGTCTAGGTAGAAAATGAAACCAGCCGTATTGGGGTGCAATAACGAGCAGCTATAATCGAAATTAAACCGCACGCGCGTAGAGAGGCAAGCTATAAATGACTGGAACAAATACAAAGGTGAAATAAAATACAATCCGTTTGGCGGTTCCTTCAATTTATACTAAATCTTCAATCGCATCCAAGATCCCTTACAAACAGACCTTCCTAAAATAGAATCCATGTTATCAATGTTTAAAAATACCTTGAAAAATTATTCTCCCAGTATTATTTTCCTTTGTCTTTCATAATTGACAATTATTATTATATTTCATTAGGTATCATGTGACAACAGAGTAGCAATTTTCATTGTCATGGTTTTATATAATATCAGTTACCAATTGTTATGACTGGTATTGTCCTTTGATTCTGCTATATCCATATGCTGACTGCTAATTTAGTCGACGTGACAGTAGATAGAGTCTTGATATTGTGAGATATGCGTGTAGATACTTGAATATCAAGGATACAATTTTAGTGACCATTAAGCCCTCCAAAATAACCCTATAGGTAAAACAGATTTTCTGGTTATTCGTTCCTCATATTTTAGTGATCACGAAATTCAATGGAAGAAAAATGTTCTTCTTTCTCAAATATCTATCAATGAAACTTTTTCGACAATCCAATAAATAGGTTGACTGGTTACTTTCGAGTTTCTGGTGGAAATAATCGTATGTGAATACAAGTGAATTTTTATCTCGGTGAAACGTTTGGAATCGGTTCTCTCTTCCTTTTTTCTTTATATGCTTCACAAAGAGGTAGGAATTGAAAGACGAGGAAATGGTTTACGTTGGGTTGAATCTATCTTTCTATATCTTCTGCAGTTCTCTTTGATCATTTTCCCACCGTTTGTCTATTTCTTTCTATTTGAACTTGGCTCTTGTTCGCACGCCGTTCCAGGCGGATGGAATTTTCATATTCAATTTCGAGCAATGATTCCTTTGTGCGAGGAAATGTAAAAGACTATTAAGATATAATTTATCTGAATCGATTCGGTTATTTTAGTTTGTTTTACTTCATACTCGTGGTTGGGAATGTCTGTTATCTTCTAATTACCAAATGGATATATTCTTCTTCGGATATCCAAAGAAAAGGATCATTTTGTTTCATATTAAATCCGCCATTATATTATATTATCCGCCATTTTGTAGGTTTTATGTTGAATTATAAATGAAAAATTTTGAATGATTTTTTGTGCCCATAAATTTAATTCTATTAGTCCAAAAACAAATTGTATTCTTATTTCTTCTGCACTGTCAGCACACGCTTGACTTAGATAAATGATATTTTCTTTAAACTTGTACACTATGACTTGACCATATATTTCAATAGTTTCGCGTTTCAGGATAACAGGTATAACATTACTGCCGAATTAAAAAAAACTTAGATAAAATTACCAAAACCGTATTTTCAAGAAAAAAAATTCCGATTTATAATAACCATATTTTATCTCCATCCAATAGACAGTCGAAATTGCGCAAATTTTTCGTAACCTATTGACAGTTGATCAAATTCACGGAAGTTATTTCTGAGAAACAACTTCTTCATATCAATGAAAATTAATATGAATCTGCTTGGTGAGTTTCTGGAGGATTATCGTTGCCTCAGGAACAGCTTGGGTTGGCTTTGGGAATTCAGATGGCCGGAGCGAAAATGCCTTT
Source organism: Trachelus troglodyta (assembly GCA_030142635.1). Classification (NCBI taxonomy): domain Eukaryota; kingdom Metazoa; phylum Arthropoda; class Insecta; order Hymenoptera; family Cephidae; genus Trachelus; species Trachelus troglodyta. Next base: position 201,497 of record JARQTJ010000575.1, on the reverse strand, counting down.
ATCGTTCACAGACCAGATTACCTTTACTGGAGCAATATCGTTCCTCCAGGAATCCTTTGGATAGTAATCTCCATGGTAAATTACTCCCCAGTTATAATGCTTGGATCCTGGTACCCTTAGATCCAAGGTACCGGCGATTATCATTGTAAAGCTAGCAATCCTTTATGCAACCAATAAGATCACCATTTTTTGTTTTGAAATAATTGTTCTCACTCATCACCCTTAATGCGTGTACTTCATTACTGATTATGTATTCCACGTTTATAGTTTTGCACAGTAACTGATATCGTGCCGATAACGAAATACCTTTCAGCAGAAACGAACTTCTGATATGGATCACGCGATAATTTCCTCTCCGATAAAGTGTCATAGTTCACGATCGGAATCTGGGTTGCACTTTGGAAGTGTATTCAACTTTGAGGGAAAATTCGAATTTGGTTGCTAACAAAAAGACCCGAGTGCAAAGTACTTTCTGGTGGCAATGAATAATTCATAGTCAGCACAAACACTGGGTTGGAAGTTTATTTCAATTCAACACGTTCCTAGAAGTATGAAACTAAACAAAAAAATGTTAAGTAACTATGATTCTTTCCTGATTACCAAATAGGGTTACTATGTCCACTGAATATTGACAACGTTAAACCAGTCTGATAACATCCTTGGAGTTGCTCCTGACACAATTCCACTTATTATCTCATTGATTATCTCAAAAAAGATTTCCATTATTCAATAATGCCTTGACCTACGCAGCTAGATTGGAATTGTACCCTCACCCAATCTTTAACCATCTGCGTGAGTGCAATTCTAGTCAGATACTTTGTTCCTACGAATTACTCTGATCATCAAACGAGTAGTATAATGCACTGGCCTGGAATCGCACGTTGAAATATTATATCAGCAATGTAATACTTGGAACGGATAAATCAAGTGGGCGCGTTTATGCTGAAAATGAATGAAGTTGCAGGCAGAAGAGCAGGTAGAGGCAGGCAGCATAGACTCGGAGGAAGTTGACGTGAACAGAATCCCAGCAGAGAAAGGGTTAACTATCGATCGTAAGGGCATTGGCCGAGATCCAACCAAGATATTTCGAAACTCTGATGTAGACAGTAGGGAAATCCTTGTTGCCACAGCCGTAGGACCAGGAAACGAGGCCGATGAGCTCATCTCGTAACGTTAATGGTCCACCGGAATCACCCTGCGTAACCATTCAACTATTCTAGACGATTTTCCCTTTACGTTACATTAGGTACTTTATTCCTTTTTCTTTAATTTTCCTGTTTTTCTTTAATCTTTTTTCTGCTTTACTCACGTTACACGAACCGATAGCACCGTCGGGTACGTCGGCGCAGATCTGACTCTCATGGATTGATAAACCGAAGACTCCGTAGGCTCTCGCGCATTCTTCCCTCGAAATCATTTCCACCTCGAGACGTTCGAGTTTCCTTGAATTCTCCCGATTTTATAGAAATTACATGAATAAGTGAAAATGACGGATTCAGACTAGCTATTTGCGCAATTGCGCTCTTGTTTCTATTGCACTATATTATTACCTGCAACAGACGGGACCATCCGGATACTACTGCGAGTTCACCATTGCGAATTCTTATATTTGTTTTTGGCAATTTTATGGGGACCACATTGCGCACATGACGGAATTTTTCTATTACCTGAAAAACGGAGGGTGTATCGCTTTTTGTTAATTAGATATCTGTTTCGTTATTATTATTAGTTACCAATACTTCTTACTTTCAGCAAAGCTATATCGTTCTTCCATGAATCGTTAGCATTATAATCTTCGTGGATAATTATTTTGTTCACATAATGTGCGCTTCGCGGAATTTCGAGATCGAATGTTCCAGCAATCACCTTTATCTTTGACGGTATATAAATCAGTCTGAAAAATTAATCCATTGATTTTGTTTTCTTGTAATCGATATACTGAACCAATACGAATTTTGTTCCTCACTTGTCCACACAGTGCGCTGCAGTTACGACCCACTTTTCATTAAGTACACAACCAGCACAAAAGTGAAGATTCCTTCTGATGTATTGCAAAGATACCTTGAGAAGAATGGACGATAAAAGTAATTGAATGGTTCTTAACGACTTTTTTATCCCTTATCATTTACCTTACCTCGTAGGGTATTCCTAGAATTCTAGAACTCTTCTCATTTCTTGTTATATAATTTCTTGCTGCGTTAAAAGACACCCACAAGGTAGCAACTGATTGAATAGAATTCGTATACAGAACTATTGTATAATAAATAAAAAAAGGCGGTTTGGATTTTTATTATTGTTACCATATGGAATGATAAGGATGACTAGTGAACAACGTGTTAAAAGATACATGAGGATTTTACTTTAAATCAATCGCACCTTTCACTCAACCGATTCGGACCTTTGATCGACCTCGGCAATTAGTCGAGAGCAATTAACAATTTGCCGGGCACAATTAACGCAACGATTAGAATTACGACTATGTCAAAGTGGGACATTAAATGGAATTCATTTGTCAAATGCGAAATGCTGTTTTAACACGCGATATCGCGTATTGAATTGAATCTTGCAAACAGTAGCAAACCGATCAGAAATAAGTTGAACCCATATATGGGTTTCATTATATAATATGATTCATAAATAAAACATGATTTCAAGATATATTGAAAAATTATTTATAATGTTCTTTTGAGATGTTGGGAAACTGACAGTACATCCTAGAGACATTCTTGACATCTTCCGGCTCTAAGTATGGTTATGGGATCCTGAATTGTATGTAACTTGTGAAGGGACTGAGAAGCAAACTCTGGGATAATTCAGTAGGAGCTGTGGCAGTCCTGAGAATGAATTTATCAAGAGGTCGTGAGTTTAATTCAATATTTCTTGAAGGAAAATTCACATTGACGTCATTCGGCATGGGATATAAGCTTGCGGGAAAATCTTATATTTCTAAATTATGAAACTCGGTCAATTTCAGGTTGGTTTAGTTCGTCTTTGTCACAAGAACCCTTGACATCTTAGGTTGCCTTGCTACATTACGTGTCATCGACCTTAGAGTTCATTCTTAAGAATACTGTCGAGACACATATCCCTCTTACTTTTATGATTACCCAGCCTTGGTTAGCAACTTTATCAAAATAATTTATTGTTCTTTAGATTCATTTTAAATTCACCGAGAACAGCGCGTACTACTTTTCTGGGCTAGAATGCGGCTTTTGAGTTTGATCAATTTCTTTTTGCAAATTTTTATGTTAAAAATCAAAATGTGGATATAAAGGTGAGCTTGAGTAGGTGACAGTTCAGTATGTCGGATGTCGTGTCTAAAGTAGAATTGTTAAGGCATTTGTTCACTGAAGACCACTTTTACTTTAAAACCGCGAACTACTTGAACTCTGACCTTTTGAGCTTTTGATCCACATAGCGCGCTTGTACAATGCTCGAGCTTTTTTCTGAGTGCTTTGAAATAATGCAGCCACTCGTTCCTACTGGAAGAAGTCGCTTCTGTTTCCACTCTCTGCATGTTTTCTCTCTTGTCTATCTGCTTTTTTCAATTTCATCAACATCTTGTGGGAATCGTGCTGAACTTCAACATCTCTCAGGATAACCAAGCTTTCGCGATAACCAAAGGAAAAGCTTAGCTACTTCTATCGATTACAGGTCCCTACTTTTACCGACTTGGGCAATCTATGCGGGTGCATATACCGACTGTAAGTCTTCTTACCTCATCGGTCCACTTTATTCAGAAAGCTTTCGTAGATGTCTCTATTTTCTCAAAAAGCTCCAGATATTTCGAAAATGTTTACTGTTTGGTATAAATTTTACATATTTTAATCACATTCTCTGTTGGGAACATTGTGTGTTCCCAATGTTTCCTTCGACCAACACAATGTCCATGGAATATCTAAAAGATGTCTACGTTCAAGAAACGCGTCGTAAAAACGTTAGTGCTATTATAACTTCGCTCACTAGTAACACTAATTATATTTTGGATAATGATTGGATAGATGTTGATATTTACAATGATGGAGAATAATCAGAGCCCAACACAGCCATTCAATTTCCCAAGAAATGGCCGGATAAATCCGCTCCGCTCACTCTGGTACTTGAAGTGATATTTGCAGCTACGTACCAGTACGGGGTCGGAGTCGGAGTCGGATTCGAGTTCCTGGCAATTCTATCAAGGGTCCTAGAGAACCTAATTGGCTGGTCAGCCCTTCAGGAGGAACCTGAACAGTCTCGGCATTGCGACAATGCAATTTACCTACCGTACTTGCAGAACCATTCATTCTCTAAATTTATGTTACACAGTAGTAGATAAAAATTTTCGTAAAAATAAAATGGATGCATGTAAAAGTTTCCAATTATAAAGCAGATACATTGATTTCTGTGACAACGTTCCGGCAAAATAATAATTATTGCACGTAGAGACAGATACAAAAAATACCAGTATTTTCCCTCTGTATTTTCTACGTCACGCATTTCTATTCTGAGTCTGTAGCTACGTTCGTTACGTTCGCGTTTACGTATCGTACGTACATTGGTAGATAGTTGAAGCATTGGAAACCCCAAGGCGCCGTCTGATCTACCCCACGCCCTATCTCTCTAGCCTCTTTTCTTCAACGTGTAGCGAGTTTCACTAGTTGTTTCTTTCGCAAGAGAATCCTTTCTTTTGTTTTCTACCATTGTCTTCTATGCATCCCGTTGGGATACCTTTGGACGTGTGTTTTTACCGCAATTCTCATACCAGAGGGTTGCACCGTAAATGTCGGGACGCCTGACGTCTTGGTCCCGGTGCCATTCTCGTAAAGGAACCGTACCAGCTAATGTTCAACTATAAGAGGAAAGCCTTCTCGTTGAGTACATTTTAATGCGTGAAAGTAAGAACATTTTATGAAACGCCTAAATGTCTTTTTTTATTGCGGTATTTCACATAGGACTTTGACAGTCCTATGTAACAGCACAAGAACATAAACTCCAGTAACCTGCATTGACATTTCTATCTTTACACAAAAAATACTTTTTTTTTTATTAATAACTGAAGTTTTATTCTGTACCCGTATGACTCACTTCAAATAAGCATTCTTGACCAGATCATTTTGGACAACACTCTTTGTTATTCCTCAACCCAAGGAATACTCAGTGAGAAGGGCGATCTCTCCCTCTGCTAAGGGATGCTACGTGCTACCCTTCCCATAGCTGCTACGCTTTATTCATATTTTAAAAAACCACTTCTGTGATCTATTCGGCCTCGTTACACGAACGCGTGTGTCAGCACTCCCTTGGGAATCTGTGGTATAATAATGTTGACAGAGTCGACTTGGTTGCACTAGGCAACCCAGCCAACCATCCAGTCAGCCAGCCAACCAACCAGTCAGGCATCCAGCATGCATCCCTTATCCCTTACATCCTTCATCCCTCGCACTCTAGTAGTCTAGTCCTATATAGCTGTATTCGAGATACTCCATCTTGTCTTTTGCTTGACTACAGCTTTGGTCCAAAAATAGTTTACCGCTTCACGTCTCTTCCATGTACCTTGAATTTACAGTGGAAAGGTAAAGTTTTGGTCAGACGTCAGGGGGAGCTTATTGCTTGCTACTTGCATCTTCTTTCTCATCAACATCATCCTGAAATTGACAAATTGCCAATAATCCGCACAATGGCACTCGTGGCACCTGATACAAAGCCTGCGAGCGTTGGCATAAAGTGCCAATAAAGCCAGACGATGATTGGTCCTAGCTCGTAGGAGATATAGTAGCAGCAACATGGCGGTAATAGTAGAGGCAGCAACGTGGATAAAGGTGAGGGATGAAAAACGCGACAGTTTCGGGGACGTGATTGCTTTTGGCGTCGGTGCAGCTGTGTCGCGTCGCTTCAAAAGCGCCTTCCTCCTGGTTTAACGTTACCAAATTAACCACCCCCTTTGGTCCACACTGTGGATTTCCATCTCCTTCGATAATCAACACCCCCTTCTTTTGCTAGACAGGAAACTCCTTCCTGTCCATCCCTTTCTTTACGTGGTAATAATCCCTTAAAGGCTTCAAATACTTGAGACCTAAATTAAAAATGAATTGTATATAATTAAGGAGACGCGAAATTAAGCGATTCAGGGTTCTCGGTCCAGTTGCTACAGCCCTTGTTGAAGTTACTATCTGTGTGGTTTAGACTGGTCTTCCGCAAAGTTTTCAACCCTTAGCGGTACCTGTGGCCAAGAATTACCAACGTAGATGCAACTAATGGCATCAAACTTTAGTAGGGTATTGTTTGAACCTTCAACCTTAGCCTTCCAAGAGAACCAATATTCCCAAAACAGAAAATGTTCTTTGTTCAGGCTCGCATAAGGTGCATCATGGTTTCATGAATTGCTTCATAAAAATTCTTGTATTTCTCAAGTGCGAACGAAATAAAAAGCCTATAGAGCTTATCGTATAGCCTACGTGTGTACCTACGCGTGCTTCTCTAGCCCTTAGGGGAATAAGGGCATGTTTAAGCTCGAAGAAGGGCGACAACGTCTGGGAAGGGAATCATAGACGTCGGGACGCCCAGCTTCGCCCTACCTGTAAATCACACGAAACACTGCCAAGAACAGGCCACTCTTTGAAAGTATCTTTATATCAATTTAGGGTTGGACGATTATTGTTTTTATTTGATTTGATTGAATTTTCTTAGCAAGTTATTAGTTCGTCTTTCGTTCATGTGGATACGAAAATGGCACGTCAGACAGAATTGGGGTGACTTGATGTCATGGGAAAATGGGAGAAGTGGCTCTTATGGGAAACGGACAGAAATAATGTGTGCGAAGTGTGCCGTACAATGTTGAATGGCGAAAAGCATTATGGCGATGGCTCATCAGGAACAAGGGTTCCACAGAAGTCGTTCGTCCCAACACCTGGGTGCACCATTAAAAGACACCCTATTCCCATAAGCTACGTATCCACCCTTCTAGCTTCTTTTCCTGGCAAGGAAACCCCATATTAAATGTTGAAGTAAGAATGCCAGATTCTCCGTCCATTCTGATTTTGCAGGAACCTATAAGTGCAAATAAAGTTACCTGAAGTCCGGATTTCTACGTTCCACTGAGATTATGTAAAATCGACTGGATATTTTTTTTATTCTTTTGGCCCAACGTGGACGCTTTAGATAAAACCAGATTGGTATGTATCAATGCGCATTAGGGATTGGCAGGATCGATGGCTATTATCCAGAATCATCAGGGAGTCCACTTAAATTCATTTTGTTTTTTAAGTTTCATTCTGTTGTGAAATCCTCTTCTGAACCACCCCATTGGCTACTGCGCATCAGACTTTTATCCCTTATTAATTCCTATTCTGGACTTTTCTATCTTTCGATGAAAGTCATTTAGTCAGGGAGTATAGCAATAACGCTATCTGCTGAATTTGCTTCCTTATTAACAGCGACTATAAAATTTCACGGCTAATCCATTGGTAGTATATACGTACAACCGAGTGTTGCACGATGCGTTTGGAAACGAAATTAAAAGAGACGATTAATAAAAAGCTCACGAGGTGACCATTGGTCATTGGGCGGCACGCAGCCGGCACTGACATTCGGTCCTTTAATTGCCAATGATAAATCAGCCAAATGTATCCTGCACGGACTCACGCACTGATTATGATGCTTGTGTCTGTGTACGCATTCACGCATTAGCCAATAGCAGACATGCATTTAGCACATGAGAGAATATTTTTGTTTTCGCTTTCGAAACGACTCTTTGTACGTTTTATTATGTTTTTGTAAGGGATGCTGTAACGTTCGGTTGAAGATCGCTACGAGGTGGAATTTATCAAATTACGTGAAATATACGTTAAGGGATGCTCCGGAGAAATCGGTAGAAATACATAGCAAACGGCCCTTTACTGCCGTGCGATGATTACGTACGTCGATAGGGACATGCGTCGCGACGCAAAGCGTTCCCGATGAACGTTGACAATATTGGACCGCCTATTGTTGCCAAATCACATTGGCATTGTGCGAGCGCTTGATTTATTTCGTCTATTTAGCGGAAAAATGCTTTCATTTGCGGGACTATAGTATTTCTGCCTACGCACACCTGACTATGGCATGCTGTATACAATGTGCTATAGCGCAGTCACTGTGTAGCTTCAAATGAGCGATGCTACGCTCACGGGGTGAGAGGCTTCAGATTATTGTGCCGGTCATTTTCCCTGACAAAAGCTCTTAATTTGACGATGTATTCGAATGACGCACAATGCTGCCAACTCTCTGGAATATAATGAAACGAGATAAAAAATAATTTTTCTCTTCCATCAGGAACATTTTCTTATTGGCAATCTCACGTTGTGGTTTCAATGGAAATTATGAGAATAATTCTTTCGCGGTACCGAACGCTTAATATATATTCTGTCGGTGCACGATCTTGACGATCGCTTCAATTCCGAATGTAATTAAGAGGGTTGAATTAGTTTTTTTTTAAGATTGCCTCACCAAACGCCATGGACGTGATCCACTGGCAGAGGCCGTGAAAGAATTTCAAATCGGATTACCAGGAAGCGTGTGGAAGAGAAAAGAAAGAGCTCCCTCGATTTTCTTTCGGCTTGTTTCGACCTCTTCATGATTTTTATTTTTCATCCCCTTTATCCGACCCTCCTTCTGCACTTTTTTTTGGTTACTTCACGTGCTACTAGCTTCGTCCTTATGCGAACGCTTTACCCAACCTTTCGCTTATTTGCATTACAAATCCACTTTCCTCAGTTTGTTTTCTCTTTGCGTTTCATTAGATCCTCTTCTTCCGTGTCTTCTGCAAGCACCTTCCATATTTTTTGTATCTTCCCTTGAATATCCAGCGTACCCTGTTCAAAAGGGTTGCGATAAGCCCCTTTAATTCAGGACCTTCGAATGATTTCCCCTTCTACTTGGCAATATTCTGCCTATGAATCCTTTGCGGTCGCGATCCTTTCCCTGGGACCGCAGGGACGCTTTCTTATTTTTTTTTAACTAAAATTGAGATATGATTTTTTTGGCAGTTTTTTTACCCGAGTTAACTCGACCGCTTGGTCAACCTGAGTTATGGAGCTCGCGTGCTTGCTTCGTACATCTTCCTTCGGAGCTGGTACTCCACTATTTTATCTCAGAAAGATGGATTTATGTGAGAGAATCATAATCTACAACGAATGTTTTCTACCCTTACGTCGAGGGGTTGCAATTTTCCTACTGGTTTTGATCGCATGATCTCCACATGTTACCCAGTAGCTCTGTGTTTGGTGTTCAGAAGATATTGAGATGCTTCTGATCACGAAGGATCCCTTTGATCCTAAATAAACAACCTTGTACCGACAGTAACAGCAAGAAAGGACTACCCTGGACCATTAACCAGGATCTTTTGATTTAACAACCTTTCTAACCTTCATCCCTTTACCAGGTATACGTTCACTAGACACGTGGGTCCTCCGCTCACATGACAGCTGAACTCTTCAGTCAAACTTTCTATATTGATAACCAGTAAGGATATGATATTGACCAAGTTGGAGAGTTGCTTTGTCATGAGGGTGCATCCATTCGAAACCCCACAGCCCCTGGAACCCCTATGGACTCCATTCAAAACGGCGGCTTACCGTATGAATACATGCATTAAGGTGATCCATGGCAAGGTAGGCTTTACCATCTACACCATTATGCCATGGATATTGTGCGTGGATTTCCTCGAGATATCTGTGAACGTAGCCGAATTCGCTAAATGGTAAATGGGAAATGGTAAATGGTTCTTGGGACGTGCAGACATAGGTACTTTAAATGAATTAACATACGTCCTAGAGACGTGGGTCAAGGTCTTCAAAAAAAATAATAAAAGGAAGCTACTAAGGCAACACAATATAAAAGTTCTATGCATTAACCTTTGACATTTTTTAAAATTATAACAGAATGCACCCTGGTCCGCTTTAAAGTGCGAATTGAGCCAAGCACCTATGTCTTAATTAAAGTTGGCTGACTTTTGCTTCCGGGCTGTTGTGCCCTTCGTGGGCTCTCTCGTCTCTTGGTCCCCCAGGGGTGTAATTTAGCTACCCCCAGACCTCGAACTACTACTACTACTATACCCGGTGATGAGCGGTAGGGTAAGGCGATGCCGTGCTAGAGTACGTGTCGAGATCACACACAGTGACGAGACGATGAGTAGCAGCTATGTATATACATATATAGTATATCTATATATTTTCAGTGTCTAGTAATTCATTAGTAGTGGTAAAGGTAACTACGGCAGGCGGTACAAGTCTTGCGTATGTAGTGGTGCATACGTACACAGTGTCCTCGGGGGTGTCTTGCCGATAAAGTTATTTATTCTCAAGGGCGCAGATTAATCTAGGTGAAGTGGAGCAATAAGGCAAGTCGCGTGTTAATTACTTTTATGCCATGGCTCACTCATTATTATTCGGCGACTTGGTTTTCCTGGTTTTCATCTCCCTCTTACATTTTCATCCCCTTTGGAAATCACCCTTGACTTTACGCAGGGAAGACTTCGCCATTGCAGGAAGCTTTCATCATCTTCTGGCACGCATATACCTGATTATGATGCCTGCATCCCTTTTAGCATGGTGCAGCTATCGGTGCTTCATCCACCCCTAGTCGTGCATCCACTTTAAGGGAGATTCTGACATTTTCTATATATTGATTATTAATCAGTACGCTTTATGATTGTTAACTTCAAGGTCAATGTGAGATTGAACGATGAGTTCAGCGGGTGGACACATTTTGTGAATATGAATCAGGCTGAACTCGAAGAAGACTTCGACTAGAGACGTCCGAGTGATGTCCTAGAGATGTCTTTGTGCAATCAGAGATGCTTTCACTGGTGTAAAAGGATGAGTACCATCCAGATCTTCGATTCCTTTTAAGGACAACGCTTGGTCCTTACGAATTCAAATTCTTCTTGAGGCTCTTACTATGTAAAACAGATCCCTGTTCCTTTCTGTCCGTCGGCCAGACACTGTCGTTCCTTGAAAACTTGAGAAAGTTTTGTCCATCCCAGCATCCGTAGCGATGGTCCAACCCGTGGACATGTATTTTACGGTAGACACGGTCGCTCGATATTTATTCACTTTCGAGTCTCGCGTTTCGCATTTGCTGTCATCCTCGAGATTTTTCGGCGACTTGGTCCCTTGGTACTCGAGATGGAAGACGAAGTGCTAGGACTTTTCGCGTGTCCATTTTGCATTCCCATTGGCAGTGACATCAGAAAACATGGCGGCGATCTCGACAACCATGTGAAATCACAGATAACAGAGAGTATCAATAAATTCCAAGTATTCAATCCTATCCTTTTGATTTCCTTATTTATTCCTACAGAAGCCTGAGGTTATTTGAAGTCTAAGAAACGCTTCTCGTATCAGAGCGAAAAAGCTTTTACAATCCTTTGATAGTTTCTGTTATTCATGCTGATCCCTGACCCTTCCTAGAATTTTCCTCCCACTAGCCCTTAATATACCTGGAAGAAGTAGCCGGTATACCAGTCGCTTTTGTACCGTTTTCCATTTACTGTTCTCTGGTTTCTAATTTACATCTTCTCACTTTTTCTATTTGGTCTTGACAAGGGGACAAAGATGGAGACTGGCGTCTCGCAAATTTCTGCACGGCGTATGTTAAACCAACATTTGTTGACAAAACGTTTGTCGCCAACATCGACCTTACAAATAGGTCTTATATATATGTGTATGAGGTATCGTAGGAAACGCTGGTTTTCTCATCGGTGATGTTGCGAAAAGATCGCGAAACCCTGAGGAAGAGCACCATTAGCCTCCAGGTGTCGGATATCTCACCCCCTCAAGACACCCCCACGACCCTCGGCGATCATGCTCAAGATCATCCCTTGAACGAGAGTATAAGTTTTCGGTATCCAGCTATTGGGATACGGGTCCTGAAAGTAAATAATCCTCTACTGTATTATCCCTGAAGGGTCTCTTGAAATTGAAGAGTCTCTCTAACACAGCCTATTTCTAGAAACATTACCGACAAGGCACAAATATCCTGCGAATGTCCCTCGATGTCCCTAACGCTCTCGCTTGTCTCTGTCCACCATAAAGGTTATTTATTTACGTTTTCAGATACTTTAATATAAAATTAGCATTTAGATATGTCAAATGCACAGCGAGTATGACTTTCCAGGCACGTGCCACTTGAAATGAAATCAATAAACCCTCGACAGCTTAATCGAGCGATCCTATCGTTAAATTTACGGTGGCTCCTTTAAATTATGAAGTAGGTAACGCAACAGACATAAAATGTCTAACCCAATTTTCTCAGGAAATTATGAACTGTTTTACGAGTCTAACCAGCTGCTATAGTAGGCAGACAGTAGGGTAGGGTGAAATAAGGGCGCCATGATGTTTGTATATATATACAACAAGTACCTGGAGCCTGGAGAAAGGATTTTAGGAAAGGGGTGGGCCTCTTACATCATCTAACATTACGTATCCAAAGTGATACCATTATTTAACAGCCTTATGTGGCTTACCTGTCTTATACATATATAATAAAGATATTCATATGAGCATAGATATAAAGGTCGATCGATATTTCAAAGTATCCTAACCGTTGTACGTCTTCCCGTTATGCATCAGGAGATTAAGAACGCCTAGTGGGGTATTATGAAATTCAGCCTCCGACGCCGGGCGTCGTTCACAACTTGATGCGAAGAACGTAGCGGATTTAAAGCTTTTTTTTGAGTTAATGCAATATGTTAGTCTATGAAAGAAGTTGGAGCATTTTTGTTAAGACTTGCCATGGACTATTGTGCAAAAATGTCTACGGAGAAGGATGGAGCGAAATCGCGATAACTAATATCAATTTCCTTTCGAAGGAACCTTTCATTCGCTGTCCACTTGGCGAATAATGGACGAAAACTCCCTTGGGATATTCTGGCCGTCGCTGCTTGTGGAGGTCAAATGAAAACGCATGGCCGTGTCAAATAAGAAACGTTTAATCGCACACTTTTCCTCTCCATTACTGGAAAATCCAATTGTTGACTGTCACTCGTGAACAAATAAAGGCATGAAATTCCCGTGAAAAATTCCCTCGTGCGTCGGTTTCATTTTCGTTCAGCAAGATGGACAATTACAATCTCAAGGTAGAAAGACTTTTCTTACGGTTTTCTCGTTCTGGGATGATTTTTTTTGTTGAATACATCGTATGTTAAATAATAGTTTTGAAGTTAAGATAGTTATTCGGCAAACGGACAGCAGCGTTCATGAACGTATCTTTTCGGAGGATGAAAACGTTCCTCACATCCATTATCTTTGTAGGCACAATCCTCGAGCCTGTAATTGCACTTCTCAGCGTGAGTTTCAGCGCGATAAAGTTTGGGTCTGATCTTGCATCCAAGCTCAGCCCATTTACAATCCACCTGCTGTTCTGGATCCTCATCTGTCTCCTCCTCCTCCTCGTCCTCCGCCGCTTCATCAGGAAAATCCTCAGCAGAATAATACTTGGAATAGTTGCATTTCAATTCGTGAATCAGCTTACGTCTTAGAGGCATTTTTACAAGACATCCATAACATTTGAACTTGCATTCGGTCAATTCTTCGGGATCTTCGCCATTCTCAAAAGTCACATTAGCAGGATCAGGTAGCAACCAATTGGAAGGTTCATCCAATCCTTGAAGAGCTTCGAATTTTTCTTTATAGGTGCATACATCCTCATGAATTCGACGTCTCCACGATGGCATCCTAATGTTGCATCCTGCAGGTTGATAAGTGCACTCCACCAGATCATCAGCAATCGGCAAATCAGTAGGCAGATGTTCCTCTTCCAGGAACGGTCGAAATTGACACCTGGTCTCGTGAAGTTCTCGAAGATGGTCTGGAAATTTTACCCAGCATCCCAGATACGCATATCGACAAGCATGAAGTTCCTGAATACCACTAGGTGATGACGGTGACCAGGGTCCTCTTTCCTGACTGAGAAATTCGTTCAGCGGACCACCAGCTTCCTGCCAATGTGGAAATGGACGAGGCATATGATGTGGCATGAAATGAATCGGTGGCGGCATGTGAGGTGGTTCCACTTCAATTCCAGGACTTTCCACTTCCATTGGTGACTGACAAATAGGGCAGCCATAATAATAAGGCTTGCAGCGATGGCAGAGTACGTGATCGTTACTGCACGTGAACTTGGGCGTTTGGCTCATTTCCATCAGGCATATTGGACAGACGCTCTCACTCTTGAATTTCTCGTGGAGACTCGGGTAGAGGGACGCCATATTCCCTGGAGAATTTCAAATTATTTCTATTGCGGATACTCGTTACGCGAAGACACTGCCTTTACGTGTTCTATTGGTTTGCTTGTACAGTGACGTACGTGACCTCTTTGATGTACTCGATTATGCAAGTGCCTTTGTTCTTACCTGCTTGACGAATCCCAATAAGTTCCGGACAGGTTTGTCAAGACAGACAATTTCAGCAATGCACAGAAAAAATGTCGAAACGTTGTCTATGGCTTGAGAGCACTGAAACTGAACCGAAAATGTTGACTCAAGAGGAGACGATGTGATCAGTCAAGCGTGATAACATTATGTTATCTGATAATACTCATACACATGTTGCGATAAGATGCTGCGCATTTTGCTATTGGATAATGAGTAACGATCCAATAATAATCAGGTTTCTAGGAAATTTTTGGTAATATTTTCCACGAATAATTAACGTGGCTCAAGAAATGTACTGGGCGCGCTCGACGTTTTAAACTTGACTCTTATTGAAATTTTCGCACGACTGAAACGACCGCGCTCGTTCAACGGGCAAAGTCGGCTTTGTGTTTCATCGCGTTGTTACGGATGCGTTCGTTAGCCGCTGACAGTTCATTATCGGTGAAAAATTTGCAATGTTTTCTGTCTGCCAACGTAACGGGTAGTGTCTATTATCTCTTTCCTCCGACTCCCTCATTCTCCATTCAATTTTACTTGTTCGTTCATCCATCACAAACATGAACACAAGTCATAAATGTCCATGGCTGTCAATCAAAATTGGAAGGCTATGTATCTGATTTTGTGTGTGTTCAAAAAAAGTTCATTGTCCAAACCTAAAAAATTTGCAATTTGACGAGCAAAGACGAAACGTAGAAATATTATCGAGCAGAATGATTTCAAGTAATTTCTGAATTGACTGGAACAATTTTTCTCTTCTCAAAATATTATGCACTTATGTACAAACATGAACACGATTTCTATAAGGGATGAAATCTGAGTGTCAATGAGTGTGATATTTCATACCCAGAGACAAGAGATCCCTCATTTAAATCCCAACGAGAATGTCACATCAAAGACATCCGAGCGGCTCTTCCACTCTGAATAAAGTGTCCTGAAGCCATAAGCCATTTATGCAAATTAACAAAGCAAAGTATCATTTGTGGTTGACCATTGGCCAAGCAAATTAATTTTGGGTTTGAAAAGGGGTAACTCTGACACTTTCAGACTGTTCATACTAGGGTTTCAGTTACGAAATATAACAAGGTACGTTCATCATGTGCGAGTATGTGAAGATCCTCTTACAGGATGAATATCCCTCCACGATTTTTTTAACATCTAGACAGGTTGCTTCGGAACAGCCAATTTATTCTTGGTAACCTCAGCGTTGAGACTTATAAGTTCCCGGCGCTTGGGGTTGAGGCCATGCGAGTATCTGCATGCATATGTGCTACTACATATATGCGCTTACTTTCGAATATTACGTCATAAAGCATCAGAAAATGTCTGAAGACTTGTGGGAGCGTGCCTACATTCCTTGGGCGCAGAACCATCTTGGGCCAATATAAGATTCACGGTGTGCTCGCCTGTGGAAATTTATGGATGATCAAACTTTGACGGGTGTCTGATTAAAATCTCGTTGTGAGATTAAAAGATGGCTGAAGTTGTCTCAGTCCAGTCTACTATAATGATGGGAGTACAGGATCATTATTTTCTTCAAGGAATTATTATCATAAACAAGATCACTTTAGTATCCCTTTAGTACAAGATCCATGTCAGAATTAATTTATCGCATATCGAAAATATCTCTAATGGATTGTTGTCGCTTTCCGGGATACCAATTAGCTGCCGCTATTGTGATTCAATCCGTGTGAATTTTGATTACAGCTATCTTGGAAATGTAAAATTCTGAATCGGCCTGTGTGAAAGACGAACCAAAAAAAAATACGTTGGACGCTATTATAGCTTTTTGATGAGTATTTTTTTTTTGAAGTCATAAACAAGTGACGGATCACTCTTGGTAACTGCGACGGAAGTTCACAAAAGTTCACGAATAACTTGATTCGTTTCCCCATGGAAAAACTGTATTTGTAATTTTTCGCATTTCTCAGGCAACGTTCAGGCGCCCGTTGTATAATTTTCTCGTTCGTCATAATCGACTGATTTCCTAATATAGAAAAAAATAGGTGATCCTCTATATTTTATAACTTAGGTACAATCAGAATATTAGCCCGATTCGTAAACGATCTTACGTAAGAGGCTTGAGGTTTTTTCTCGTCTCTTTATTTTCCTTCACCAACTTGAAAATCGCTTTCCCATTTCGAATACGCGTTAAGTTATGCTAAGATATTCGAATACACGCAAGTAAAGTTAGCGTCGGGACGCTCTTGCTTTTCTAAGATGGAGATCGACGTCGTCTATGGTGTTTGCTGTTAGACGATATTATCATACTCTTGAATACAGAAGATTCTGTGTACACGTATAGAAATAGACAATTCAAATCCTTACAAATCTGTTTTTTTTTTCTTTAAAAAAGAATTTTATATTTCGAAAATTTATTGTTGAGCAACATATTATTTCCCGCCCGATTCTCAAAGTGACTTCAGGGTTTGTCCGCAAGAACGCGGCACCCTCGCGCGCCAAGTTCCTGTAATCGATGGCGATATATCGCAGCCCCCGCGGTTCACGAGGGTTGCGTCTGCGCTCCGTGAGACAGCTCCGGATTGGCCGACGGTGATGTCATGCAGTCTCCCCTAGGACCGTGATATCATCTGCGGGGTTTTCTGCAGTCCACACCGACCACTCGAGCGGCGAAGCCGCGTCTCCAAAAAAGATTCTTCTAGCCTCTCGCCCGTACTTTTTCCCTTCGTGATCTGTGTCTCGCTTGATTGCTACGTTGTCATCTTGCACTTGGGTAGCGGACGTCAATCGTCCATGTCACCACCCAGTTCCAGGGACATTCATTAGGGGTGAGTTCTTTTTTCAAGTAATTACATCGCTCCACCAGACACAAAGTGCACTCTGGCATTTTTTCTTGAATTCAGTACAAAAAGAACACACTACCCTGTACACTGTCAGAATACAGAACTTCATATACCACTTTTGAATACTGACAATAAAGCGATGCTGTCAAATAAATATTTTTCATACATCTATGAAACACTGTAAGGATTGAAGTGTTTCACTGCAGTTGAATTGACTAATATTTCGGAAAACATGTAAAGTTATTTTTTAAAATATTTTTTATTACAAAATGCATCTGGGTTGTAAAAAAAAAATTGTGAATATATTCCCACTGTTAGTACCTTTGGTCGAAATGATATTTCACGTCGGAGTTTATACGAATTGTTGGATGCACCGTGGTGCATGTACTTGACAAGCGTTCAACAGCCGGTGTTCCCAGATGCAACGTGGATGGGTGCAGGGGCTAGTAACCGGCAGAGTCGAGACTGCAGTGCATCCTTAGTTCGAGAAACACTGCAGTCGTCGTATGCATCGTTCCACGAATGCAATTTTAATCTCCATAAAGATTGCGACTCGAGGAAGTAAAAAATAAACATTTGCATCATCTGCGATGCATCGCTGCACGATGTCATAATAATTCAACAATAAGTATCTCCCTCCACACACATGATACCACACTGCGGTCGAATTCAAAAATATTCTCAAAAAAATTACAAAAATTCCTAACATCATCGCAACGATAAATATACCAAGCATAATACTCTGTAGGAAAAATTTGGAACGAACAATACTGTCGATCACGCTCCTTACCATTCTTCACTTTTTAAACGTTCACTATTCAGTGCCCGGAAAACAAATTTTGGGAGAATCTAGGGCAGTGATTTCTAACTTCCCCAAGAAAGCCAGCTTGCTACTGCTTACTGTTTCCTCAAACGAAAGACTTTCGAGTAGGACTCCATTAGGTTTAGTAGAACGTTACCTTACTAGGCTATATACGTATACATATGTTTATGACATCGTACTGTAGTAGCTACAATAGTACAAGTTTGCGTAGTATATGCGAATGGAGATACGCGTGCCATGTAAAAGTTTGCGCATTCGGCAGTAAGCGAGTCGCTTACTGGATAGGAGTTTGGGGTGGGTAGGTTTACGGGAGTGAAAGCATTACGCCATAAGGGAGGAACAGGCAGTTTCCTTGTCGGCGATAACGCTTAATCCTCCCTACTCGTTGTCATTTCGTTCTCTGACTGGCCAATTGTGGAAACGATTAAGCCAGGAGTCCTGGCCGACTTGGTACTGTAAATGTGGGATATTTTTCTTGAAGACACCTTCAAGATTAAGCGCGACGTTTACACGGGGATGAAGTGTCCTGCTTTAATTTTATACACTAACGACGTAAAGAATGCTTGGATAATCCATCAACACTGGATTACGTTTATGAACCCTAGAATGCGCTAATCAGGGTTCAGGCAAATTTTTTTTTAAGTTTCCTGAAAGTGTCTAGTTTTCTACAGCTGATAGTCTCCAAAGTATTTATTAAAACTAATATCTGCATATACTCCATTATTTGTTAGATTGCGGCGTATCGATTAAAAAAAAAACAGACAAATTAAGATCGAATGACTATAGTCAAAAATAGAGCATGGTCTAGCAGACCATTGATAGTTGTCAACATATACAAAAAATATTATAGCCATTCTAGAGTTAATACGAATTCCTACCCTCTGTCTGTCTAGAGCCTATTTTCTATTTATGACAACGTAGGGTAACATACGTTCTGTATAATTTAGTGGGTATCAATTAACGTCGAGGCCAACCCTTGATGCCTGTATTAGATTATGAATTTACGTTGATGACAACAGAGTCCAAATTATTTAGTACGCAGTGGATTTACAGTTTGTCTTTCAGAAGAAGTATAGATGTATACCAAATGAGAGTATCTCATACTAAGGGTGTAATTGTAAGGTGCCCATCCAAAACATAGCTATACTGTGAGATACTTCTGGTATGTGCTCAGTGTAGTAGAAATATGATTTAAGATACGGGAAGTTACATAATTTTACAAAAGTCTACAGCCAATAGAGAAGATAGATGAAGTAAAAAATCACTCACCCCCGGATTGACATCTGTTCAACTTCTCGTACGTAGTCCATTCACAGGGCCAGTTTATCCTTTAGCACTGGTGATACGTTCAAACAATCACTTAACGATTCAACTTTTACGATTATTGTTGCACTATGTGTATTTTCGGACACGGAATAATTATTCACTCGTTAAGATTTTAGAACAACGCGTGGTTCTTCGCGCACGAGAGAGAAGGACTGCGGTACCGTTCTTTAAATAGACCGTGTCGCGCGTTTGAAAGTGGTGGAAAAGAGTGGAGGGTGTAGGGGGAAATATTGTGAAATAGGCTGAAGGCCCGAGGCAAAAAAGCTCAATGAAAAGATGACGCGGATAATGAATGATTATTATGAATATTACAATCGACAAAAGACAAATGCAAAAGACCGGATTAAACAGTTTGGGGTGCGAAATACACGCAATCGAGCCCAACCCTTACGGAAAACATGGGTCCGGCTGACAGTTACACGAAGTAACCGCGAACTGCTGTGACGCAAGGATGAGAGGTCCGCGAAGGGGATTCAGGCTTTCGACAAACTTTAGTCGCGGACACAGAGCACTGGGAGCCGAATAGAGACTTTGACAAACAACAGGAATTGCGCAGAAAGACCTGCAGTAAGCAATTGCGCTGCTTGTGTCGCAGACTCAGAATAAGGGAAAAAGAGCCAGGCTATGAAAAATTGTGATCACCCCTAGTCGAGTTTTGGCATATTTACTGTGGAGTTGACTGTGATATCAAAGTGATATCACAAAGAAGGTATAGTCCAGCGAAAGAAATTAGGAAAATGTGTGACACAAAAAGAGAGGGAGAGAGAGAGAGAGAGAGAAGTAGATGAATAGTGAAGAGTGTACCTCAAAATAGAGATGAAAAAAAGATAAAGAAGTGATGAATGAATCACAATAGAGAAAGACAGAGTCTGATGAAGTGAGAAGGGAGAGGAGGACAGAGTGGAAGGACACTGTGTCCAAGAGCACGATGTGGGAGAGCGACCCTCGAAAGACTGAAGTTTATTCTTCCGTATACTATAGTCAGTACCCCTTCCCACTCAACTACTAATCGACCAGCACTGCCCTCCCTCCCTCCATGGCCGATGTTTTAATTACAACTCGTACAGAGATCGTCATCAATTCTTTGGGGCGGGGATATGGGCCGATCACTGCTTGACAATGACTCCCAATCCAGAGTAGCGTTGGCGCTCCGTATACTACTAAAGGGTACATTTTAATATTCCCTATCAGTACTGCAAGCATGCCTGTAACTCTCTTATATGAATACAGTTAAAGATAGGCACAATAATATACGTAATCCTTATAGTGCATTTTCAAATCTACTCAAAAAAACTTAGTCTTTTGCTGTGTAGTTTTCTTGTCTGGCATATCTGTTATTTGTCTAACAATGCAAATAGGATATTACGGGATACGTCTTACGTCATTTGCATTGGAGGATTTTAGTTTAGGATTTTGTATTAAAATTATGCTGCATCGTTTTACAAAGACTTAAAGGCAGTTTACAAAGGATTTTAGGGACTCTTTGCCATTAGTGGTACCAGGAGGGTGACTGGGACTTTGGCACTCTGGTCAGACAAGAATGGGGGTGGGTTCGTATGAGACGGGGTGAAAGCTTAGCAGTCAAGGGAGGAAAACTAATAATCGGCAGGAGTACTTTTCCTCTTAGCCTCATCCTCATCTTGGTCGCCGAGAAGATTAGGCGACCGGTTGACAAATTTCCTGGCACTCGCTCACATTGGGACTGGCCTGAAATTGCTCGTTGTGTCGTTCGTGCTTTGTTGCGAGATTGGCGGATATAAATATAACGAAAAAATAATTTGCCCATTAGGGACAGAGTCTAGTGGAATTGGTATTAAGGGATAAACGAAAGCCGGATTTCTCACGTGGCGACTAAATTCGAAGAAGTATCACAAACTACGTACACTCGTTAAGAAAATTGTAGCAAAATAGAAACCAGAATAGGATTTGGTGAAAAACAGTACACGTCAGCCAATCAGCAAAGCAAACATCTAGACGCCACAGTGACTCCTTCGTTCTATTTTTATATCTCAGTCGTCTATCTTTTATCTCTTGTTATCTTCCTCTCGAATGCATAGCTGCATCCTGCACTGCAGGAGCTGTCGAACTCGAAGAGATTCGTCAAATCGAACTCATAGCACGACTTGGACCATTTCCAGCATCTTCTTCAGATGGATTTTCTTGTTTGCCAAGCAAAATTTGGGAGTCTGCAAAAACTGATCTGGTTTTAGCAATATATCTTGTTCGTGGTAAGGTTGGGATCTACTGTATTGGGATAAATCAAAATCCTATTTAAATTTACTCTTTTATTATGGCCGACACCCTGTGGTGTGAACTTTTTCCATGAGTTTGAAAATTTCACAGACGCCACTTGTGAAAAGACGCCTCCAGGACATCCACACCTAGTAACTAGTTATATTCTCTAGATAGAAAACCATGTTAAGCGTCTACATAATAAAATGCTGTCCCCGAAGTTGTCGCTACTGAAAGTCGATAGTATAGAGGGATGTAGATTTCTAACGGGATGACTCACCGCTGCAGTTGCATAGAAACGCGTTTAGGGGTAGCTAGGCGATATTAGATGTCTCCTAAGGGTTGGACTAAATCCAGATAAATCTATTCTGAGACTTTTCTTTTTTCTCTTGTATCCCTAGTAATTTTCCTCCTTGCCTCCATTCAACCTTATTCAACCACCACCTTCATCATTTCCAGACTCACCAACCCTCTTAGCCTCTTTATAGATAATCACTTCCCAATTGGAATATTTAAAGTCTCCCTTGGCCGTTATCTTTTTAAAATGTTTCTTATTAGTTTTTTTCCTCCCTTGCCAATTAATTAAGCTTCTCCCAGGGCATTGTTGTAGTTTTTATTTTACTTCTGGAACGGTTTAATAATTAATAATAGAGCTGCAGTATATTTATATGGATGTAATGCATGCTTGTATAGATGTATCATTCGTTTCCTCCATCTCGTCGTTTTTACTAATGAAACGCAAACGCTCATTCGCTCGGACAGCACCCGTTCTGTGTTTGCTGAACAAAATTGTAATTTTACTCTGGCCTATTCTCAATTTTCTCATACGCTTTTCCATGAGTGCTTTATGCTGGTGTTACGCCACGCCAGGTTTGATGACATTGCCAATAAAATGGTCTAGTCGCCGTTTCTATTGGAAAACGGATATTCATCTTCGTACTATAATATCTGATATAGATGCGAGTCAAAGTTGCTGAAAAATGTTTAAGAGCTTTTCTTGTGTTTCCAATGTTGTATTCTCCTTATTGAAACAAGTGTGGGTATCCTTACTTATTTGACTAAATAGAACTAAAATTGTAAGAGGAGTTAGTACTTATAAATTGTTTAATCGCCGTTTTTCATGGATCATGAAGTTAAGAAAACTTTTTCTTTCTCTTTTTTTTGCTCTTTTCTTTTTCACTGACGAGAAAAGGTGGGATTGGAAGGAAAAAGGTACACCGACCAACTTGCATCGAGAATACTTGATGCACTCGAAAAGCATGTAGCGTTCAGGGGCGTTTTCTGTGGTTCGCAGCGGATTTTAACGCTTGAAGAAATGAGCTAGTGTGCTTTAGACGTTTCGAGGCACGATTAAAGTCAGAGCTTGCGGAGAAAGAAAAGAAAAGTATAAATCAACCCCCTTAGCGAGCATTAACGAATCGACTTAAACGTTTACTTGAAACCTATCGTTAACCACACCGATTTAGGTTAAAGTCGTTCTTCGGTTTTAAAACGAAAATTATTTTCCAGTTTTGAAGTTTAATAATAAGTTCTCATAGACTTAGATTGCAGTTAAACGAATTTTACTGGCAACATGTAGAGCACTGACTACAAGGGAATATTGACTTGTTTGAATATTGTTAGGGAATGTAGTGCATACATCTATCGGTACAAGGTACGTAGGTACCAAGCAAAGATCGTAAGGGCGGGATTATCGAGGGGTTGTTGGAGGTTGAACTAGAGATTATTGAAGAAAATTACAGTAACGCCCGTCTACTGCATTGCCTCGGGCCACGTGTATATTCCCAGTCCCGTTTTCAGTGGTATCCACCCTCTGGGTATCAACCCCTGGAATCCTGTTGGCATTGCAAGGGATGTCGAAGCTTCGTGCGATGACGGGTGTCAATACGTTCGGTACACCCTTGCACAACTAAAGCGTCAAGCATAGATACTGACTCTTTCTCTTTTGATTGCACGCCAGTAGCGCAATGATGGCAACAGAGAAAAAAGGAAAAAAACAGCCAGAATTCCACGGAGATAGGAAAACGAGAAAAAAAATAATTAAACGAAGATTAAAGCGATCTGGCATCGGCCGCCGATGATTTTTCTCGGTGCCGCGGAAAAATCGTGCTTCCCTTCATTTCCATTTTCCCTTTTTCTTTTGTTTTGGCATTTGCCGGAAATTATTGCTCCACTGGTATGTGCCGGAAATGATTGCTAGGTGGGATATCGGTCTTTACGTTATGATTTTTCGTTTTTCAAATTCAAAAAGTTTGATGGGCGTAGCCGATACGAGTGTATGCACTGCTAATTTTTCACAATTGAACGTGAATTTGTGCTCTCGCAAAATTTCTAATAATCCATTTCTTGTAATTAGAAATTCGGGAGATTACTATTTAAATAATTGGTCAGAGCTTAAATTATAATAATAAATGAAGAATTAATTTCGTATTTAAAAAAATTGCTTGAATTTTCCAATTATAAATTTCATCTGAAATTTGTACGGAAATGCGTGAGAGTAGGATTAATCATCACGTTAATTTATACGACTTTAATTGCAGAACAGACCATAAAACTGTCTTCTGGAATTTACCGTATGCTACAATATCGTGTCACCCCAGCAAAATTTTAATCATATTATATTTAATGGGGTGTTCTGTTTTTTTTCCTGACATCATCCTTCAAGTATTATGTGACTGTAGGTACTATAGCATAGATTTACTAAAAAAAAATACAAAAAAACCTGAAAGTAGGAAAAAAGAAAGCTCGCACTTACCATTCGGCAATCCATCACGAACAGTGAAGCACTCGCCGTAACAATCCGTTATCAATCTTGCTAATGTCCTAGGGGTACACCCCTTTATTATCATAAGGCCGAACCGTCAGCGCATCCTAATGAGCCCCTGAGTCCTGCATATCGGTTCTCACGGTTTTCTCTATAAAGATAAAAGTAGAATCAAAGAACAGAATTTCATCCGGACATGATTCGTCATTCTTTGTCCCCTTCCGTAGAGATCAATGAATTCTCGAATATCAAGTGTATCCTAGAGAAGAATAGTCGACTTTTCAAAATGTACCGGAAAGAAATGAAAAGGGAGGCCGAGAGATAAAAGATATTGGATACCCTAATAATAAAGGAAAAGAAAACATACCCCATTCTAATTAACCCGCTTCATAAACATAACTTCACTTCTGTGCATGGGGGGATGAGTTTAGAGTGGTGGAGTGCTCCTGGGCATGATGCTAGTCAGAATCAACCCCCGTGAACAGGAGGCGCTGGGGTCTAGTCGCTATTTTCCGATTGGCTAGTGTCCATAATTGAACTCAGAACCCCCTGAAGATTTGGATTCCACCATAAATGCTCGTAAACCCTGAGGATTCTCCTGGAGTCCTGTTGACGTCTAGATACGTATTACCCTGCACAAGGGCTGCAAGGACAATAGATTTAAGGTGGCCCACCCAGCAACCCCATGATTCTCACACGCGTGACGTGGCAGGAGTCAATTGGCTGAAACAGCTACAGAACCTGTCTTCTCTTATAGCTTTACCCACGTCACTTTCTCTTGTATTTCTGATACCGGTAAAAGACGTCGTTCCTGCACCCTCTTACCCACCCCCTCCCTTATCCTGTCTGTCATACTCGTGTGCTCTTAGGGCATCATTGCGCGAAGTGTCCTGGAATTTAGTGGAACACGCCGAGTGCCACTTTCAGGAGGCCACGTCCTGGGCGAGCAAATTTGTCAGGATGCTGAAGAGATCCTGTTGGGAACATTGTATGTGACACTGATTTAAAACTCTAGAGAATCTGTTGGGATGCAATTTTTGGTGGTAAATGCCGAAAAAGAGAATTTTACTAATAAAACGGAATTTTGTCTGGATTTTTACAAAACTTATTTTGCGAAACAATAAAGTCTACTATTCTAATAGTGGAGGTTGCTGACTCGTGTAAACTTTCCATCCAGCTGATTTTTTAATCTTTTTTTACGACCTAAAAATAATCCATTCGTCTCCTCTTTGTCGCTAATGCCAAAGTATTGACTGCCCTTTATAACTTTGGGGTTGCCTTGCTTCGCGCATCTTTTTTTTTATATCTCGACTGTCTAGTTAGTTCTTTTATACACGAAGCAGAATCCTTGGATGCCATCGTATCCAGCAAGTTCCATTTTTCTATTTTTTTTTTTTTTTTTACGAAGGGATGAATCCTCCATCAGGAACGTATCTGTCATGTGTAAGGGGTGGATTTTTGGACAAAACTTAAACTTGTAGCCTGACTACGTAGGTGGCTATGTTTATCAGAATTCGTGGCGGGTCAGGATGCGGGGTAGCATAGATAAACATCATCAGTTTAACGATCAAAACTTGCTCACTCGGAAAAGTCGAGATTGACAAGCGTGTTTTTCTGAATATTATGTAAACGCAGGTGTCTCTGACGTATCAGGGAATACAGACCGGAAAGGCTGCAGAACGTGTTAAGGTGTCAGACGATTAGACTTTCTGGGAATCCTCCATTTTCTATTAATCTCTCGATAGCAAGTAACATAGAGATAGGACTCGCTTTCAACCCCTAAAATCGGGGATGTTTCAATTATGAACTAATTACGACATACGTATGTGCATACGAGGCAATTACACTGGGCGACATCTGCCAACCATATCCCGTCTATGGTTTAGGGATGCGTAGGTGTTACTAACGGGAGCATGTGGTGCTACATGTGTCCAGAAAGGGGAATGAGAATGCGATGCAAGAGGATGATATTCTCCAGCAGGTTGCGTCTCGAAAATACGAGGCGACGATTCCGACGCGTTGCACTTGCGAAATTGCGTCCGTCATCCCTTCTTGAATTACCATATGTGCTGCGTGTATCGCGCGCCCCCTAGGCAAAGCTTTGCTCTTCTTCGTTCATCTCCCGTGATGTGTCCTTTGTATTTCAATATGTCTGCCGATTCGCTTCGTTTCACAGTACCACTTTTTCGGTTCCATTTTTGTTCACCCTCCTAATTCGTGATGGTTACGCTTAGTGATTTTAAAATTGGGCTTCTCGTCGCAGGGGGGTTATATGTGAATGCCGACAAGACCTGCGATATTCTGATTCATGTCCAGTACGAAGATGTTCTGTAAGTTTGAAAATTGGCTGTGTGAAATACGATACGGAATCAATGCAGACCATGAAATACCAGTAAGTCGACGTATCCGATTGGGTATTTCACCCTATCCCTTATTCGGCAATCTTTGGCGAGGTGGAATAGGGGTGGCGGTGTACAGAGCGCTCCTGTTTCCGCTGAGGTATGTTCCGGATATGACGTCACGTGGCTAGACCTGGTTCAAACCCCTCTAGTCGCGTGACAGAAATTCCAAAGCTTCAGGAACCACCTCGTTTATTTCAAGGGTTGGTAACTCTGTCTTGGATATACATATCTATGTAGGGTAGGTACGAATTTGCTTCTAAATTCATTCAATCCTATTTCCCTCCACATTCTCAACCCTTGCGTTGTCACTGACCTTCAACTTGTACCCGGTGCATACCTAGAATCTCTGAAGGAACAGTGGCCCCAGACTCATTGTTGCATCTATTTATATGGTTATGTTGGTACACATGCCGCAGCGAGTTAAAGCGTTATTCATAGTTGAAGTTAGTCACAGAATGGCTGACTCCTACTCCCTGGGGCAAGCCGGGAAATACAACCCCTGTGGGCAGCGTTCGGGAACTCGGTTGGGCTAACCCTGGCCATGCAAAGCGAGCCGAGGGTTGTTAGATTAAACTCCAACCCCTTGCGACGCCCCGGATACCTCTGACGCCACGTCGGGTTAAAAACAGACAGGAAGAGCATGAGTCATCCTCTGAGAAAGAGGCACGAACCACTCGCGAGCAAAACAATAAAATATCGAGTCCTTTCATTCTCTAAAAATTATGAATAAACGTGTGTTTCTACACCCCTATAAACAATACAATAGGGAGATGATTCGTGTTGAAAAAGAAATTGAATTGATCTCTGAATACGTTGGCAGAATCGTCACTGGTACTGTTAAAAGTTATACGGTG
The DNA here is from genome assembly GCA_030142635.1 of Trachelus troglodyta. NCBI lineage: Eukaryota > Metazoa > Arthropoda > Insecta > Hymenoptera > Cephidae > Trachelus > Trachelus troglodyta. The sequence goes on along the minus strand of JARQTJ010000575.1, from coordinate 173,909 downwards.
TCAAACTGTCACTGTGATACTTTACTATAGAGCTACTGACAAATTTACTGTATTAACAGACAAAGGGGTTGTTGTCCAAGTGGCAAAGGGGTTGAGAGCCAAGTACCTCCTTTATACGTAGAGATGAATTTGTTTTATGATAAGATAAAATTTTATCTGATGGGCACCTGGCAGTTTGAATTATAAATTAACTTTTTTCTTGTTTCAGGTAAGTCCAAATCAATAATCCAACGAGGGGTGAAAGAATTTTGAGAATCAGCTAGTACGTTTTCAGTGAGTAATCAGAACTCGAGAAATTCTTGGTGAAATGTATTTTTTAGACGAGCCCATAAAGATCTGTTCGAAATCTTCATATAGCCCTTCTTACTCCTTTAGCAGCCCCTCGCTTTGCCACCCTTCCAAGCTTAACCAGCTTCTCATCCCTCCCGCCATCAATTATTCCCATGGAAACGATTCGCCCGAAACCTTTCAACGAATCAATTTCATTGAGCGACTCCACTGTGCACGTACAGCCCTTAATTATTTCGTTGACAATGAAGTAACAGAGACTACCTTGAATAATGTCTAAGGATTGGCTGGAGTCAGATACGTTGATAATGATTTTTTCCAAAGATATTCAACAAAACATTAGCCGAGAAACGGACGTCGAATTTCTTTCTGTGTACAAGGGGGGGAGGGGGGGTAAAGGATGAGAACTTCTTTTTACTTTCTATCAGTACAAAAGGATGGTGAGTAATGAGGTGATATATGTAGCAGGAAAAAAATGAAGAAAAAACAAGAAAGAAAATCTCAAGATACAGGCTGTGTTACGGGCGGTTGGCATGTGAGAGACTTGCTTGACACTATGCGTAGGAATTCTATCCCGACTATGGTAGTTTGAAAAACTCGCAAACTGATCCATTACGTTATGGAAAAGTTTTCTGGATTATGGGGTCCTTGCATGCTTTCAGACACTACACCTACGTTAGTGACGATTGGTGCTTCTATTGGTGGCTGGTTGATAAAAATATTGGTCCTAAGGAATTTCTGTAGGGAGAGTCGGATAACGTTCTTTGGAAAGAAGGAAAGAAACAAGAGACGTTAGGGAATGCTTGTTGGGTCGCGTTAGCGTGTTAGACTTCAATCTTCGGTCAGTGGAGTAAGATTGGGATGCTGGATGAATGGTCCAGGTTCTATAAAAAAATGTCCATTACCACGAGCTCGCATGTGCCACGCAGTTATCTCCGTATCATTTATTCTATCAAAAGATTAGACCTGACGTTCACGTGTAATAAAGGTGCGATTTGTACTTTGAAAAATTTACCATTGTGTATCCCTTTCTCTACCTTGGTATTCTTTTCATTTTTAATAGAGATTCCTGAGAGGTCAGAGTTCAACCAGATGGATGCTTATGCTGGACCGTGTGTACCCTTGTGCGAGTCTGGCGTGTCCTACGGTCATTTTATTTTAAGGTATCCCAAGAGAATATCCTGAAGGAACGATGAAGATGGTCCATTGACCATGCAGCAGGCAGCAGGGTTTGAGCTTATTTTTCCACGTGTGAAAGTTCAGGGTGGAAAGCAGAAAAATACCCTATCCCGTATAAATGATCTTCTGACGATTTCCTGGCATCATTAGCGAAACGATCAACCCAGTTTTTCTTGACGGCCATTTCGCCTAGCCAAGTCGCATAAGAGCTTTTGCAAATTCACTTAAGCGTCTAGCAATTTGCGGTTGGGTTCGCACTTACACGCATTTCTCCTAACTTTTAAGGCCATAGGTCGATTGTGTGGTTGAATTCATTACCAGTATACCCTGATAGGCTACGTCAAGTTTCACTCTGATTACGCCGCCATTTATTTCAAGGTTTACAGATTCAAGTAACCATAACTAAAAGAGGATTACTTGACCTGGAAAGACTTTTTTCCCTTTCAACACACCAGCCTTTGACATTTTATTATTTTTGTTTGCCTTCTCCTGCTGTACCTTCTTTTTTCTTTTATACATTTTTATTTATCGACCCAAGAACAGGATTTGCAAGCTTCGCAAAACCTTGTAACCATACTCGGAATATGGTTTATCGTTAAGCTTTTTTTTGAGATTTTCTTTTTTACCCTTTGCCTCTTTACCAACTTTAGGAGATGAGATTGGATTCGTATGTTCAGGCCCTCTCGGTAGATGCGTGTCTGACTGCGTGTCACATACACAAATGTAAAACTTTGCTCTCTGAAAGTCTAGGGGTAACTTCTCATTTGAGGAATGATTCTGAAACCTGCTGACAGGGCTGACACTCTGTGAGCGACTCTTTTGTCACCCTGTCGCGTGGAGTATTTTGTCATTAGGTCCTGTAATCCTGGTAGTGGTACCATCTAGATATGCATATATCTATATAGAAACTAGGTAGCAGACCGTATACCTAGTGGAAGATGGATCGTATGTAGATTCATCCTTTTTTACCGTTAAATTTATCCTTATGTGCCCTTTGATCCTTAGATAAAACTTCTGGAGTCCTCGTATGGGATTGGTGAAAATCGATAGGAGTGACCCTGATGGCATCCTGGAGAAAATTCACTTACCTGGTAGGCTTCAAGCCAAGGAAGTTATCCCTGGCCTTGTGGATGTCCAGCACAGGACACAATTTCGAGCAAAGTTCACATAGTCCTGCACCCTTACTTCATATCTTTCTCAGCATGTCGTCGCATAACCATCTCTTGGGGGTAACTTTCAATTTCGTCGACCAAAACATTTTTGCCCATAGGTAACATGGTACTGTACATACCGATCTCGCAATTTTGGACACAGTGGGGATTCTTTATGTTTCCAAAAAGAAATATATGTACTGCACATGTGTGGAGCAGTGTATAGCTCATCCTGAATTTTACGTAGCAACCATATCAGGGTATGGATAGGATTAGGAGAGAGGAGAGTGTATATAAATAAAAAGAAACTTCATCAGAACTTCTGAATGGTCCATGAGAGAAGAAAAGTTGTATCCCGTATAAACATGAAATCCTAGAAAGTTGTTCGTCTCCTTTGGATTCATTGTCAGATTTCAGAAAAGGAGACTGTGAGATCGCCATTAGAGTCTGCGAGCTTTTCAAACTTTCTTGATAGCTCAAAGTTGATGTTTGTATAATTGTTACAAATTTGGATTTAAGTTTTCATAATTTCTGAATGAATAATGGTGGTTTGGTACATCTATCCCTGCGTGGATAGCAATTATAGCTGAGATTATATGATTTTCTTGAAATTCGCTGATGGAGCAAATATAACTAATTGAAATTTACAATATGAATTTTATTTTCTTCTTTTTTTTTAAATTGGCTATTGTCTGTGTTGGTCCCTTGAGGACATCTTAAGATCATGGATGGTTAGTTCGCTGAAATAAAATGGCATGGTTCAATGGCGAGGTAACTTTTAATTATATTAGACTGGAGGCAACTTGCTACTTTGGAGTTCGCGCTGTATTTGAATGCAATTACGAGTCCTTTGAAAACGGTCCCCATCTGTGACCAATCACGACGAAGCTCAGTAACATGTGTCTTCGCGGTAGAACGAGAGACGAGGAAAGTTGAAAATCTTAGTGAAGATATTCAAGAAAATAAATTGCGACTTGTTACTATATTGGATTTTGGAACTACATGGATGTCCATGTACTTTTTTAAATACTGAATTCAAATCGGAGCTAGATAGACGTTAAGAATGTCTCAAAGTTTGTTACCCAAACTGTTTAGTTGCTAATAACTTTGAATATCTTTAGGAACTTTATCTGAACTATAAAATCTGAGAGCGCAAATTTGAAAATTTGAAAATCAAATTTCGGGTTCGTCTTTTGTTCGGAAATTTAATATGTTCCACCAATTATAAAATGCTGACTCAGTGGTCAGTAGCTTGTAAATTCATTATTCCTGATCAAGCAATACGCAATACATAGTTCAGTTCGAACCAATCGGTCGAGTTACTCAAGTGCGATCAATATTCATGGAGCTGATAATAGAATTTGCCTGCCAGTCGCGGAACGTCGATGTTCGACGAGGAGATATGCAAATTATCACAGTTTGGACGATCGTCGAGGGGTGATTTTGGGAAGGGATGACAGTAGGAGTAGGTAGGGTATGAATACGTAGGAAGAACCAGGGGATAAGGTTTAAGGGGGGTGCCACTGTCGGCGGTGTCGGCGGTCGGGAATCTGCGGTACCCAGGAACGATTCGTGCCTTCAGACACCTGAGAGGGTGAGTTCGTCTAGTATGTGAAACTCCTCCGCATCCCTCTGTTTGCTTGGCGAAGAAAATGCTGAAAAAGCACCAGGTTTATTCTTTCACCCTTATAGTCTGAATATCCAGGGACAGACCACGACTCACTACAGTTCCGCAGAGTTTTCTGGAATATTAAACGTTCCTGCACGACTCACCACGTGACTCGACTCTTGAGATTATCCTCAAAATATCCCTCTATCCATTTCCTGGACACACAGAATCTCTCATTTCTCATGGACCATTTTTCAATTTGGTAGCTTTTTTTATTTACTGGGTTATAAAAACTATCCCACCCACCTAGATTGCAGGATTTCGATTCTGTACATGATGGGTGTGACATGTGGGGATTAAAAAAACCACAACGATTATTCTTTGATAGTAAACTGGGTACGAGAGGTATTGGTATCACGGTTTCTGGCTAAAGGGATGCTGCGTGTGTGTTATAGAAATTGAAAAACAGAATGGTATCTCTACACATATGTTGTACTTGTATGGAAAATGGAGCTGTGTTTATTGGACGGTATTTTATCTCGTATCAGGGAATGACTCCGAGTACGTTCGACTACGTGGAGGAGGAGGACACGTTGTTACTCAAATCTAGGGGTGGGTTCATTAGTGATCTAGCTACCCTGTCTGGGTGCTGTGGACGGTACCGACCCTCAGTTTCTGTATCGTGAAACGCGCACGGGGACACTCGCTGATTCCTGTGTTTGGTCAAACAGACAGCAATGACAGACTCCACCACCACCGGTGCTACGTATACAGGGGGTTACCAAGTTATTTCATTAAGCTCGTGTAGCGCGCTAATAATTATTGTCGCTACTGCAATCTGATACTATGAGATTTATCAATGGCACTTTGTTAGTCCTATAAACATTCAATTAGATATTTCGCAAATGCAATATCCAGTGCTTGAGCCATTAGATACTCTATTTTGAATCTTATCAGTTGGAGTTAATGCCTCGGGTACCATTGTTTTTTGCTTTAGTCATTTAAAGGTTTCTTTGTTTATTGAGATCAGAGTTGGATTCGAAATAATCATAAGCTCTGAAGTTCGGTTTATAAGCGTTTCAGAAAGTGAAAAAAATACGTAAGATATTTTGACTGAGGAATATTCGGGAAAATACTATAGGATTTTCTGTGTTTGCTTGGAAAAGTAGTTATTGTTGAGTAAGTCATTCATTGAGTTGAATCCTGTAGATGAGCTTTCTAACCGTGAAGAACGGAATCCACAATAAAGGAAAATTGGATTGGCGGAAGGTATTTTGGTAAATTAACTGAGTCCTATGTGAAACTCTTTTTTCTTTTCCCTTTTTTCTCTTTATTCTTTCTCACCCTTTTCTCATCGTTTCTCCTTCGTTCTTTCCGCCAAAAGTCCGAAGTCAAATCCAATCTCGGTCTCACAGTAATTCGGTAAACCATTTAGCTGGTGCGTGTCCATTTCCATTCTCTTGGTTTTCGAAATTTCCAGTCCAACAGTGGTCAGCCCTTTGGCGGTCGACCGCACGCAAGACGAGAAAAGGGCTTTGGAACCCTTTGCTAATTCTACGGGCAATTATGTCTTGGCGTCGCGTGGTCCTGGTCCTCTGGGACCTTCGAGTATCCTGACTATTCCACTCTCGGTTACGTTTTAGATCTGCTTATCCCATTAATTTCAAATGACTTTTACGAATCCGTCTCCATGGGATCCACTAGCAGCATTCGATTTTTGAGTCAGTCAATAGAATTACGAAATACGATTTTGAAGACTTTTATATTTCAGCTTTTTTCTCCAATTGAATCCTTAAGACCCACTGAAACAATTACGCGGAGTACTGGTAAAGGGCTGTTTATACCTTCTTGAAAGACATTGATCTTTCTCTCTTTCTTGCTCCTTTAATTCTTCAGAGTCTAGAATAAATCTCAATGGGGCTGCCTTTAGCTTTGTTGTAAAGGCACGGTTTTTGCTATGCTTTGGCCTTACTCATTCTTTCGTTCCATTCTTTATTACTAGCCAGCACTTTGTGGCTTTTTACCCGTCGCAGCCTTTTTAATCCTTAGTTTTCCTTTGGCTACCTACGTGGCTCGGTTTGTGATACACCTGAATTTTTAAGTTTAAGGCTAAACCAGAACATTGTTTGGAGTCACTTGTGCGTGCAAAGATACGTGTGAGACTATGGGTGTATGTAGTAAGTATAACGAAAAGGGTGGTTTTAGTTTCGTTCCGTGAATGCTCACCAACTGGCCGGAACTAAATGTCAGAACAAAAGCGCTCATACAGACCCATAAATTAAAAATATTCCTGGCATAGCTTAGCTGTACATCCGCCGTAAAGCTTAGCACGAGGTATGGTAAAGTATTTTCATAAAATTATGAAAAGCACAAAAGCGCGAATGTAAAGGGTGTTACGAATAAAACATTTTTCTGAAATTTTCATCACGCAATCATAATTTGATTCATATATTTGGACTCTAATCCGCCATTAATAGGAGTTACTCGTTCGTTTGGATAAGCCAATAAACCTGACGTGGGTTACCGTACCCTTGTTGGAAGAAGAGATTCAATAGTTCCAGATTAGCCATATAAAAAATACAAAATTGATGAAAATTCAAAAATATGTAAAGTTACCGCGAAGCTAAAAGAAATTCTTTGACTACCATGCCAGAATGGAATTCGAAACGGGCACGAAATGAAACAAAGACAAATCGATGAATTAATCCGACGAGGCGTGGAATTTCACAATGGTAGCAAGGGGTTGCATCGTTGCCACCCTTATGGAACTTGAAGCGGGAATAAAAATAAAAAGGGGAACACCCCATTCCAGAGGCAAAAATGCGTGGTGGCACGAGATCCGCCAGAGCGCGCCACTTGCAAACGCATCTTTTACCACCCTCTACTTTGAGCTTGCAGACTCGCAATAGTAAATATTTTTAACGCTCGACTTTACGACGCGTAAGCTTTAAAGTACCGAGGATGATAAGAATGCGTTAATTAAGGTTACATTTCACGATAACCTCGCACGATAGCATTTAATATCTAGATACTCACTTGACTCACGTGCTGAAGTCACGAATTCCCAACCGGTTCAATGTCGTCCAGTCACTTCCATTTCTAGAACAAAATATTTATACCGTTTAGATACTCTTATTGAATCCTTATCCATGCAGAATGGTCGACATGATCATCCTACAGGAAAAGAAGAAAGGGAATTGAAGAAAAAAAAAGAGATGTCTCTCTGACTTGGGTCACGTAGATGGAAAGTAAATAGACTCTTTGAAAAATCGTGCCAATTTCACCCCACTGTCCAGTTCTGCAGGGTTTCTGCACGGTATTCCAGAAACTGAGCATCAGTTACAACCCCAAGAACGAAGCTGGACTTGGTGCAATTTGTAACCCAGCTTGGCCACCCCTATAGCTTAAGACAATCGGACAAGGGCTTAAGGTCTCTTTTGCCATGGACCCTATTCCTTTCTACGACTTTACTCCTTATAGCAGTTTCCATCACCTCGTACTGACTTTTGGATTCAGGTCTTACTTTCTGAACTCATTACGAAATTCTTGCTTAAAACCGGATTTTACCGGTTACATGCTGTTTAGTTTTATTCTTTCTTTTGTTTTTCCGCACCACCCTCGTTGTCGAATTTGCATAAGGATAGCATGTTGCGAAGTTCGCGTGTTGGTGCCGATAAGTTTTCTTTTCGAGCCAAAATTTACGTAGGGTGGCTATTATTCATTATTATTTTTTATTTACAATGAAGAGTAAGGCGCGAGCAGTGCGCGCGACCCTGCATTTATTAATAATATTGGCAGAGGGAATGTTTTGAAGTTTTTAAAAGCTGCATAAGGGTAGATTGATGACTCTGGATGCTCGCGAAGATTGCCTGAATATTGGAGGCTCTTCTATATCTGTTCTCCTGTGCTCTTATTTGTAACCTGTAAAACTCGTGTAAAAAATGTTGGATATTTATTTAGGATACGTTTCGAGAAGGGTGAGTTTGGTATAGGCTCTCGACACTCCTTGAACGCTATTTCTCTTTCGGTTACTTTCAGGACCCGCCCTACTCCCGTTTATTCTTTCGCTCTTTCTTTCAGCTCTTCACCAGAGCGAGATCCCACGTTGTTACTTTTCTACTAACACTTTCAACGTTCTTCTTTATTTCCATTAGGGTGCTCCCAGCCATTTATTATAATCCTCCCGAGTCCCAACACTGCAATGTACCAAAATCATCCCTTATTCCGTTAAATTATTCCTTCGATGCGTCTTAATGTCTCGAGAAGACTTTACGTTGTTTTATACAAAAAGCACGTGCATCCATCTACCCTTAAGATCACGTGCTCGGATGATCCTTAAGCTTGGTGGGGGGAGGGACCGAGGACTTTCATAATAGGGCATTTAGTATTCGAGGATTTTTACTTTAAAAACCTTAATCCGCTTTTCTGATCTTCGTTTTTTTGTCGGTACTTTATTTAACGTCTACGTGTATATTATATATGCATGATTATTGATTGGAGAAATTTTATTTACCCTTGCGAAGGAAGGAATGAAATTGTAGGTAAAGATAGTTTATTTAATCTTGCGATCATTATGAGGAACCAAGAAAATGTCTAGACTCTCAAATTAAAATTAATGATTAATGGAAAAGTGAAATGAATAGGACAGAAGACTCGGAGCTTAATGAACTTTAAAGGTATCAACGTGTCGTACCCATTCCCCAGCAACTCCTCCTATCTTCACACAGCCTTTTTCGACCCTGTCTGCGGTATCAGATGTCCGGATGGAGTGAATTTAAATTGGCAGAAAAAATATAATAAAATTGGAATCGTGTTACAGAGTACTTTTACGAATTTTCCTTATATTATTCAGTTTCACCCGAAATTGAGAAAAAATTTAATTTACTCGGTTTATTAACTGGACCGTTGTCGATGAGCTTATTGACACAATTTCCAGTGAGAAAAAAAGGATAGCTTTGAAAAGAGGGCATGAAACAGGGTGAATTTTATGTTCTCAAATCATCCCTTTGAACACAAGGATGTGGGTATCACTTTGCAGTTCAGTCAGCAGTTCTTCTAGATCTGAAGTTCAAGTTCAGCAGCCCTTGTCGCACTTTCGAATCTTGAGACAATGGCATTTCTCTCCCCGGCTTTTATTGAATTCTTTTTCCCCTACTATGGCATAGCAACCCCCAGAAGGTAACTCCCATAGTGTATGTAAATGCCTCCCATGGGGATATAATCCTGAAGGGAAGACGAGAGAACAGTAGGGAGATCTGGAGAGAAGTGCAGAGCCCGATATCCCCGGACTGAATGTTGCATCCCTTATCTGCACCATACACGCTCAGTATCAACCCCAATCATGATTATGGGATTAACCTGTCCTTCAAATTAATGTTTTATGGGACTTCACATTGAAATCGACGATGACTACATGAATAAATGTACTCTTGAGCCATAAACCTAGACTGACCTCACCCAACTCTTATCGCATTCATAAACTCTCGTCGACGTTTGAAGCATCAAGATTTTATGGTAGCAATGAAAAAAATGTGTCGGCAAAGGTATATGTGAATTTTCCCATAATCTCTAAAAAATGTCTTAATCCCATAAACACTGCTGATTCGCTGGTTATTTGTACACTAAACAAGGATGTATTTGGATAATATGCTTTATCTCTATGGGGTATAAATCTACTGGACTTAAGGTTTTTTCCTTTGATGGTATTACCAGTGAGTATTGCATTAACTATCTCTTCGATGAAAAGTCTAACTGATTTCATTGAACTGTACTTAGGGGGTAGGTACTTGCATTTTCAGCTGGTGGATACACCCCCATAACGAGAAGAAATTTTATGATGGGAGTTTTGGGTAAAAAGGATCCTTAATGCAGTGAAACGTTAAGACCGAATAAATACGTAAAATCTATGGCATCTTCAGGAGTCGATGGATGTTTTATGATGGGATCGATTGACGTCAATGGGAATCTTATGCTCCGTAAATAAAGCGCTTTTCGTTAAATCCGTCCTTGCTCCTGGTGCGAATACCAAATTCAGTTCCAGAGGTCCAGAAATCCAGATCTGGTGAATCCTTGGCTCCTAGGGGATGAGGGTCCCGTAATGGGTGTCCCCATGGAATGGTCACGTGTACGTTATATAGAGCATACACAGAGACTCGTATGTATATAACTGGTCCATGTGACGGGATCCCATAAATAGCGCCGGCGGGACGCACACGAAACGCGCCGGAATTTCCATTATATCGCGTTCCCGTACGTCCACACCATAAACAATATCATCGGCGGCACCGAAATGGCCTCCCCATTAGGCGTTCGCACGCTATTTATTACACGCACAGTATTGTGATACGGGGATTTTCATGGTGGTCCCATTCAAAGTTTTCCAGTCAAATGGAAACTTATCGGGTTAATATTAAGCTCAGCTTTTCTGGCTGTTTAACGGAAAATTTCTTGGTTAACCTAACCTGATTGGTTTAATGAGAATACAGACAAAATTTCGTCCCACAAATTTCTATTAAAATTTCTGTAAACACTGAGCCACCGTACGGGCGAAGTTTTATAAAACTGAAACCCTATCACTTTTTTTTCTTCTAGAGATATTCTAACCACAGGTGCCACTGCGTCATGAAAAGTGACTCAGTTGGCTCTAAAACGTAAATATTTCATGAGGACCAAAACGAGTAAGTCCCATGGTGTCCCATGTGCTCCCTCTAAATGATTCATTTCAAGGGTGTCCCGTGGTTGTAAATTCGTAAAAGACTGTTATCGCTGGGGAAGTTACTTGTTACGAAACAAGCATCTCGTTTCTCACTTAGTTTTTCTCGCTTTTCTCATTTCTCACAAATCATATTACAGAACTCAAAATAGACTGACTAATTTCATTGGCAATTCTGAATTGTAAACCCTTGACTGTATGACTTTGATCCACCTTATCAAAGGGAATTACGACAAATAACTCCATCCCCTAGTAAATAATTCTTAGCACTTAGGAACTCGACGTGAATTGCTTCGATGACGTCACTGGGCACCCTTCCTCGTCCTTCTGTTTACATACGACCCTGTTACTCATCCTTCATGCGTAACGCACCTGCCAACCTGCTTACGTACTCAGTACGCACGTAGAAGCCACGTGGAATCGTTTAGATAATATTTTTTAATAGTAGTCATAAGGGGGATGAAAAGTTCATTTTTTTTCTTTTTTTAATACATGTCAAATTACTCAATAATTACTTTGATCCACCAGTAATATTTCCTTATTAGTGAGATAAGCATTGAGCTTTTTTTGAGGACTTGCATGATCTCTTGATCGAGGTCTTTTTGACGGGACCAAATCATAGAAAATTCTTAATGTAGTATGGAATTTTCTTCACCGCGAACAACCATTGAGACATATGACGAGTAATCAACTGCTATCACGACATGCTTGAAGGGTCCTGTCAATGTAATTTGTATGATAATCTTATTGGTCCGCAATAAATTTTATGTCCCCGATTTCTTACCTAGAATTCTTTCAGACCCTTCCAGTGACCAAGTTCCCATAACGCTACCGTCTATTTTCCCATGAACGTTGAAGGTGACAGGATTATTATGTCTATGACCGACAGCTGTGTATCTCATGGTAAAATTCTAGTCTCTAGGTTCATTGACTGCGAACCTCCCATATTTACTCAATTTATTATCAGTAATTGAAGTACCAGCTATCACGAACCATTCAACCACAAACTGTCAATTAATGAAATCAGTAATTCTTTACGTCACTGTTAATATTTGTTTCAAATTTTACCTGATTCAGATCCAATATCGGGTTAATCTCTTTAGGACATTCTCCCCAAGTTATACAAGAACATGTTGAACCAAAAAAAATTGATAGAAAAACTGACTTGTTCATTTTGATCACAATAATAATCCACTTTGGTCACACGTGTAGTTAAAAAAAGTCTTATATAACTGCTTGATATGTCTGGCTGATCGGATAGACAATACAGCAGTATTGAACCGACTGGCAAAATGGTAATGACTCCAAAACTTGGTTCTCCGATAGTCTGATGGGATTTGTAGAATTTAAGCTGATTTAGGGGAGTGATTAGATTGCTTGTTCTGTTGTTTCTGACAACGTTAGTATACGATGCTAGATGCTCCATCCCAGGGTGTGCACGTCTATTTGTTTTTACTGAACGATATCCGTTACCGTGTACTTGTTTACTCACTGAGTAATGTTGTTTACTCCGTGCTAGAATCCAGCAACATTTACCTCTCTCCACGAGTGGAGGGTGATAATGTGAATTTACGAGGCGCTGAGCTCAATTGATATTTTTTATCCATTTTTAAGCGAACGAAATAAATCATGTGTGGCAATGACGGTTTCATGCTACTTTTTTTAAAATAATATATTGATCATCCTCGTAACGCACGTGGATTCTATGGCTATACGTCAATTGTAAACTGGTCCTTTCCACTGAGTGGAGTTTCATTTACTTGCCGTCATTATTGCGTCGAGATTAAAAGGGCACTGGCGATTGTATACGGAGTACTGCGCAACGGTACGTTTCTCAACGGGGGGTTAACTTTCCGGTTTAATTAAAAAAACCTGATCACCGTTTGCAGTCCTCGAACCCTCTGCTTTTCGACCCCTTCTCGTAACGAGTACCGAGCCAGCCCAGTGGCCAGGGACGATTCTCGCAATCAACTAGGGAATGTTTAAAGCACGTCGATAATTTTCTTTTACTTGGTGAGGAGAAAGAAAAGACACTGAAAGGGGACTGAACGGAAACTTTTCTACACCCAAGGGATGTGCTTTGAAAACCACTTGATCAGTGAACCGATGATTAAGCCCATGTCCATCGAAGACCATTTTGTGGTACTCTTTATTGGTTATCCAAGTAAAATGTTGATACCCATAAGAAATGGACCCAAGGACAGAGTAGCCAAGAAGTAACTTACCACTCATTTTGACCTTGCAACCCCTTCATCCTGCTAAGATATATTTTCAGCTACGAGCCACTAAAGGTCTCTAACGAGATGACCGCAATCTAGTCGGTACACCACCCAATTAGCGATGAGACCGATCCTGGCGAATTGGCTGAAAGCGAAAGATGCACGAGGCGTATATTTTCCCGGCAATTTCGAAAAGACAAAGAAGAAGATAAAAAGAGAATCAATTTTCGACATTCCACAGGGTATAGCCGGTAGGGCTTGTCGAGAAGAATTTAAGGAATTGGTGGCGGGGTACGGTGGGTAGTTTGCTAGAAGCTGTAGAACCAGAATGAGAATCTAGATAGAGGGAGAAGAGACGAGAAGGGAGGTGCGAGCGGATGTGGAAAGGGATGCTGCTCCTGAGGGACAATGAAATCAGGGAAACTCAGTGAAGGCCGTAGGGAAAGAGCGAAGAGCTGTGATTAATGCACATGCCGTTTCTGTATAATTACTTAATTAAATTCATACATCACGCGGCATTACGCGATGTACATAGAGAAAGCAGAGACGAGGAGAGGGAGACTTGTCCCTTTGTCACTTAGGTACACCAAACAACCCTTCTTCTCTCTATAGTGGATACTGACAGAACCTGGCAAAACCCCTCAGCATCTTCCGAAACTATGTAATGCGGCTCAACGTTTAAATTATTGTTATACTTGTAAGATTCGTCTTACGTGTCTCTTACTATCCCTATTGCCGACGTACATTCAGCGGTAAAATACAGAGGGGGTTTGCGTTGGGAATTCAGTGTAAACCAGAATTTACCCCAATTTCAGGAATTACGCATATTTACCGAGAGAAAATTATATGAGAGATCTTTGAACGCATACTACGATTCTAGTTCATGATGACGTTGAACATTTCTTTTTGCAAAATATACTGAAATATAATGTAAATCGATGAAGGGTCGTGAGAGTTAGATACTCTGTCCAGGGTGTGTAATACCCACTAGCCATTTGAATCAATTTCAACCCTGTGCTCTTAGCCACCCCTATCCTACGTAATATAAACGGGACCGATGCAAAGTGAATTAATTAGGGGTCAGGAATACGACGTTGCTGTAACTTAGAGGAGTCAACGTCGCTGTGGGTCCAAGAGAGGGTGAGTCAGCCTTACACTATTTACTGTACATTAAAAAGTAACAGGAACTATAAAAGATATTCTATACCACTTTTAAGACAGTCGTATAAAATGGAATCTTTTAAGTGTAATGGCGCAATTGCGTAAGTGTATCGTTTAATTGTTATTCTCGAGATGGTACCATTATTCAAATTGTTTTGCCGATAACGTCATCATCCAATCAGAAATTACAAGTGATGCATGTACCATTCCGGTTATTAATTCGAAGATGTGCTATGCAAGAAACGCTATGCAGTTTACATTTTACACGACAGGACTGTCGCAGTGGAATGGAGAAGACTTTCCTGTTGTCTGTCGGCTACCAGTGAGCATTCAAGGAATTCGCATTCGCATAAAGGAATTAAACCACCTATCAAGAGTGACGTCTCTCTGAATTTTCCCAAGTCGTTATCTAGCGTGCACAGTCTGCGGGAACGATTAAACTTTTGCCTGGCTTCCGGCGAACAACGTGTTTCCGCTTGGCTGGACAATGCCATTGTGAGTCTCGCCCAGTAGTACTCCACGAGTTAAGCGCCATTTGCATTTCAGTACTGAGGTCCTCACTTGCGTAGTCCTCGTTATTGAACGAAGGGTCACTTTACTCGACATCTCATCTCACATGGTACAAAAAAAGTGATCCTTGTCCAAGGATTATTTCCGAATCGAATTCCTCCTACATTCCTCATGTATTATTATCAATAAATCTGAATTTGTATTTTCATAATTTAAAGTTACTTTCTTTCAAGTTTATCTTGATGACCTGTAAGAATTGATTAATAAATTCATTTGTGGTGATCTAGCACCTTTCGGGTGATCTAGGTAGGTAGGTGAAGTATCCATTCAGAATTAATCCAAGGATCCAATAGTAGCACCTATGCTCAAGACGTGGGTAACATTAGTGGGAATTTCTAAAGGGGTTTTGGTCAGAATCGTATAATATATTTCGCTGGGGGGTGGCGATATATGTATCATGTACTGGATAGCAGAATACTATGAGGGGTGTATGGGACGATAGTGTGGTATACCACAGAGCCAGTGTTAGGCAGTTCGTGTTGCGGTTACAGTTCGAAAAGTTCCTAACTCTCACGCCCATGGGGCATCGTTAGTGATGGGATCCCGTGCCTGTAGATTTCAATGTCACAATTTATTAGGGGACAGGATACCTGCCTGTCTACCTCTTTTGCTTTAATTATGCACGGCCGATCTTGTACATTCCCTGGGGACCTGTTGGGATCAGTGTCAATCGTGTCCAGTGGCTTGTGCTTTGTATTATCAATTGCGGTTACTGGCAGTTTGGGTTTTATGGAAAGTTTTATTGTTGTGACGAGGTAGTTGGAATATAAAACATTTTTTGGAAAAGTATTTGAAAAATTGTGATTCGTTTGTGTATAAGTCTTAAGGAATCCTTATAATGTCGTGGAGTTAGTACCCTTGAAACGTGCATCTGTCATACCTTATTAGTCTCAAGTTACCAGCGTATTAGTAGAGCTTAAACTGAAAAATGTATTATTATGATATTCGGGTAAATGAGAAGGTAGTGTAAAGTATGGAATATTATTTTAGGCTGTAGTTAGATTTTTGCTTTTGATTTTAAACTATGACAATAGAGACAGTAAACGAGAGTGAAAATTTGAAAGACTTCATGATGTTTATCAAAATGTTAAATCAGCGTCGTGGCACCTACAAATTTATTATTCGATGTTTAGGGTACTCTGAAAAGTTGTCCAGGAGTCGCCGGAAGTTCACAGAAGCAGCCGGAAATAGAGCTGGATTAAATGTTCTGTGAGATATTAACGCCTGGTGTTTCCTTGATACAATTTTATATTTCCGTCCAAAGGTCAAAATTGTGGAATATGAAAAAGGGTTTGTACCCTTGCCGTTTTTGAGAAGATTAATAGAAAGTGATGACGAAGATGAAGTGGTAAAGGAAGTCGCCAGGAACTAGTCATTTCACATCATAAACATAAACATTATAAGGATTCATGAACATTATAAGAATTTTGTCAAGCGTTTTTGGTATTTAAATAAAGATATAAAAAAGATGGCGTCAGTAACGAACGTTGTAGCCAGGAAGCGAAGGTACATATAGATGTTTGATTCTGGTAGTACGGGACGTAGCTCGAGGGAATGCATTGTTGTACGGCCGGTGATTAACGGTAGCAACCCTCCTGCAGCAAGTTCACTGTTGCGTTTCAGGTGGAACTCGAGAGTCGAGACACCAGATACTAAATACTAGCCCTGAGGCTCGACGTCTTGTTACCACCTCTCTAGATCCGGTGCCTCTTTTTTTTTAGGAAGACTCCAGAATTTTCTACTCTCGCACTATGGAAACGAGAAAAATGCACCCTCGAGTTGTACGATGCTAGGCCAACTTTTACGGCGAAAGAGAAGACGTCGCGACGTCGCGAAAGGAGAATCTTCGATTTTCTTGATTCTTCAGTATTTCTAAGAGATGGAAAAGGGCTTCTATACCAAACAGCTTTCGTTAAATTTTCCATTCAGTTACAACCTACCCTGTCTATTGTTTAACGAGGAACGGGATGGAAGCATCCGTCCAGGGGATGGTGAATGCTTCGGAGAGAATCGTTAAGACGACTTAAACACGAGGCTCTTACCGACTCCAGAAGAGGAGGACCACGTGCTCTCTCAGTGAACAAGCGAGCGGTTTTCCTAAAGGGTGGGAGAAACTTCTAAAATCAATTAGCAGCCCCTTGGGCCTCTACGCGAGAATAGGGGTGTCTCCGCGTTACTAGGGTGAACCCTTTCCCTTACTAGGATAAAGGGTGATAAGGAGAGCTTGACGTTTATCCCAATACAGAACGATGCTAGAACAATCACAGCTTGCAGGGGATGACATGCTTAGCTACCCTTTACCTGAACCATCCCTTGCTTTTACTATCTCATTCCTGGTACTTGTATAACCTTAATGTATTAGGGAGAACTTATTTCCTTCTTATATTTACCCCCCCCCCCCTTTCTTGAACATGCCATCACTTCTTCTGGGATACCCTTCGGCTCTTGAGATTATTAAGGGATGATTCAGGCGATCTTAAAAATCTAAGTAGTCTGTATGTTTTTTCTTGAACTTTTTCAAAACGTCCTTATTTCACTCAATATAATTGAGAGTGACTGCTTGAGCGAAATTCTGTTGGACCCTTAACAGATACTGTAAGTCTTCCAATCTTCAAGGATTTTCCAGAATGACTCGCTTTGTACGATAGTCCTTCACTCGGTAAAAGGGATTGGAGAGAGTCAGTGGAGGAGAAGGAAGTAAGGGCAGGTTGAAGGATACCTAAGGACACGAAAGGGCAGGAAATCCAGATGATTAGGGGCTGTTGTGCCAACCCTTGGTCCGCGTTTCATTGCATAGCTTTCTACTGTACACTAGTGTATTTCATTCCTAACTTTACCACCGGACAGTAGCAGCAGTTGTCAGACTTTGAGGACAGTTCCAAGTTCCTTTGAGTCCCTCGAGCGAGTCTACAGAGGACTTGAGAAGTAACAAAAGACTAAGTACATCTGTCGTTCTAAGATGCGATTGATTGGATTAGTTAATAAACGAAAGGGAGGCACGTGCTACATTTTATATAACGATACAAACCACCCTAAATCTCGAATAGTAATTTACATATACTGTTTTTTTTTGGCAAGAGATAAAATTTACTTTTATTTCAACTCGACTATTTCTCTTATCTTATTCTCTCAACTCAGCATCCTTCAGGATTCGCGGGAGCTCTTAGCCGAAAACCAAGTGAAAGTAAATCAGGATGATAAATTCTGGAGGCCTCAGAGTTCTCGCAATCCTCCACTATCCTTTTCGACACCCTCATTTCTATTTTTAGTAATGTCCCAGCGGCGTCTCGACGACGGGGGATGATTGGAGGATTTACTCAACTCGTCAACCAATGCGCGAGGACTTATAATATAATATAACGAGTTGAGAAAAATACGAGCTGTCTGACGCATACTCGAGTACCGAGCCTATATTTTTTCTTGCC
The DNA here is from genome assembly GCA_030142635.1 of Trachelus troglodyta. NCBI lineage: Eukaryota > Metazoa > Arthropoda > Insecta > Hymenoptera > Cephidae > Trachelus > Trachelus troglodyta. The sequence goes on along the minus strand of JARQTJ010000575.1, from coordinate 155,595 downwards.
GAATTCATATACGTATACATATCTTGGAATATGTGCAGAAGGTACCGTTGTGTGCGTCAGAACCCTTAGAAGGGCTCGAAAATGTTAGGGGCTGCGACGCGAATGGCAAAGGTCTTGGGGACGACTCGAAATGATGTTGAATTGCTTCGAGTAAGTTCTCTCCCGTGTCCTGCCAATTCTCCCGTTAAACTTTTACGTATTTATCCTGCCTAGTTGGACAACGAGGGTGCAAGACACGAGACAGTACTACGGATCGTTCTCCATTCCTTTTATTTTCATTTTCTTGAATTCCCTGTTGCCACTTGACAATTTCACTGACATTTTTCATTTTTCACGTCATCATGTTGCGTCACTGTTTCAGGTGACAAAAAGCTGTGTGGGCTCTATCGATATACTCAGGAAATTATGATATGGTCCACGGAAAGACGGTTCTGTAAAGATAATTGAAGAACTTGGTCTCATCTATTACCACGCATCGAGAAAGTTCTATATCTGGCAGGATTCTTTGTCCTGAAGCGCATTTTCACAACTAGCGCCAGACAAAGTGAACCTGACGCGAGTCCTCGAGGGTCAAAGGTCTTCCGGGCTTTTAGCGACACGCGTTTCGCAGGGACTGTCAACTCACCCCTTATACGCGTTCTGCTTATATTGATTGATAAAGCCTCACGTTTTTCTAGGCCGGTTAAGAGTCGACCGGATTATTTCTCATGACAAGATAAAAGCCCTGGCACATCCTCTCAAATAAATCAAAGTCTCCGCTAGAGAGGTAGAGCAAACAAAATAATATTTTGACCATAGTTCCGAATAGCAACGACGAGAGTCTACTCGATTGAAAATGAAAAATATTTGTCTCTTTCTAATGTCGAAGAAAATATTTCATCCTTCGTTTATCCGATAAGATAACCCGAGGTTCCAAAAACGGGGTGAAACTTTAGTCAATTAATACAAGAATATTGAGAACCTGAACCTTTACTAATCTGAACGCTGAATGAGGTTCAGGTCGATTACAAATGATCCTGAACTCGCTGAGATTCTGGAGAACAAAATGGTAACCCTCTTGTCGATTCAAGACACAAGATGCCCTAACCCGCCCTTGTAGTTGTTGGGGTTAATTATTTATTGTGATTAATTAATCCGTTTCCCGAAACATCAGACTAGATTGGATCTTATCAAATTGATTAAGATGGAGTAGGATAAGCAGTGGAATGCAACTGAAAATTTGGGACGTCGACGAAAAATCCTGAAGAAGCAAAAGCACGTGGACCGTTTAATCAAAAATTCAACCCTCGGGCCTTTCTGTAGATCTCGATGGGGAAGGACATCTTCTCTAGGGGTTGCCTGCACGTCAAGAATTTCACCGCCCCCCCATAACATTCCATTCATCGTTCGCTCGGTACACAACAAAGTTATTAATGTTATATTGCCCCATCGTGAAATATTGATTATTATTATTACTATTATGGTCTGAAAATTTACGAAACTTCCCCAAACCTCAAAGTTCCATAGCAACCGGATGAATCGAGAACATATAAAACGCAGAAAATGACTTGAAGATTCTATGCGGTACCAAGATCTGTCGACGGCCGAAGGTCAAAAAAGAAATAAGGGTTATACGACGAAGCCCCTAGGGCAAATTTCCGATTTATTCAAACCGCCAAATACTTGGAGCCCATAAAGAGAATGAATGGGATTGTGGCGGTTGCACCAATGCTCAGAGCTGCTTTAGGGGGTTCATGAAATACAGCAGAACCACCCCCTGGCGCACTTTCACCCTATAGTCCCTAGCTTGTGTTTTCTCTCTCTCTTCTGTATCCCTACCTCCACTCGAGCTTCTCTCGGCAGGGTAGCCAACGGTATTACCATGAATTTACATAGCCTCACTCCAAACTCAGAACATATTGCACCGCTTTGATTTATGCGAAATATTTGCTAAATATTCCGTTTAATCTCGGCCGCTCAGAATCCGCGCGAATAACATATATCGCCAAGGGTTGTTTCCTCCTTGTAACAATGAACGATGTCGAGATCGCCTTGTTAACCAATCCTGAGTTTCGTTCCTAGTTAACGATCATTAACTTTTGTATACTGTAAACTGGATATAGAAATCGCATCAGGATCAACCCCAAACAATGCTACCAACATTTTAAACAATAATTATTCCTACTACAATTTGTCAAAACATATTGCCTTTTCACAAGTCACCCGACATAAAACGAATAAAAGAAAAATTCTAGTCTGTTTAACATACTGATTAGAATTCTTTGGTTTCATTTTTTTATTGAGACGAAAGTTCTTCGTTTACGTCGGCGCTAAATCGGTATCGCGGAAAACCGACAGCAATACTTCGGAGATATTCTTTACATGCGGCAAATTGATTAAACCATGAATTTTATTCTAAAGGGATTCCCTAAGTAAAGTCCATCGACCTACATCCTCAGTAGGCTTCATGTATTCTTTCCCTATACAAGCAATATCGTGTTTGCTTTTTACACCCCAAGTAGACTCTCCTCGATTATACGTTCCATATGTGCAGGTGCATATGTGGGGTTGGTAAGAATGCTGGGAAGAGGTCTTTGCCGGAAGCCAAGCAAGTTCAGGAAACGTTAGAGTAAACTCAATATCCATATTAATCCCTAATATACGAAACTGACAGTGGACAATGTAGTTAACTCCAATATGAGAACTCGTCTCGAATCTCAATTTTTTTGCGAATGATGCATTTTTCCATTTATAGATACTACGGCGTTTATTCCCTTTTCTGCCATTAGCTATCCGTTCCTTGATGTGTTGTACGTTTTTTTATATATATATATATATTTTTATGTCTCCCCACTTTGCGGATCCATACAGGGACTCGGGTACTCTTTGCTCACAATAAACGCAGGCCATTTGCATATAGGGTCTCGGTGCGGAATAAAACCCCTGGCCACGCCGAGCTCCCCTTCGCGATAAGCCGCCCTCGGGGATTCACGATTGTCTCGATTTATATATATGTATATACACAATACACATTGAGTTACATATCTATTGCTGCATATACGTACGATCGACGAGTAAAGTACGTGAAAACCGATAGATCAATTCTCTACCAGACAGTAAATATCGCTGATGAGCTCTAAAGCGCACTACTATACTCTGTTCGTCGTACTAGGCTATAGGGGTAGGTAAATGACACTTATCAGGCGATTTGTTGAGTGACAGACATACTTTGGCTCCTTTTAATATTATCAATATAGGTAATATGTTTTCTGTTATTATCCACTTGGAGTTATTGAGATAAAATCTAATGAAAGGATTTTTTCTCTCTTTTATTTTAGGTCTCTCTATGCGACGACTATAGTTTGCCTGTGGATTTTGTGAACAAAAGACGACCTGCCAGTGCAGCTGCTGCAACTTCATCAACTGTGCAATGGGCATTGCCTAGTCCTACTGTTGAAAACGTAAGTTGTTGTTGTTGATGTTACGTTTAATGATTAGAATGTTGATAGCTATGCTTAAGGGGCTATTCTCATGGGGATGATGTCACATCGGAATTCACGATGCGAATATCAGAGGCATCATGGCTGGTATTGACATTTTCGCTGGGTGCTGCGACGAAATCGGCTGAAGGGAGAAATATAATTATGGGGGCGGCAAAATACCCCGGGGCACTGCGCTATATGCTCGGAGGAAGTCGGTGAAACGGGACGTGGAAGGGTGACTTCCGGCGCTGCTTATAATTGCTCCGGCACTCAGTTCTCCTGTCTGGGGTTGCCTCGAGCATCGCGCTAAATGTTTCTGCTAAAATACCGCGCGTCGACTTTCGAGTTCTTTTTTCGTGCAAGGAAGGAAATAAAGGAATCGAAAAAAAGGCAAATGTTAGGGGTAGTATAGTTTACTGTTCTGCCTTCCTTCGCTTTCAATTTTTATCTCGTCTCTTTCACCCTTTGAGAATGCAGCGCTGATCATGGTAATTTGACAATTGAATATTTGTGCAGTGCCACGTATATCAAACATGCGGAGGTCACTTACGGCAAAAATAGTAAAGAACAATGATTAAAGATAAAGTTGACGATTGCTCAGAGGAGCTCGAAAAATGATAAGTATCTAGCACCTGAGGTACTGAAGACAAAAGTTTTCTCTTTTTGTCACCCTTCTCTGTCAAAGGGCACCCTGCATCGTCAGAACCACTTTCCGCTGAAGAGGGTGAATCGTTATGACTCTCGTCTATAAGCTCTACTTAATACTTCAGCGCTTTATTTTATGCTAAAGCTCGCTGAGCGTCGGCCACATTTATCATCTTAAACAAAGAACTTAAATACTAGAAGTTGAATCTCTCTCCCATTTCTTAGGGAGCAACTGTGCTTGCACCTGGCAGACTTTCTGCAGAGTGCACTGGCGTAAAGAAGTTGAGTTTTTCGTGTTCGGTGGAGTTTCGCAAAACATCAGAAAGAACGAGCAAGTAGAGGAGAAAAATAGAGAAGCAAAGCAAAAGAGAGAGAAAGAGAAAACAAAGTGAAGGAGAAGAAAGAACAAACAGAAATGGGATTTGCAAGCATTTTTTGGAGATACCAGAGAATTAATAGAGCTTGGTGAAAGTTTCTCTTTTGATTTATGCGAAATGCAGGACACAATAGAATAAAAAAATTTTAAACAAAGATAAATTACAGGAACGTTAAACTTTAAATATACTGGAGAAATAATGACCAAAAAAATAACTAGTTGGTCATAGCTTTAGGGGATCAATCAAGAAATTTTGAAATTGGTCGCACTGACCCCTAGTCAAATTGTAATGGAATGCATATAATTGTTGGCTGAGGGTTAATAGCGCACTTTACACGCATTGCGTAACGGGACCGTAAATACGGTAAAGTCGGATGATTACGAGAGTTAATAATCGCTCGCAATTATAATGCAGTGGCCGGGTAATCGGCTTACGGTCCTCAATAAATCGATAGGATTAACGTTAGAGCTGTGGAACAAAGCTTACCCCCTTCTGTATACGAAGCTGCAGACGAAGGGTGAATTCTCTAGCGTAGACCCATCGCTGAGGGTGGCGTTTGTAATTTCACACGAGGTATAGACTATGCTACCCCGGAAATGCTACCGGACTACCGTCGCTATCAAGGGTTTCTTTTGCATATTACATTGCACCCTATACATTTCAAAAATACCTTAAGATTTTGTTCTTACGTAGGGATGTTTTCAAATATGATATATGATGTAGAATGGAGGAATACAAAAATTTACAAGGATTAATCGAAAACCTGCTATCCCCATTTAGGGTTATTCTTGTAATGCTTGTACAAACGTCAACGAATTGATTTTGAAGTTAAAATAAGGGTAGTTAATCGTGTCTCAAGAGGAACCAAAAACCCCCCCTGGCCTCTCTCTATGTGTAAGGGATATATCTCTAAAACGTATATAAGTTTATCCAAAGAATTCCAATTTCGGCATCTTTCAATTTAAACCTGCTTGTCCCCACTCGTCCCGCCGTATGCGTCGTCTCATCTTCTACGTCGACTTCGTCTTACTTTAAAGCGAAGTGGGAGAGACCATTCTCCAGTTTTCATTTATCGATTCTATCGTTCTTCACTTGGGATTTCTTGGCCGCCTTTGCATTGATTATTCGTTTCGTTCGAGAAAATCAACCCTTCCCAGTTTTTCTCTTACACCCTCGGGACATCATTATGATGGAACCCCATCCAGGCATCCCCGAAAATATTCCAGCCTCTTTCATGGCTGATTTACTTCTGGTGTTGCGTATCATTAATCGATCCTTGATAGGGATGAAAGGAGTGACGCCTCTGATTAACCCCTAACTCATCACGATACGGGTAATTAGTGGTTTAGTTTAATCGTAGTAGCCTATTGAATAACGACGTCACGATGGACCATAGTTTTTGGTTCACGGGAAGAAGAATAAATGGAAGACGACGCAGAGGAAAAAGGGTTAAGCAGAAAGTGGAAAGAAAAGTTACCCCTGTCCAATGTTTTCTCTAGAAATAATGATCGCTTAACAGAGAGGAAAAAATGTTTACTCTTGGCTCGGGAACTCTGGAAGGCTTTGCCGCAATTGCTTTTGCTTTTCGTACGAAAACAACCCCTATTCGCGAACGTGCCGTGTTCGCTCAGTCGTAGGAAACTCTTGGCAATAACCCTTCCCGTAGTAGTATCCCCTAAGGGACGAGAAGAGGAGCCGTGACCATGCATATAAGCACTAGATACACACGGCAAATTAGTATTGTTACAGCTGAACTTGACAGTTTAGTTAAACCAGCCTTATCGTTCAGTGACAATTATCAAAGTTACACGTTACAATTGAGATGCACAAGTCGACATTTATAAAACTTTGTTTTTTTTTTATGTAGGCGGAAGTTGAAGTGGTCGAACAGTACAGCGACCCCAGAGACAGTAAAAGCAAAGCCTATACGGAACCAGGGGCGGAATCATCTCTTCCAACAACTTACAGCAAAGTCAATCGAGACTACTGCAGACCTTATACCGGTGAGTACTACCACTATAAAATATTATATATTCGTTAAGGATTGTTTAGGTAGTGGAATCTGGTGATTGTTACATCTGATCATCCTTGATGACAAACCTGTCTTTTAATCTTCATTTATCGATTTTCAAGAGATAATTTTAAACTCTTATTCAAGAGCAACCATCAAATACCAATGGTAAATCTCTTTTCACGGGGGCGTTATAAAAGTTGGAATTTAATTTTAAAAAGGTTATGACATTTGCAACTTTGAAATACTCTACCATGACGTTTTATCGATTTTTTCTCACTTCCTTTTTATTCCTCCTCCCCTCTTTTTAGTATAAACTCATGAATTGAATGGGAGTGGCTCAGATGAAGGTGGTGCTACCAAAGATGGGGACGCAAGCGTTGAAAATGGTGCTTTTGGGAACAAAAGGACAATATTTTCGTTGCTAAAAGTTTTTGCGATCTTCGTTCAGGTGTGTCTTGTCGGTTTTTATACTGGCAAAGAAAGATAAGAAAATGAGAAGAAAAAAATGAAACCAAGTGGTTCGGGAGACGTATATTCGAATGGCAAATATTCGATTTTCATTGCATAAAATATTTCTGCAATATTTGGAATGCATATATGTAGCCACGATTTATAGGATCTGCAGCAAGTCGAATTGAATCCCAGAAATATGAATTGCTGAACGCTTTTTTCAGGCGCTAAACCACAGATGTTGATAACTCTCTGTATCGCAATGAAGACGTGTGAATTACGGTGCATTGCCAGATCGATCAATCCATTCAAACATTAAAAGCTTGATTTTACTGCCGATTTGGAATCTGCCATCAAGTGAAGCATAAGGAATGAACCAATAGTGAACTGGTGGCATAAGCATTTGGAACATTTTCTGAAAGATTTGAAAATATAATTCACCGTCAGACTGAAGAATACTCTTAAGAATGAGGGAAATGTAAAAATGAATGTTGCGTTATGCTGCAAGTTTACTATTGTTCCAGGCCTTATTCTTGACTTGAAGGCAAATTCCAAATCGCCCAAAAATACGGTATCTCTTTTTCCCTCCCTTGCATTTCCATTGCTTCTCTTCGTCAGCAATTACCTTACGGTTATTCAGGAAGCACGTATCCGATTCTCTCAAATCCTGATTCAAATATGCAAATTGCTCAATAACAATGATCCTGAATAAACACCTGGTATATTTACATCTTTACAATATTCATGGGACTTTAATTCGTGGATTTGGAAATGTCAGAATATTTGCCAATACTAAACAAACAATTAACTAATCAGACAACCATTTCATTATGATAAACAGAACATTGAGGAATCATCAATACTAATAGTAAATAGTCCCTTAAGTTAATAAACATAATAGAAATTGTTATTTGCTAATTTTTTTCCAAATTTCATTAAAGATCTTCGGATGCAACGATATTTAATTTTGGTGTTAAAAAAAACTTTTGAATTGGAACATGAAATTTCGTTATCTGAACATTTTTCTGATAACCACTTTGTACCAAGCTGATGGCAACCCCTACGGTCCCGTTGACTCGGGTAGATTCGAACTTTTACGGTCGATGTCGTGTCCCGGACGTTACTTGCGAACGACACTGTGGAAAACCACCCTCGGTTTCTCCCTAATATGTCGCGCGATATTTAATTAAACTCTCTCCCCATTGACTGGCCCTCGTCTCTCCTTCTCCAATTCACTCCTAGCAGTCTGTAAAGTTTCAAGAGTGTTTTACGTTGTGCGCACTGAACAACCAAACCTACCCCCCTGGAACCCCCACGGATATATTAAACCTGATGATTTTCTTAAGTCAAGGTAAACCTTAAACACAGTCGATGGTTAGAGTAGAAATTTAGATGGAAATTTTCCCCGAAAACTATTCCGTCACAGCCGCTCTCACCGTTGTACCTATTCTATTCAGGCTGGTCTGGTTAGAAGATACAGCAACCCCAAGCAAACGAAATTACCCCATTTCAATTAATGGTACTAGGTGACTTGTACCTTGTTCCACGTCCCCGAGCAGTTAACGTGGGCAACCCGGTTCATCGTATGCAAATGACACATTGTCCGTTTGTCCGTCAGTTGAGTGCTGTATGAAAGGGGTGAATAAGGGGTTGAAGAGTGCAAGGGTTAGGAGGCCTAATACCGGGAGAAAGGGCAACAACAAGAGAAATACGGAAAGGGAAACTTTGTGCCAGACACCACGATGCTTTTCTGGGTTTTGTTACTAAGGACCCTTGAATGTCGTGCAACTACCCTTATAGTATAGGGGGACTGGAATTAATCGAAAAATCTTCCTTAACTTGAATACCACATGGTATGTCATCTCTTAAGAAAATGTGGATCAACCACTGTAATTTTAGAGAAACTATAAACAATATCATCCCTTCCGTTTCTAATTTATTGGATTTGTTTGTACGGTGTGAACGAGTAAAGTTGTGGATGCCATAATCGACGCCATGTTTATTTCTCCCTTGACAGTTTTAAAATGGAACCCGTAAGGGGGAGGCAACCAAAAGTTTTGTTGAATTGTCACGAAGATGAATAGTTAACTTGCAAAGGGAAATTTCACCCCTTCCATCCTACTTCTCCCCTCCTATTCTTTGGCTTCCGTCATTTCCTTAGCTACCAGTCTCTTCCACCATCTTCAACCCTCTCACACTAGACGTTTCCTTTACCACCCGTAAACTCGATCATTTACAAACTGTCAACGACACCGCTTTACCCCTTTGATCGTTTTGCTACTGCACGATTAATGTCTTTTGTTTAACCTTATTCTCATTTCAATTTTTATCCTCTGAACCTATGGATATATTTATTAATATTATATACCATAACTTGGGAATTATCGATGGGCAATCTTTTATTGGATATTTTTCGTGGTGTGTATGGATGTTTTCATAGCACCTATCTAACTAGTGCCAACGGGGATGGATTTATCTCTGGGGGTGTCTAGACGGATAAATCATGTTGGTAATTGGGATGAGTACTAATTTCCCGGAGTTTTTCTACACCTTTTATAAATACAGGGACGCGTAACTCAAATAGAGCAGTCAGATGACATATGACACATTTTGTATTCAAACGGTAATTGATTTTTTAAATCTAAAGAAAATTTATGCAAAATGTATTAACCGATTTATTTTCCTCTGTAGAATAATTTTAAATTGATAAGGAATGAAGTTCATACAGTAGCTAATTTGATAAATGGTTGAAAATTTTGTTTCTCGATGAAACGGAAGACACACGTGTTTGGTCGTATTATTTTTATTGGTAATTGATAACGACCGTGATTATAATTTGAGATAAAAAAACATTTTTCACCGTAAATTATCATTTAGTCAAGGCCTAGAATTCTCGAACGAAAGGGAGAGGCGAAGGTCGATATTTAAGCCAAGCCCGAACCCCTCGCCGGTGAGATGCCTCTGAATTAATTTCAGTGGCTAATTACAATTAGCATTTATGCCACGATTTGCATATCGTTTAAAGATAATTTCGGCAGTGCTTAGGATAATTACCGTGTCAGCTGCTTTCATTCATCTAAACAAAAATTGCCGGTCCGATGATCGATCATATTATATTTTTACCTTTGGGATCTCTTTGGTCTGTCAATATTTTCCTTTTGAAACACATAAAAAATTATTCTCTGATACTAATTACGACGATACCATCGCTCAAAGTATCGTAGTAACGTTAATTATCCGAAAAGTGAGCCACGTTAGCGGCGTCATTAGTCAAATGAAACCAAGTCCAGTGTCTCTTCCGCTCACGCCAACGTCACTCGAGCTTAATCCTTTTTCTCTTTGATCACAAAATAAAATCATACCAACCCCCTCGTCCAAGAGGACCATCCCCTGTGTCTCGCTGGTAGACACGTAATAGAATTCCGAGGGTGCGCGCGGCAGGGTAAATGTAAAAAGATGAGTACGAGACGTAAAATTGCCTGGGGAATCTGGTAGAGTAGTCACACGAACATGGAGATATGGTATAGATACGGCTACTTTTTTATATGAAGAAAAAGAGAAATAACTATAAGTGAAAATGAGTAATTCCACGAGGGATTAGTGATATCAAGTAAAAGTATAGGACATCACGTACCATAGGAAATTTTCAACCCCTCCGCCGCAAACGCTCGTGCCTCGTGTGACCACCGATGTAGATTTCAATTGAGCAATGTCTACCGATAGGGAAGCGTATAATCCACCCCTAGTAGTCCAAACCAACCCTGCCGGTAGCATGCCAGTCTCTCAACCCTCTGACGACGAACTAACATTGATTTTATTAGCAGTAAAATCAATCGGACCTAACAATGCAGTTTGGCTATGCTGCTTAACGAGGAACAAAATCGGTTTGATGAACCAGCAACGGTAGTAAGGGTGGAATCTCTGTGCTGCCCTTCCACCCTTTTTCCAATTCTCTCTAATAAATGACAATTTATTTATCTATCATCGCGCTCTCTATAAATGAAAATTAGTGCAATACCCATTCACATAGGTAGTACTTGGGTATTATATAATTAGCTAGTACCCTAACAACACTGTAAAGTTCTGCGAACCTTATGCAGAGTGCGCGTAAGGGTAATGCGATACGCGAATATAAGGTTTTGATGTAATAAAATTACTGGAGTAAGTAATCTGAGGACAGGGCAAGTAATTGCCACTCAAAATTCTCAAAGGTCTCGGCTCTCTTGCGTCTTTTTAATTTAGCACTTGGCCTCACCCTGTACCAACCCTCTACACAGCTTTTGGATATATACACAGTTTACCCTGATTTCTTTCCTTTTCATCTTTTCTACTTGTTCCTTGACTTTACGGTCCCTATGTGCACGTTGATGTCACAACGAGCCGCGCATCGCTTTGCTCTGATATTTTGTCCTGGTTTATAATAAGAATTTCGAGAAAAGGTCGAAGTTCAAAGGTGGAACGGTGTTTCTAATCAGTGACTCCGACAATCAGTCAATCAGAAAGTCAGCAAAGAGGTTCCCATCTTGTTATTTCTTTACAATATCTTTGTGTTATGTTACTGATGAAATTTCTGCCCCTTTCAATTTTTGTTATATAAATAGTCTTAAAGAAGCTCAATAGCTTCAAGACTCAAACTTCAGCTGTGCCAGTTGGACGAACGGCAATGACTCACAGTCTTAATATTAAAACCCTAAGTCCACAATAATGACAGTAAAATATAAATATAATGAAGAATAAAGATAACAGAATCTCCCCAGAGATAACTAAGAGAATCTTTCCCGTTATCAGACAACCCCTAAAAGATATTACAACAACCTGCTGTACTCTCCGGTATCGTATCAGTAAAAGCTCATTACGCAAAAAGAAACTAACATCACATCCGGTCAGACAATAAGGAAATACATATTCCGAAAAATCTCTAAGGGCTATTGTATCGATTTCCTAGGAAGAGAAAAAAAAAGAATTCTCCCAAAATCCGTATTCTCATACTGCATCCAATAACCGAGATTGGCTTTCATTTTGTCGCGGTATGACTACGAGTAGCATAAGGATAAGATGTCGAATAAGGGATACCAGAGGAAGGGAGAAGGAGGGGAAGGAGCACCACGTTCTGGGGTAATCTTTGCAGTCGCATTGTCGTTCTTAGCGGCAGGGAGGGTGAAGCAGAAAAAGAAGGGAAGGTGGCGACCGTGATTTCGTAAAGGGCCGAGCGACAACGCACCCTTCACGACGATACAATCCACGACCCACATACATTGCCTTACTCCCTCAGTTATGTTACGAGGACAATATCTAATAAAAAGCCGAGTGAAGTGCCCGAAGCTTCACGAGCTTTGCTCCCTTATAAAGCTTTCAGAAGATTTCTGTGGTTGCCCTGTTTTTTTCATTCCTCTCCTATTTCGACTACTGTTCACCGATATTTCTTTTGGCTGCCATACGCGAAATATATCGTCATACCCGCGAGCCGATAGTTCATCAGATTTCAACTCCCTGCAGTAGGGGTGCTCGTTGTGTACACAGTGTTCTCCATGGACTACGTTCTAAATCATCCCTAAGGGATGGGGATGCAAGCACATACATAGAGCCGTATCAGCAAGTTCACTTGAACTGGATATACGTGGATGCAGGGATAGTGCAGCGACAGTGCATTCGCGTTACACGTTGTGATTGTCGGGTTAACGTTGTCGCTTCCTGGCTCTAATAGATTCATTAGGGGTAGGCTTGCAGGGCCTCCCCTGAGTGCATCTGCAGCCCCAATGATACGAATCTGCACTCGAGCAATCTCTGGCACACCCGGTGCATCTAGCAAATCCGATTATCGATCGGTAATCAATATCGTTGCAATTTGGCAATATGCCAGCCCCATGAAATCCGTCAGTTGGATGTAGTTGAACTTTGGGAATTGGAATTGCAAGTTTTCTTAGATATTTCTTAAGACTGGTGGATGACAAAGAGCGAACGAACGAGCTGCACTTTTCGAAATTGAACTTTGCTGAGAATGATAAGAATTAGTCGTTGCTGCATGCGTCGATTCTTGCAAAAGCAATTTCACGGCACCGTTGCTCTGGACCAGGGAGAGAAATTGTACGGGCCGCCGAATTCGGTTCGTTTAAAATGCAATCGAGTTACGCGGACTGTTTCGAATATTTATTTTTCTCCTTGGCAATTTTGATATCCATCCCACCGAGTAAAGTAGCAACTGTCCAATCGCGATAGAGGAAGCAGTTGCGAATACATATTCATATTTTCCATTCCCTTCTTCTTCAACTCACTCAGCAATTCCGTTATCTTTTCTTCTCGTTCCTATATTTTAAACTGTCATGGAATGGTTACATTCTCGACGTCTGCAGACGTATAAATAGGACGTTCTATGTCCTCAGGGCAAATCAAGCCGCCCTGTCAATTTCTGTGTTATTTATGGTAGAGGCTCCTTGGGACTCACTCGAAAATACAGGTGGGGTACGTTTCGTGTTGGGGTAAAAAGATGGGAGCTCATCATGCTCAATTTTAGCCAAGTTGGCTGGCTAAAATTCGAGCAACGATTACTTTTCTTCCGGGGATACTTATCTATAAATTACCAGAAACTGGTTGTTCTGCTTACCTTGCAGCTTCATTGATGAATATGCCTTCGTCTCTTCTATCTTACACTATTCGGAGTAGTTCCAGGGATCTTGTGATATCTATTCACCGCACTGAATTGACACTAATACTTATTACACATCACTGGGGCCTTATTTTGGAACTCTCTACCGGCTGATATACGGAAGGCTCCTTCTCGAAGTAGATCTCGCGAGCAACTACGCACTTTCCTTCTTTCAGGGCAGGTATAATCTTTTTTTTCTTTGTTTATTTTTCTTTCTCTATTTAAAAGGTCCCTTAAATACTTTTGTCATTACGATGTGTTCCGATGGTACTATTATAGTTATCACGCTTCTTGCTATTGTAGTTACGTTGTGTTGTTTCTTAAGTTTATTTATTTCATATTGCCAGCGTCGCATTAGATTGTCTCTGTATACATTGGACGGTCTACAGGGTCTTGCTCTTGATCGAATAATTGCATCTCTCTCTGTCTCTTTCTCTCTCTTGACATTTCTTATTCCTTCCCTTCTACTTTTCTTTCGTTTTTGACAAGCAGCTTTCTATTTTTCTTCATTTCAGAAGTTTAATCCTTTCTTGAAACTTCGATTCATCCTTCACAGTGTCATATTTTAACCAGTCTTAGGATACTTCATCTAACCTAAGTTATACTTGTTTTCGTTCTCCATTTTTTAGATCCCCTTGAACAATGTGATTCACATTCCACTTAACTAGAAGACCAAGAAAGTCAAAGCAACTTGAAATAATTTTTGCTATTTGAGTAAAATAGTAATAATAACATATTTCTGTTTTTGTTGGATGAAATGTACGTAAAGTTAAAGGGGTAGGTTGATTCCTCTCTACTTGAGCAGGGAGGATGGATTTAACAAGACCGGATGCGAAAAAACGGAAGTCAACGGTTAATCTGCCTCACAAGGAAAATAGTAATGGGCTCCTCTTGGATTCTCATCTTTTTCCAGTCTGCGAAATCTCTCCAGCATTCAACCTACCAATTTCCTCATTTCAACGTCGACGTCGCGAAAAAATCTGAGTGCCTCGCAAGACAGCTTTCTCCATTCCTGAGCTCCCCCATATAGTTGCAGCCCTTTTCTTTCTCGTTTTCCCTTAGCGCATCACCCGGCACTGCTTATATCTTGCCAGAGATACGGGATGCGAGATCAAAAGTCGAGACGAAGGATGGAGCCGGAAGACGATAGAGTAGTGAAGAGTTGAGTGCCTGAGTATAGTACATGGGAATATCATGGCTTTCTCACCCTTCATAGTCTACGCAACCCCGTAAGAGAGAAAATCGCATTTTACTCATAGTAAAAGAGGAAGCTGTGATACAAAAATAATTTTCCACTGTCACTTTAAAATAGATTAGCATAAAAGGATGATTAAAAAAATGTATCTATTTTTGTGTGGTCATAAAATTCTCTCAATGATTATTCTGGGAATTCTTGAGGACCTGCTATTCTAATAGAACCAGTCAGTAATATCATCGTCAAGCGTTATTTATATGTAACCTGCAGGATTATAGAAAGGGTCGTATCTTACTCGTCATAGACGAAAACATAAAGGATAAAATGGACCCTTTCTTTGTGGTATAATCATTTTTCCAGGAAGTTTCGCGGGCTGTTATCTCGGATTCTTGGTGTCTGTCAAAACCAGCTCCGCGTATAGTTTATGGAGTCTGGTCTTCCCTATTGCTAAAGGAATGAGGATTCGGGAACCCTCGCCAAGTATAATGCGCCCATTATCTTCAGTCTTGGTCTCATCCTTTCTTCTATGGGGTAGCACCTATATGATCGTACCACTGGGGGGTGATACTGGTTTGGTAGACAGTGGCAGCAATATGGATTTATGGTGTCTTTTGCAAAGTTGCTAAGTCACTCATTGATCCACATATATATAACTGTATTACAGTAAACATCAAGTTCAATGTATGATGTAGATTGTTGCTTTATGTTACAGATCCTTCAGCTTCCGGATCATCTTGCGAAGATGATGAACTGGCAAGCACTTTGGTATCCTTTAGAAAACACAAAAACGACCTCTACGCCACTTCCTCGAAATGTGCTCGCCTAGCTGAGAAAGCCAATGAAGTACCCGAGGAGGGTGTAATTGTAGATTGCGTAGCTCTGGTTAATCTGACGGACCAGTCACCGACCGAAGCGAATCAACCTACTAGACATCCTTCGCCTTATTACTATGGAGACTTATTCAAGATTCCGGAACAGTTGTCCAGATCGCAGCCAAGTAAATATCGGAAGAGCGTAAGCCTGGACGTTCCTGGAGAACGTTCTAGGACACCAGGACTACCGAAAAGGAATTCGGTAGCCGGTGATGGGGCGCCCTATTGTCAGCAAAGTCAATCGGAACTAGTGAGCCCCACGTCGGGGAGTGAGCATGCAGTCCAAGCAAGAAACGAGATCCTCTCATCGTGCATCATCA
Organism: Trachelus troglodyta; assembly: GCA_030142635.1. NCBI lineage: Eukaryota > Metazoa > Arthropoda > Insecta > Hymenoptera > Cephidae > Trachelus > Trachelus troglodyta. The sequence continues at coordinate 139,618 of JARQTJ010000575.1, read as the reverse complement.
CCGAGTGGGATCACACCCTCATGCCTCCACATAGGCTATTGAGTCATGATATACCAACTAGTGTCTGCACGTGCGTCGTGTCGCCCGAAGAGGATGAGGTAGATCAGCCAGTGTTTCGTCAGGTGCGCAAGCTCCGGCGTTCAAGGAGAATAGATACGCAGCCGATACTCCTCGAGGACGAGTACGACGAGGAGGGTGAGGAAGAGGAGGAGGTGGGAGAGGAGGACGAGGAAGAGATGGCACGACAGCGTCATCTATACGAGACGGCCTTCGATTGCAAGGTCAACCGATCAGACGATGATCTGGATGATCTCGATCGTGTGACCAATCATCCTGTTTTACATTCTCAACCACGGGCCACCCCGGCCAGGGCCACTTCATCATGTAATAACGAGATCTCAGCGCAGATCCCATATGTACCCAAGGATAGGCGCAAAGTCGTTCTACTCCGGCCAAAACCAATTCCGAGCCGTCTTAAACAAACTGACAATATATCATCTCTGTCCCAAGATATCGAGTCCCTCCAGATTAATTCTAGTGATGAGAAAGCTTCGCCAAGGTTACCGGTGCGCGGCTATACGCCTTCGCCACCGTCAACAGCGCCGCTGCCTGCCAAGTTCCATGGAAATAAGGATCATCTACTGTTGAATATACGTAGTGCACCTAATTTACCGTCACAGCCTGATCATCCGCGTCTTAAAGACATGAGACTACCAGTCAAATCCCTCAGAGCTAAGGAGTCACCTCAAAGTAGCGAGGGCAGCATTCTAGAGATTAAAGGACGACCCAAGAGCTTCGTCCAGGAAGTGGATTCGCAAAGTCGTCGCCTCGATAAGGAACTCATTCTTGAGTTCAAGGGAAGGCCAAGAGAAGATCGACAGAGACCAAGAAGTCTCATTCGCGAGAGCCGACCGATTATGGAATTCAAGGGTAGGCCCCATGAGGCTGAAGGTGAGCTACCGAGACCGAGAAGAGAATCTGGAATTTTGGAGTTCAAATTGAGGACTACCAGGAGACGCGTTGGGTATTCCAGTACCGAGAGTATGGCTACCAGTAGCAGTGGTGGCAGTATGGAATCTTTGAGAAGCAGTACCAGCGAAGGGAACAGATCAACTAGCAGCTCCGAGAGTCGTCACAGTACCAGTCTTAGTTCTCACAGTTCTGACAGTGGCAGTACAAACTGTTTCCATCATCATCAGCAACCTACCCTATCAGGATTCTTGACCCATCACACTAACAAGCTTCACATTCTGTCACCAATATCGGACAAATCGTCTCAGGAGCCAGCATCCGAGACATCTGATAATAATCGTAACAATAACTCTCAGAAGGCCTCTCCGGAAGAACCTACTGAGAATCTCACGGGCAATACTAACACAAATACTAATACCAATACTAACGTGACATCACCAACGGATACGTCATTTAAGAAGCGACGAACCCCGCAAAATAAGAATCTGATTAATTTAGCTCTGCAATCGTCAAGTTCAGGGGATACCGAGATACAAGGATCAGACAGTGGTATATCTATTGAGTCAAGAGCTGGAATAAAATGCAAACCGTTTGGTTTACATTTACTTAAACCACAATTAGATAATATCAATTTGATTGATAACGAGCCTGAATTGACTGATCTGCCATTCGATATGCCAAAGTTGCGCAGAAGAAGACTTCTAATGCAGCAGGATGCTACAACTTCAGGGAGTGCCACCAGCGTGGATCTTCGTGACTTGCCATTTGACATGCCAAAATTAAGAAGACGTTTGAGATGCACGCAGAGCACAGAATCCAGTGCTTCACAGGCATCTTCTAGTCTATCAGTACGTGACGTTGAACCGCCAGTACTTTTCGGTATGTTTATATTATCAGTTTTACCTAAAACTCTACATTTATTTATCTGCTCCTCCAGAGTAGAAAATACCTACTTTTTTTTCCAGTCTGTCGCCTGGTATAATTCAAGATTTATAGACAATTCGCAATCGTGATGATTAGTCGGCCGATTAAGCTGTGACAACTTCGCTCGATGCGATGGGAGCATTCACGAGAAATGAACAATTTGGCCACAAACTGCATTCCTAAAATTGCGTGAGCTTATAATGTATCTCCTCCCCAACGGTTAAATGCAGTATTGCCTTCGGAAAATATAGGACGTGTGCGTCATAGAAAATTACGCATTTTCTGACATTCTAGATTTTGCTGACTTATTAATTCAGCTGATTATAGTCCATGGTGAAATTAGGTACGTGTAGTGATATCCTTTTGAGCTCCAATATATATTTGAAACATATATTTCACCCAGTAGTCTGACCATCTGCGACAAGAAGGATTGGTCCAACATTATCTAAGGTGACGGATGCACGATTCGAATCTGTAAATGACCATTTAAAGAGCCAAACGGTTGCGGCTAGGACCTGGAAAGAAACCCTGCCCCCAGTAAGCCAGTCAGGCAGCTAAGGGTGGTACGTGATCGGGAACAGATTTCTTAGCAGTCGCCACTTTTTTTCGGGCTAGCACGTAATTACTTTCAGGACATCCGTTGGTCGAGCGAACCCTCCAATAACATTTTGGCACATCCCTTACGGCTGGAAATCATTTTTGCTAGGATCCCTGGATTATCGGACCATCAGTTTTTTTCGTGTGGAGGCAAAATAAATTCTTCTCAACCACGGATTAAGGCATTTCGAGCAGTCAAAGAAAAACCAAAAAGGTATACCGAAGCGAAATTAAGATGATTATGCCCAAGTATATTTAGGCATTGAGAAAACGAAAATTCGCAAATACTTTTACGAATGAAGTTGAAGCGTGAATTGAAGTAGCTGTGAGTGGAATGACGAGTGAGGTGGAAAAGTCGGTTAATGGTGTGGAAACCCCATAATTATACTAGCATAAAAGAAATTCACTTTACCCAGTTTTCAGAAGATGTTAGGTGAGGAGCTTTAGGGTTTGGTTTTATTTCAGACTAGGCAGAGTACTGAAAGACCTACCATTGTGCTTTTAGACAAAAACTCCCAACTTGCGCGCATCTACAATGCGATCCAGGAGAGGCTCAGTTTGCTTGGAGCTACCGCCGCAATGCGTGGAACAAGAAATATAGAGAAAAAAGGAAAGAGAGGAAATGCGGAAAAAAGAGAAGAAAAAAAATACACAAATACAACGAACACTAAAGCAATGGATGTGTGTAAATGCGCGTTCATGCGTATCGATACTCAATACCTATTGGAAATATTGAAAATAAGGCCTACTTGCTCGCGAGCTTCTATGCCCACTTTACGGATGACTTATTCTTATAAACGATATCCATAGCAACTTCTATTCCGGTATCGTTTTTACTTGCCTACTTTGATTGCAAAAGCTGAGCTTGCAAAAGCGTAAGCAGCGCCATTCTAAGGCGACGTTTCAAAAGGCAATTTCCTTTCACTTTCGGTAAATTAATATTATCAATCTTAAACGGGATCTGGCACGGTCCATTTAATGGCTCTTTGCTATGTCGGCACCATAGATTGCTGAGCTCGTTAGGAAAAGAAGAAAAACCCGTGATATCTCCTGGTACACGCTCGACCGAGCAGCTGTGGAAAAGCTCAGAATGCATTGGGAGGAAGCAAAAAAAGGAAAAAAACATAGAAGGGATATATGGGCTTTTCCATGCATACTTGGGAATGATGTAAGACGCTGTTTTACATTCGACGAACGTATTCCGACTCCTCTGTCCCCACCGAATATTCCAATCACACTGATCCGCTAGAACCACCCTCTCCACTTTCGAAACAGGAATAAAAAATTATGCGTTTCTCTTTGAAATTTCACCGGCACAAACAAACGAATCTTCAATCGAATATTTTGTGGTTTTTATGCCTCCTGGCAATACATCCAATCGTTCAGAATTTATAGAGTACTCTTGTCTATTAGCACAAGTATCCAAAGGAAGTCTTGAACTCGTCTTCAAGTCCTGATGTCCTTTGGATGTCTTCAGGACTACGTTTGTACTTCTCGACTATACCAAGGTGGGCAAACATACATTACATGCATGTGCAGGTAGTTCCGGCAGGAATTCACCCTCGTAAATATATTAAGGGTGTCTTCAGTTGGTACGCTCTTATCAACTACCCCATAGGGCATGTGAAATCCGCTTAGAAAAAGTTTGAACACAAATAGAGGACTGGTCGGCGGTAACGCGATTTCATATCAAAAGCTCAAGGGTGGCCAATAACCAAGCGTGTAACGTTATTACTCGACAGACTTCCAACGTAACTTCCATAACATCCGGAGCGTCTTTCCATTCCGGTAACGCAGTTACGCGCTCGTTCATTCGTCCGGATTATTTGTCAAATTTCGTGAAATGGTGCATTCCCGCTCGATATACTTTTCTTTACTCTTTCCATCTCCTTTCACGTATACAAATATATTCGTATACCGACATACGTCTGTACCTCGTATGTCTAGTATTTCATAAGTTATTTAAAATGGATGCAGTAGGTTATTACAGGAGAATATCTCAAAGTTATTTCACCCTTGACTGTACTTAATTTAAGGGCAAATTGGGCCCAGTACATTCAATGGTTATATCAAACTACCATAGACTCTCGTGTACTTCATATTTCATGAGGCTCAAGATGCATCAACTATTCCAGGCAGGTTCGAAGTGTTTGTTACTCAGCCGATAAGGGCTGTAAGGGATGGAAGCTTCTATAGGATGTGGGGGATGGCTCCTGTAACATCTGTCGGATCTTAAAACCACCCCTGTATACTATAACGCATCTGTGCACGGACACCTTATTTTTGGCTTCTGCTGTTCTTCTCTATCTGACCACATCACGTAATCCATATAATATAGAAAACTCGTCTCGTAGGTATAACTGTCGGTTTTTACATAATTTCCTAAGAATTCCGTCGAACTGATAAAAGAGAAAGTATGATGGTTTCCTTGTTCGATATACGGACGATCCCCCACATAAATTCTGAACGTATCTCTGAACCTCTTCTCGATTTCCTGACACGGCAATAAATTCACATCAGTGTTCTCGAAGCTTTTAGAAATAACACTTGAGCCGTTCAGCTTCTTGTACACCTGACTGTAGTGGCAACATCCGTTGATCGACCATACCTACTGATTTATTTTGGCGAAATTAAAAGACTCTTCTCATTCTTCTATGAATTCCTGTGTTCCGTTTCTTCTTCTTCGACTCCGCTTCTGTTTGTTGTATTTATTTTTCTACTTTCTTCTCTTGCGTGATCGAAGGCGTTCACTCTGGTTCATACCGCAGCCAAGAATTTCCCAAGAGGCTAGGGAAAAGGTTCTGTATATTTCTACGTTCGTTGTCAGACGCACTTGAGACGTCTTGCACTGTTAGGCAATCCGTCACTCAATTCGAAGGTTGATTTCGCGTGTCTTTTTTCCTGGAGTAAGAATCTCCCTCGAGGGTAGCACTGTGCACTACATGAATCTTATACAGGAAACTTGATGCGATATAAGTATTAGCAAAGAACAGTCGTGAGTTACGCAGTAAAGTGGAGAACAAGTACAGTGAACGAATGAAATTTTAAGTAAGCAATAAAAGCAACGTCGATATTAATGATAATGAGTAATGTACTTACGGAGAATCCTGGTAGCAGGAACGAAAAATATCTATGGTTATTTTTTTGAGTGAAAAAAATTAAAGTGTCCCTTCATCCTCGAATTGCGGGATGAAATTGAATAAAGTAGATCGTGTCTTGGTGTTCAGCCAATCTCAGAAAGTAGTCAGTTTATTCGCAGCTCGACTATTCGCTGCGATTTCGTTTAATGTTTTATAAAGTCGAGTAAGAAGCTGCTAGTGAATGTCCATGGGAATCCTGAAACGAGAAAGTTTCTTTCCTTTAGTGAACCTGGCACTTATGGTGGTTGGTAGCTATGGTGTTACTGTTCTGTAGGTGTTATACTCGAGTGACTTTAATTCGTGTTTACACGTGTCAGACCAATTTCGTCAGACCTTCGTCATTTGCCAAGAGTTAACTGTTAAGAGATTGTGCGCCAGCCCTAAATTCAATTAACTTTGGAAACTGTGCGTGCGTGTAATGTGTTTGGGGAAACTCTTGGCAAGTTTGGAGAAAACAAGATTTGCACTTTTTCTTATTCCTTTTCTATTGTCAGAAAACGGAATGATATACGACACAGTTACTACTAGAATTCTTCTACTCTAAACTTTACTTTAATATTTTTTTGATAAGATAATGTTGAACATGAGGAGTGAGGGAGGAAGAGAGGAAGAGAGAAATTAAAGCGAGAAATTCTGCATGGTATTCAATTCGAGGAAGCTGGAACTTGTCTCAGTTTAAAATACAATGGTGAGGCATGTGTCATTGTCAGGGAGGATCGCGGATGGGGTATTGTTTATGTTAGAAACAATGCTCGTAATTCCCGAGCGATTTTCAACCGGCACTAAGGGGTTAAATTCTCCCTTAGCTTGGAATCTTATTCCTATTGTTAGCAAAGAAAACACTCTGTCTTCCAAGCTTGAAAATTTACATGGATTTTTCAGAACTTTGCACTTGCTGTCAGAAAAGTTTTTATTCACCAATAATTTTTCATACGAAACTTTTATTTTACTCACGCCATCGAAACCTCCCTTATAGATCGGGATTTTGCCTTTTCGGTTCGTCAGAGCGAGACATACTGAGGAATTAAAACTTGGCTCAATCGATACTCGTATAAGTAGAACATGAGAGATGAAGTGAAGCGAGGAAAGAAATAAAAAGGGAAATATTGAAGTAACCAGTAAGGAAAATAAAAAAAACAGACTGACTAAAAGTGTCGAATTTCTAAGAAAGGACTCGAATCAATCAATGGGGATATTACCAGCTCCCTAGGGGTTGCTAGTATGCTGCTAATGAAAAAACCTGAACGTAAATTACTCCTCGGCTTCCATCAAATACCTACTGGGTGTCGCGAACTTTTAAAAGTGTCAGCCCTGAGATCCGCACCATTAATCACAAAAACGGGGCGTGATGTCGATCAAAATTTCGAAGGAATGCGCCGGGCAGAATACGGGCTAAGAATTAATGCGGTCAAAGGTGCATCGATCCTCATGTGAACGGAGATTAATACCACGAAAATATGTTGATCTCTCAAATTCACCGTTGGAAACAGAAATTTCTGATCTTGCCAAATCCAGGAGATTTGTAAGGGTGCAATTTCAGTATGTCCTAATTACAAGTCTTGATTTATTAATTCTGTCGTAAGACTTGGAATCCTAACAATATTAATACGGTACTATACTATATTGTATTACATTATAGTACGTCCACGGCGTCTAACTGTCGCGTGACTCATTTCAGGCGGCGGCTTGTCGCGTCCCAAGATGACTCTGAATCTCGATGGGGGTGGAACTGGAGCGGCTAATTCGGGAGGGTTGGCTGGTCAGTTGGTCATAAAGAAACCAGTTGCACTAAGTTTGGGTCTACCACTGGAAATAAATACGACTCGTGGGTCGGCTGATCTGGTGGATGTTGATCTTCCTCTAGAGAGACAAGGGTGAATATCTATAACGGATCATCTTAGAGTCGAAAGCTTCCCTTGATTTACGATTTTTCTTTTAGGTGGTACCACGGTTCTATCACACGCATCGAAGCAGAGGCTGTTCTTCGTTTGCTAAGAGAAGGCAGCTATCTGGTGAGGAACAGCGAATCCACTAAACAGGATTATTCCTTATCCTTGAAGTGAGTCATATTCCAACTTCGGTCTAAGTACCATTTCAAAACCTTGAACTGGAACTTAGCACTTCGATAAGGTAAACCTATTCGCATGAGAGTTATTTCATTTTTCAGGAGTGCCAGGGGCTTCATGCATATGCGAATCCAACGGAACGAAGAACTGAATGCTTATATACTAGGACAGTTCAGCAAACCGTTCGAGAGCATACCGGAAATGGTGCGTCACTTCAGCGTGAATCGCCTTCCGATTCGGGGCGCCGAGCACATGTGTCTTCTCCATCCAGTGATAGCTCAGCTTTTGTAGCGCATCTATCGGAGTGCCCTTTAAGGCGCTTGCAATTTTATCCGCGATGATTTCTTTTTAATTTTCTTAATGCCACAGACTGGCCCGAAGATGCACCTGTCAAGACTAAGCTATACCTGTCACTCTATAATAAGACACAGAGCTATTTTGACCGTCAAACTACGTAGGGCACGGACGAGAAGAGTTTTTTTGGTAAGCCTGGCTAAAAAAGAGGACAATAATTGATTTGGAAGGTTTGAAGTGCGCGAATTGCAAAAAACTGGGAAGAAATCCACATACAGTACAAAGTAATAATTGTCAAGACAGTCCGAAGACACAATGGCGGCTAATATATCTTGGCAGTGAGTACCATGGCGGTCTTCTGAATTGGATATTAGCCTTGTGATTCCTTCGTCATATTCGAAATACCTCAATGCCGACCATACACATAAAGTTTCCACAGCTGTTTAGAAAGGACGTCTGATCACATTAGCTCACAATGTCCCTGGAACGTCTGATGGACGTTTTAATGAATCTTGGACATTGTGTTGTTGATGGGATACATTATACTTATTAATGAACCATGTAGAAAATTAAGAATACACAAAATCCCTCTTACACATAGACGCAATCAACATAATATCTTCTTTAACAACAAGCTTGATTTTCTGCTAAATTATTAATAATACATTAAACAATTAATAAGACAAGTTTGCACTGATATTAAGAAGTAATGAAGTCCCATTAGAATGTTTGATTAAGAAGCAAGTACATTGTAGGATTACAATTCAGTATCTACACCAGGTCTTCCCTGATACACAGTGTAAGCCTACTACTACTTTTGAAAAATTTGCAAAAAAAGTATATATAAAATTTTTCTAACTGACATATGAGGAGGGTACGAGCATTATGGGGGTGAAATGAAAGATTGAAAAATAAGTGATAAAGAGACGAAGGAATTAATGATCGATACACGGCATAATAACTACGTGAAGATCATCTTTAAATCATTCGAAAAAGAATGTCCAACTTCCCATTCCTGACGAATCCCACTAATCAATAAGGTGTGCAAAAATATTAAGATAATTTGCGTAGCCTTAGAAAAAAGACATGTTAGCAGAAAGACATTATTACGATATTAGGTGTCGACTACTCGTAGAGTGTAGTTACCTGCGATTGGCGCAGAAGGCCAAAGATACACCATTTATCGTTACAATAGTAGGCCCAGTAAAAATGGGCCCGATGGTGAATACAGTGACGATCAAAACGAATAAATGATAAAGAACAAGAAAACAAGAAGAAGAAAAGAAGGAGAAGAAATGACAATTTCATAAATAAAATCCAAAAAATACAGGATCGATATAAAATGCCAAATATTACTTTTAATCGTAATCGTTTTTAGTAAGCATTTCATTTATTCGTCGTCGTTGATAAGCGATAGTCTTAAATAACGGATTAATAATGGAGAGCGATTATTAAAATTATTAATTGAACTCTCAAGATAACGGGCTAACGTGAATGAACTATTTGGGATATGATTCCACTCCTGTTTTAATGAACGAACGGCAACAAAAAATGGCAATGAATAAATAAATTGCATAATTGTGAAAGAAATATTATAGAAAATGGAGTATCACCGTTCCCGAATCGATTCGTTCGTTAATTTGTAATTTTTAAATTTTACCGCGGGTGAAGTAACTGATACATATTTTTTCAATGTGATATTACTTTGTTACAGAGTACTTAGGTTAGTTTAGATCTGTTATTATTTGTTGAATCAGAAGCGTGCAATATGTGTGCGATTAACGATCGTCACAGCGACCGTAAACGCAATGGCGTACTTAGATGTTGAAAAGGAAAGAACAAGACGTCCGTGGTGTAAAAATAATCTTTTCATCTACAACAATAAAATTATCAACAGTAAAACAGCGTGCGCAAATAATATAATTCAAATATTCGTCAACAATGAATGTGACAACCAAACAATAGAAATTTTCAAACTCGTCGGAAGTATCTTGAGATCACGAAAGAAAAAATGACGGCAGAATGAATGCCAGATACTTCATTAATTTTTCATAAGCGACAGCCAATGTATCTCTTCCAAAAACAATGACAACATTTGTTTTTTCAAATACTAGTTTTTTTTTCCGAAATAACGTCACTGCTTTCTTTCAATTGATACAATTAATAACGTATCTATTTACTACGGTATTAGATTTTTTATCCGGCACTCCAAAACCCTCGTAGCACTATTTACCCTGATACGTCATTCGAAAGGAAAACCCTGTACTTTAAGCTGCCAGTATTATTAATTGTAATCAATAATGCATATCCACGTTAAGGATTAAGATATTATTGTCCCATTGCGAACGATTATTGATAATATTATAATCTATATATTTATTTGATATTATATTTATTGCATCGTGTCGTTAGCCAATGGTTGTATGCGCGGTTCTGTACGTTGATTTAATCTTAAGAGTCGTAGTTCACCTAATAACCATTAGTGATAGGCAGATAGTCGGTTAGTGTTAATTATTATTATTCTTATATATTATTATTGCGATTATTATTATTATTATTATTAAACACTGTCGTACGATATGGTAGAGCTAACTAACTTGTAGATACTCCCTGTACCTTGAAATTTATATGACGTAGTCTGTAACTTTGACGCGTATACAGATACACACGTACACATATGTATACATACACATAAATATATTATTATTATGAATACCTAGATTGGAACTGTCCAACTGTGGTGGTTCTGCCAAGTTCAATCTATCTGTTGGCCACCAGTTGGATGTTCTATTCAGACTGTAGTCAGTTTAAAGGGGTTAAGTTACAACCCCGTAATTAACCAAGTAAACGATTAACTAAGTCCAGTGATTAACTTATGCATTATACTCGCCTCCCATGTAAGCGAATACTGAACGAATGTGCAATAGTGAGGAGGAAGATTGTATGAGGTGCGAGGGAAATATTTTTGTTGTTGCAGGAAAACCGTCAACGTTTCAGCGAACAAAGTGAATCCATCTCATTCAATAGTATTGTGTATTCTGGAATTCCTTCTTAATAAAAATTTAATAAGTTATTTCACGATATAACACCATTAAGGACTATTCAGATATTTATCTAGGATAAGAAATTCCCAATCTCCTTCTTTTTGGTTTTGTAGATGCGAAGTACTTTTTGGGGTTGGATTTTTTGTTCTTATGCGTTTTCAGTTTCACCGCCCTCAGATCCCAATTTTATTGTAGTGCCTGATTGCTGGATTGAATATTTTGACTCGGTAATTGTGTCTCTAATTATTTTACTTGGTTCTTGGGCTATGGGCAGCTTCTGATTTGTACTACTTTTTAGAACAACCGAGGAATGTTGTTCCTCCCGTGTTACTTCCTGAAATATTATTAGGTTCGTTTAATGACGTGGTTAAGTTTTGTGGCTTTTTTGGTAACTGACTTCATTTATTGTATCCTGAACTGGAGGCTCCGCAGGAGCAGCCAGTTTTCTCGCACTCATTCTTCTTTCTATAGAAACACAGTGAAGTTTTCATAAAGTGGAAGTCTGGACTGTTTAGTAGTATATAAAATATTGAATTACTAACGGGATACGCTACTAGGTCTTCGTGCACTGGAAATGCTTGGGCGATTTGAAATTGGAGTTTCTATTTCCTGAAATTTTTTTTAAATTTATGTAAAGTTCTTTGCACTGACTTTCATTTTATTTCATATCATACCATAGAAACATGTTTATCCACTTCATCTTCTTTGCAACTATTACCACAAACTGGTTTAATTGAAACTGGACGACCTTTGTACAATTGACCATCTGTACCTTTCACAAGTCCTTCCGTTAATTGTATCGCTTCCGGTCCCCATTGGGTCAGAAAATGTCCAACTCTCATTACTCTTTGTTGAGGGGTAGTCACTGTATGACTTCCACCGCAATACCGATTGCACAAATGGTCTCTGAACGAAGAAAAGAAGTTTTGAAAAGTTAAATAGAGCGATTGGTGGTATCGCATACACGTCTTCTGGTACCTTGGGGTTTTTAATGGTATTTCTTCTTTCGTCGCTTTTACCTTCCTTGCCTCTTCCTGCAGCGCGGCTTCTAATTGTACCATATTTCTGCCGTGGGGTAACTTTCTTTGCTGCTTTCTCACTTGGTCCAGTTCATAGGTCAAGTAAGGTTTTATACTTCTTGTACAGGGCATTGGCTCTGCATGGAAACCATTAGCTTCTTCCATTCTCATTACGACGTTTTTATCACACGATATGCATTGCACGTCTCTGAATGAAGAATGGGTAATGATAATGGAAAATTTCTTGGAACAATGATAAGAGTTACCTTAACATCTTTTTCGTTCCGGCAGCTTCGGCCTCTTTTCGCATTTCTGACAGAGCCTTAAGCTTCTCTTGGAGAGTCTTTAATTTTGTGTTAACGAAGTCTTTCAAAGGAGACATTTCAATTTTGTCCACTTTATTTTCTACCCCTTTTTGTACCTCGTCCAAAGCCTGTTGCCACACACTTTCCTGCTGGGACAATTTGCCTATAGCATCTTCAAGTCCGCGCGCAAGATCATCGCAGGCTGCATCGAATTGATCATAAGAGACCTGAATACAAATGTTATTGAGTAAATTATCCACAAGAGAAATTCATTCTACTAGTAGAATGTTTAACAACTTTTCTATTGACGGCTTGTGCATCAGCTTTATCTGCCAACGCATCTTCCAAATCTTCTTTATCCGCCTTGATAGTTTTTAGGAGTTCAATTTGTTCTACAAGAGCCTATCAAAAATAGGTAAGATGAAATGCGTAAATAATTTCATTTAGATTGATTGATAAATACGTTAGTATGAGTTTCACGAGTTTCTCGTTCATCCAATAACTTATTGGCAGTCTGACTGACACGTTCCAGGTCAGCCTGTATACTTTGGATCTTGGATACTAATTCATTGGGTCCTGGAGATACTTCTAACGCCATTACGTTCGTATTGCTGCTATTCACTTTTTCCATAATCAAACCTATATCTATTTCTGTAGCTCTAACACGCTCGCCCAATTCGTGTAGTGCATCCCCATACATTGCTTCAATGTTTTTAACAGCTTCCATACAATTGGAAATGTTAGTGTCTTCTGTCTCACCGATTTCAACTTCAACACTTCCAGTTGTTTCCTTCTGAATTTCAACCTCCTTAATGCTTGATGTCTGGGGTACACCTGATTTATCTATGGAAGCTACTAAAATATCAATCAACATTATTAATATTGCTTCGGGTTGAGTACGTTGATAATGTGTTACTTGATGAGGTTTTCATTTTCGACTGCAGTTCTGACACTTCGCCTTTTACTTTGACAACATCATTTTTTAACGTTGTCAGGACGTTTCGCATTTCAGCAATTTCTGTATTAACTGGAGAAGGAATTTGTTTGTTTTATTAAGTGAATATTAACTGCGACTGGATTTTCGTACTTATGAAACTGCGCTTAGGTGATGCAGGTTTTGTAACAATTGTCTCAATTTCAGCATTTGCTTCAGTGGATATTGCAGGAGATGTAGAATCTGTTTCTTTTGTTTTTGGAACGTTACTTTTTAATTGATTATTTCTCGCTTTTGTATTTACGTCCTCGTTTTGAGCCCTTTGTTCCATAACGACCTCTTGAGGTTTCAGAGAAAGATATTCTTCCACGTGTTCAAGACGCTGACGTATTTCATCAATAATCTGATTATTCGAACCAGTCCCTGTCCCGGTTGAATCGCCTTTTATAAGATCTTGCAGTATTGTCGCAAGCTGAGTTAACAATATTGTTTCTTTAAATAGTACAACCTTACAAAAGTTTCCCTAATTACCTTATCAACGGTTTGTTCAGTGGCATCTAATCTTTTTCCAATATTAATAAGATGCCACATATCTGAAAGTGGGTCACTGGCACTGGTTTTCACGCGCTCAATCATCTCTGGATTATTCGCAAATTCCTCCATTGCATGAAATTTTTCATGAAGTTTCCTGACCTACGTTAACGTCATCCAAGGCTAATTAAATTATTTCCCCACCTTGGAAAACCGTCACTCACACTGTCATCAAGTTGCTTAAAGGCCAAAACTGTAGGGGTTGTACCATCGACCAAGGGTTCGATGAAGATGACAGATTGGCTTTCACCGTTGACACCGATGCCAATTTGTTGTTTGACGCCCTTTGACTTCTTGGCAGCTGGTGCACCTTCTTCAAGGGAAGTGTCTGAACCTGATATCGATACATTCAAAGGACTTTAGGATGACGAACTTAACGAAGCATTTTTCTTCTAGCAATAAAATATACCTTGCTCCCTTCCTGTTTTTCCTCGAGCTGTTGCTGGAGCACTTGCAGCGGATTTTTTTTGTTTTACACTTTCTGGTGTATCTTTCGTTTCTGTATACAAATACGAACTAATTGTTTATGCAACTAATATACATTTCGTGTAGGCTACCTTCTGTATAAACTTCGGCGTTTACTGAAGTATTCTCGGTATTCTGAACTCGCTGTTTAATATTTCCCGAATCGTCCGTAATACTGTACTGCTGAAAATACAAACTTGGACCAGCCTTCAAGGACGCTACCATAGTCTAGATGACATAACATAAGTTTATACATAAACCAGTCTATGATAAATTGCTCGCATTTTTCATAAAAACCTTTATCCTGTTGGCTTCGTCGCCCCGAAATTCAACTTTCGTATTGCGTAAGTTAATTTGATGCAGCAAAACATGCAGAAAATTGTGCAAAATATTGAGGTTCACTGCGCCCACCTGGTAGACAGGTCTTTTTACTTAAAAGTCACTTCACTCAAGAATTATCGTGGCGTGATGATTGCTATTACCTCAGGAGTCCCAAGAGCAAGATCCAACATTTGTGGTAAAGTGACGTGAAGACTGGCAATTTCTGAATCTGGCAAATTGTTTGTTGCCTCTGGTCCTGCAACTTTTGCAGCCATCTTCTTGATTTGTATAGATGATAATATACTGATTACGTTTTACGAATGATTGATACAAGCGCGATTCTTCGATTAATTTCATTGACTAGTTTCAGAACAATTAATGACATTACGAGATTTCTGGATAACCAATTTCTGGACTTGAAGAACGAGTAATTCGTACGTTCGAACGAGTAAACGTTATTCATTTGCCTAACAGTCAACTGTTTGGCAGCATCTTCGAAAAAAATCAGATCAAATTTGAAACCCACTGAAGTATAACATCCAACCACTTTGGTTATTCAATGTGAAATTACAGAATGTTGCGTATTCCCAGGACAGGAGTACTTTTAAAAAATACTATTCATACTCCAGAAACATCTTCACAAAGTAAGTAATGAAATTTCTGAAAATCCTCTACCCGATATTTCCTATTACATATTTCAGATCCAATCCTTCTGTCAATTTTCGACAAAATCAAGAAAAAATTAGGTCTTACAAAGAGTACGTCTCGGCAAATGAAATGCAATATGATATAGCGAATGGAACAAGTGTATTTTTCAGATGAAGAGAAAACAGAATTAGCCACAGAATCCACAGAAAATCCACCGCAGCACAATGACGAGTGGAGTGGCTGCAATACTGGACAACCACGAGGATACCCACAAACGACCCATGGTTATCCCACAGGATACCCACATTATCCCGAGAATCAGCATCAGCCACCCAGAGAATAAATTAAATCCATTTTAGACCTCAGTATTCCATTTACAAGGAATGCAAAAAGTCTACAATGTATCTAGGAAAAACTTATAGAACCATTAGCAAAGTTTATTAAATCGTTACATCAGTTACCATGGACACGTAACTTTAGGTTGTTGCACGTGAACATGGATGCGTTTCGTGGACTGATTTGACAACAGTCGCAATATTGTTCTTGAACATAACGTAAAAGAAGTTTTATCGTTAAATTATTTAAACGATGGACTACGAAGTGGCTGTGCAAAGAATGCAAACCATACTATCAAGGACATCTAGCAAATTGAAATTGGCGGTAATATTATTAAAGTAAAATTTTCATTCATAAAAACCCAGTCGTTCGTGTTAAATGATTTATTGCATCAGGTTTGTCTATCAGCAATATCAAAGTACAAGGATCTACCAAGGATCCTGACACCCACTGAAATGTTTACTGTACAGAAGACTTGCGAATCTTGTTCATCCTTTTCAAAAGATGCTGATAATTCTAATTTTAAGGATTTCAATAATTTTACTTACAATCCACAACTTACGACCGTCATTGAGGTAAGTACAAGCAGTTAAAAAGAAAACAAGACAAAATAGAGATCAAGCATTTCCATTGATGCAGATACTACATAATTATCCAGAAGTTCATGAACTCGCAGAGAAACTTTTGAAAGATGCACCTGCATCTTCCAGAAACTTGATCTACAGTCTGGAATCGTTCAGCAACTTTATAGAAAAACGTATGAGAACAACTCCGACGGAGCACCGACAGTACGAGCTGAAACTTCGCAATGCTTTTAAAAGTGCAAAGAAATCAGAGGCGGACATATTAGGTAAAAACAACTATGAAATTATTCAAGGCCACCAATTTTTTATTATGTGAAAATTGTATTAGCACTGCAAGAGATGTTAGAGCTTCAACAATCGCGGCACAATGAGTTTATAAGAGAATTAAACAACAGCATAGCTAGAGACGAGTCTCTCATGATAAAGATAAAGAAAAGATTGGATGACGAGAATACAAATAAAGTGTGAGTAATAAAACAAATAACTGTATCACCTCGTAACCAATCAAGTTCTGTATGACCGAGACCAGATAAGTATAAAGAGAGTAAACATTCCAGCAACGAATCGGAGTCGCAGATGGTAAAGTCATTTTTAGAGATGCGGGCAATGCAGGAATCGTTACAGTCGGAGATCAATAATTGCAGCGAGAGGTTGAGAGTCATAATGCAAGATAATGCGCAACGCGAGAAAGAATTGCGTGCAAGACGGTAAGAGGACTGCAACAATAACGCATAAATTATTGAACGACGCTGATTATATTTTTAGAACCAAGGTGGAAAGTCAATTTGTTGCACTTCTCGGTAAATACGATACCGAGATAGGCGCACGTCATCAGTTAATGGAGTCCTTAATGGCGGAATCCGAAGCACTTAGAAAAGAACAAGAAGACGTTCAAGTTTGTTCACTTTTCATTTCCATAGGGTACTATTATATATTCTTATTTGCATACCCTCTTCCCCTCAGAGAGAATTAAATACGCAGAGTGTGTTGTACACCAAATGGAAGGAAGAAAAAGAAATAGCGACGATGGAAGCTTTCAAGGAACGACTCAACGACTTCGTGAGAAATCGAGCGGCTAAAGTAATACAGAAAGCATGGCAGATACATAACGAGCGTAATCTTATGCGTAAAAAAAAGAAATCAAAGAAGAAATAAAATCTCAGTGTATGCCCAGTAAATCTATTCGCTGCTCCGATTCATGAAAATCTTGTAGAAATTGGGGAATACACCCAGACCTTAGTCTATCACTGAAATTGGATACCGCAGATGCCTATATACCTTCATTAAAGCTGTTTAAACAACAACGTGTGGAATCGTTGTTGCTGCCTTATGTATAAGCCCTATTGCTGATAGATTAGACAAATTTTACATGACGAACGAATTGAACTGTCCGGTAACTATGTATATACTGACTATCTATTCCAAGGCTTGCGATTTTATCGATTTTAGCCCAGGAAGGCTAATGGGGTGTTGCTTATCGAATAAAATATATATATTTTTTCTCTTTCTCTCCTTGTTATCTTCAGATAACACCTTTCCTCTTATATCGATCGTACCTACGTGGCTATCTGTGGCGCTCTATGTTTAGCGATGCTGAACGAGTCGACAGTATAGAAACGCAAGGTATGTTGAACGACTACGACAAATGATGCTACATAAAGTCATACTTTACATGTGTTTATTTACGTTTCAACTAAGTATTTCTAGTAAATCATGGTGCACAATGAGGACGTTATTTACAAAGCCTTGTCAGGAGTTTGTGAGAGATTAACACGAGAAAGCTCGATCTACCTCGACAGTCATTAAGCTCTCAGAAGTTGCTTAAAATTGAATTATGTGGTAGTTAAAAAGGATGTTGAAGGCCATTACTTAAGATTACCTGAATTTTTTTTCGTATTTTTGGAAGTGATTTAAACATTTTTTTTAGCTGATCTAGCTCGATAAGTAATTTTCTCATATTGATCCTGATTATTTGATTATTTGACAGTATTATTGGGAATTGATTAGTCTAGGACTAGAAGAAAAAAACTTTCTATTTATACTATAGTTTATCTTTGGACTCGACCAACTAGATTTGGCTTTACTGGAACCATAGATATCCTGAGATTATAGAACGGACGACTCTCTATTAAGGGATGAAATTGGCTGGACTTACAGGTTCCGTGGCACCAAATTTGTAGGGGCACATTGTGTGGCGCATGCTCTGAGATATTTTGCTGGGGTGATATTCAGTCAGGCAAGCCAGGCTCAAAGCGGCCGATCATTACGAGGTACACGGCACCCGGGAGTTCGGCTAAAAAGAGTAACAACCCATTGTAAACTTGTTGGATAATCAAAACGATTAACAATTAAAAACACACCTGATTGGATTTAGGTACGTACAATTGTCTTTCATCTCTGCACAATAATAAGCACAACAGAAATAAAAGTGTTTTATACTTTCTATAATCACTCATGAATCAGAGCCCATTAGTCATAAAAATCCGCGCCCTCAGCCAATGATTTTTTTTTTAATTTAAAATTAATCACTCAAGTGTAATTAAGATGAAGTGTATGTAACTCAAGTGACAAAGGTTTAAAACAGTATTGAATTGTGAATCACGGTAAAATGTATGTGAAGGTTATCAGAGCAGTGTAGCTTTAAGGTCTCGAACAAAGTATCTCTACGGTTTCTAGAGATGCTGTCCTGCACTGTAAAGCCAGAGCATGTTTCCTCGCCCTTTAATCTGGACGTCTCAAAATCACCCTTTACCCACTGTAATCATCCGAGAGGTTTCTCTAGGAAAACAATGGGCTCCTTCTTGGGTAGAATTCTCTATTGTTCACGAGTGCCATTTATGTGAGTGTCTCGTTGTCGATTAGTTTCAGTTCTGAAAATTTAGACTGCGGCTGCCTCGAGCGATGCACGACTTCGTTCCTTGCTAATATTTGGGAACTTCTGGAATTCATCAGAAACATAATATCCAATGAGGATATAAGAACCATTATTAATTTGAGAAAATGACAGAGAGAATGACATTGACTTTTCATTCTCCTATAATGGAAGAGACTGAGAAGAATCTAATGACAGGAACACTTGAGCAGCGTAAAGAGGCTTTTAAAGACGACGAAGAGCTGATGAAGGAAACGACGAAATTTGTGACGGAAGTCATTGAAACTGCCACTACGGAAGCTTCCAAAAGAAAATATCAAATAGAGGTAAGAAATTTCACACGTTCATCAAAAGAATAAGATCAAAATAGCAAGATGATAATTAGTATTTTGTCTTACAGGGAGCCGATGCAAGCGAAGGTAACGAATTATTAAATTGTGCAGTAATGTTAAAACCTTCTAATATTATTATTATTATTATTACAAATTTTGAGCCGAGTAGATCTAGTAACGTAAATTTTACATGTAGAGACGTTGTTAGACCCAAATCATTGGTCTGCTAACTTTAACTGGAGTTGCTTCTAACGAGTGCAGTGCTAATCGTATGATGACTACATGATTAACGTGCGTTCGTAAATGCATGTGCAGGAAGTAGATTGAAGGGCGGTGATCGCATCAACGGCTGGAACACCCGAGCTCGTGGCTTCTGCAATCGAATACTGAATGCACTTTGCCCCTGCCTCACCAACAATGGTAAATGATAGACTGATAAAACGTAGTAGTTGCTACGCTACTGCCCATTCGGATCATAGAAAAGAATATATCATAGAGTCCATCACTGATAAAGCGCTGTATCAACCATGTCGAAGATCATTACCGTGGGATCCTCAATCGCATCGATCGGCTCCTTACGATTGGGCCATTAAAACGTTTCGAAACTGTCGTTGTGTGCCAATCCTCGTGTGCGAACTTGATAGGGATCTCATTTCTTCATGTAATTAGTATCTATCACAGTACGATTTTATTACCTAATTTTTCATAGTTAATCATCGTCATTGTCATCGTCATTAGGACGCACGATGTACTGATATGCTCGAGAGACGCATGCCTGGATGATGACATTTTTTTTAATGATCCAAGAGTAGTTAAAAGGTACGAAAGGCTGAGAATGTTAGAAAATGTATGTATGATTTGAATGACTTGAATGTTTTGTCATTGATCCGAGGACTAAGTTATATTTGAGAATGCCTGTGCGATATACATAGACATCATCATGAACGAAAATTAGTTTTTCACTTGATCCAGCGAGCGGACGTGATTTTGTAGTATCGTTCATGCATGCTAAAAATACGCCTGAAAAGTTAATAGCTGTGAGTACATATAGGATATGTGTTCTTTTCATAGAATTATTCGCCTGGACCCCCTACCGGTATCGCTTCACGAGACCCTAACCGTTCGCTGTCTACGGGAATCCGTGCATGCGGAATAAATATTTATTAAGATAATAAATAATAGATATATTAATAATATAAGAGCCACACTACGTCAATTCCGAGTCGTGTTGTTCTTGGGCAAATAGCTGAACATCTTCGACTTGAAAAAAATATTTAATTCTAGAACGTTGACTATTCAGAATATCATCTAGGACTTGTACGCCACTGTTTCTGATGAACTCAGCTATTCTTACACTGAATCCTAATTGGACTGCCAGCCAAAAATGGCGTAGACGACCGAGGGAATATTTTTAAAAGTCTACGTTCGATACTGACAAACAATTAAACGTCGTAGACAATTAAATCTTCTTTCTAAACGGATCAACTTCGTTGCAACAATAAGTGTTGGTACATGTGCGGATCCTAAACAAAGAATGTTAAAGAAAATATATATATATGTATAAATATTTAAATTGGAAAGGCTCGTACGGGAGGATCAGTTATTATACTCTGATTTCATGCATAATTGCAATATGTATCCACTGGACGACCCTTTCAAAAAACTTTTATGGTGTCGCATCAACTTCCCTCAGGCTTGAAAATGGAGCCGCTAGACTTTGGGTTATTAAGACAGCTTGTAATATAATTAATAAGCTTTTCATGAGCTTTTCACGTGAATTGATACTTACAGGGAAAAATCTAAGATTGATTTTTATTGCCGTTTATGGGATTTTCATCACTTTTGAAAATTCATTATACATTTTTTTTCTCTCTCTTTTCCTGTGGTAATACGAAAATTTTCAAAAAAAAATATCCTGATACGTATTGAGCCTATTGTTATATGCACGCACTTATCATTGGCTAATGAATGTTTTCTAGCGTAACCAGTGACCCAATGAAAATCAATATTCAGCATTACCGTCTCCTTCATCACGAACGGACTGAGAATCTTTTCGCGTTACAGTTAGGTTAAGTAGATTATCGTGTAAGGCAATCGTTTAAGAATTAAATTAGGCATAGATACATATGTGGAAGTGTCATCGAGGTTTTCAGGGATGCATCAGGTGCATAAGTGCATCTCGGGTACCTTTTGTGATATAAAGTGGTTGGGCTTTTTAGATCGGTCGGTATTAATACGTATCACAATTTCTCATGAGGATCATTTTGGGAAAGTTTTATGATTTAAGATTTGATACGCATTTTGGTACGGTAGCTTCTAAAGAGAGTGTCGCAATTTTCAGACAAAATGGTCATATGGGACATTTTTATTCGGAACCGAATGCTGGCGAAAATCAAAGCGCACTACTTTCTTACTTAATGCAGTTATGGGATCAAGAAAAATATAAAGAATATATATTAAAGAGTAACTATCATTTATGTGACAATCAATGACATTGGAGGCCGATGTAAGAGCCGTGTACAACGTTAGCTCGAATGAAATTCGTAGTACGACATTTAAAAGTAGGGCGTACAAATTGTTCTATAATGTGATGAAAAAGTTTATATTTTTTTGGATCAAGGACGTATAAAAATTTACATTAATTTTTAAGTACCGCCGATGTAACGATCAACGTTCAATTGTACGGTGTATACATCATTGTATAGATCTTAGATCAATGTATGTATTCAATTGGTCAATAAATATAAAAATGTAATCCTTAAAACTCTGGATATTATTATCTTGAAGATGTACTTAATCATTTTCCTTGATCACTCCTCATGAACAAACCTAGGGAGTATGAAAAGGAATTACGTCAGTTCCAGTAGGCAGTAGCCTTGGCAACCCCCGTAACATTGCCATGGAAACCCCGTTATAAGATTAAAGTGTGGATTTGTTTCTACAATGCTTTACTCTAAAGTGTAAATTATTATCCAGATTGAATAGTGCTGCTATTGATTCTTCTGGCAGCTACTGAAGTGTCACTGTTATTGCTGTCAAGTTTTGAAATAATCAACGTGAAGTTCTAACGACGTAAAGTAATATTCTGTATAATGGATTCACCAACGGAGTCGAAAAGATCAAGTCAAAACGAAAAGTCTAAATACTGTGAAGAAGGTTTCAGTTTTGAAATTCAAAGGCAGTTTTCGAAATCATTTGCAACCAAAAATCCATTCCGCAATAAACATGAACTGTACGCGGAAAATAGTTATAAGACGAAACCACGAACTGCACCTTGTGAGAAATCTAAAAGAGGAGCAAAGAGAAAGCAAATTCATACATTTTGTGAAAGTGATGAGCTTGAAGATCCTTTTGAGGAAGCTAATATTTTTTCCTTGCCAAGTGCTCTACTGGACTTTCCAAAAAAGAAAATTCCAAGGTTAGCCTTTATTGAGGTATGGTTTTCTTGTTTCTTGACCTTATCGAATTTCAATAATCCCCGTTTCAGAATTCTCAGATGTACGCCGTCTAAAGAGCGTCGCGAGAAGGAACTGCTTTTCAAAATGAATTGCTATACGTCACTTCGCAAAAAACGTGAAGAGTTTAGGCAGAATCTTGTCAGGATGATCATGGGACAGGATGATGACGATGCTATCAATGTTCCTTCCGAATATGCAGGGAATTGGTTAACTGACGAGGACAAGGAATTATTGAGATACTACTATTATATAACGCACGGTATAGATGACGTTCACGTAGGACCAATGGATTCTGTGGTATTGAAGAAAATTTTGAATCTCGTACCCACGAAGTGGAAACAAAAGTTTAAAGACACAATGACTCAAATTATTCAAGATGCAAAAGACGACTATGCGATTAGCGTCAAAAAGTCAATTGTCGATTTCGTCCTGCAGGATCCGATAAACGATATTTTTGAGGACGATGACAAGGTTTGCTGCATAAAATTCGTTTGAGGAGGTGTCGTTTTTTTACGTGAATCTAGTAACACAATTAATTGTTTTAGGGTCCAATTTCCAAGGAAAATTACGAGATTAAACACTTCCCACCAGAATTCGGTGTTCAGTATAGAAAAACGAGAGTAAAATTACAAAAGAACCTCCATCTGTACCATCCCTGTATGAGAAGAACTTTGGATCTATGGTTTCGTGAATTCGAGTAAGATCAATTATATGATTATCGATAATTGTTTTGCAATATTCATATCATGTTTTTTTATCGAAATTCCATATCTCAGGACAATGAGACTCATCGATAGGAAAGTTTTGGAGTCAACTCACCAGACATACGACCTTGTAGTCTTCGAATATAATTATTTACAAATGGCAGAAAAATCTAGAGACAAATTGTGCAACGATTGGCTTCCGAAAATATACAATATTTTTTTAACGGTATAAAATTTTTAATTTTCGTCAAGGGCTAGCATTCATTTATTTACGTAATCTTCCTTAGGGATACAAAAAGGGCCTGTTACCAAATGACACAAATGAGTCGAAGATGCGAAAGTTTTACAATTGTCTTGCAATAATAATGGAATCTCACCTACAAAGTTTGTGTCTCAGATCAATGGAGGATTATGTCAACTTTCTTATGGACGTCGGTGTAAGTTGATAAACTTTATTCAATGAGCTTTACCGCGTAGACATTCGATCAATTTTTTATCGCATTTTTTTAAATCAAAAATACCTGATTTTCTCAACGTATTTTCACGCAGACTAGAGGATCAAGAAATCAAAAGATAGTAAGTTATAACTCAAGTAAATAGATTGCCGCTTACTTTAAACTAAACTTTCAACTGTCCATACAACTGTAATAAATTAACAATTTACAATGTGTTCTTTAAAAAGTATAGCAATTGCGGATTCAACATAAACGTCGTGATAAGAAACAAGGCTGTGGGATTTGATCCATCATTTAAAGCTTTCATTGATACATTGCTGATGCTTCTTAATACGCTGTACGAGTCAGTTTCTGGATATCCACGATTAGAAATGAAATTATACGACATGGATAGTAGTAGTGCTAATCCATCGGTATTGAAGGTAATAATCAATCACTGAAGTTGACAAATCATTCTCAACATTTGCCTATACTAAATTTTGAAAACAGCCCATAGTTTTGCCAGAAATTCTAGACGCGCATACACAAAACATCATAGAGCTAATACAAGAGCATCGAATAGGACCGGAACTGCAAGTTCAAGATTTTGACAAATATAACTCCCTGATAAATGACGATGATGAGATACTTGTAAAAGAATTTCTGGCAGCCGATCCGCCACACACTTTTGAAGAATATGGAGTGATGATCAGCAAATATCACGAACTTGCAAGAAACATTTCGACTGCTTTTCATCGCACTTTGTTCACTGGACTGTATGAGGTTCACCGAGCCCACTTGATAGAACATATGGCAAGTGTGGCTAATGTTCATAAGGAGTCGTTGCTGAACAAAATGGTTGCTGATTACCAGCATGAATCCCGAGCGTGAGTCTATCAGAAATTAGGACCATTATTAAAGACCCTTATTGTTGCTGTGATAATTAAATAATTATGAAGTATAGGGGAAGAGTATCAAGCTATTGCTGATCAAGCACTCAGCACTCCGCCAAACACTGCTGAATTAATGGAGCTGACTGCTTTTGTGCAAAAAGCTGAAAAGGAACTGGTTTACGAATTGGAGAACCGTCTTAGGGAAGTCATGAAATATATATTGTTTTTATCGGATTATACGCTGTTAACACCTGTTGAAATAAAAACGAACAATTTTGCATTCCAGTGGTAAGTGTTGTTCGTTACGTTAGGATTTAGTTTATTGTTGATACATTGAAAATTAATGCGAAGGTATCATCGCATGACGTCCGTATTTGAGGAGCATCGCAGAATAATTTTGAGCAAAACTGGCGAATATCAAGATGCGTTACTTATGAGAATCGAAAAATTCAAGCAGGACTTACAATTATATTGGAAGCAGTGTAACGAGATTCAATATTGGGGAAACATCGAAGAGATTTTTCGCTATAGGAAAAAAGCTACGAGTCTTGAAAATCGATTGATCACTGCTATGGAAACTATTGATAGATTTAATGAAGAGGAACAAATGTTTGGTTGGGAATTGTCGCAATATCCATTGAGAAAGAAGGTAAATCCCACATCGATTGGATACTAATAACTAATACTTCAACTTAATCAGATATTATAATGTGATTATTAAAAAATTAAACAGATAGCAGACAGATTATCACCATACAAAAAACTGTTCGATGCAGCTTGCGATTTTTTGTCAAATTACAACAAATGGATGGAGTCAATGGTTGGTTCTCACGATCCCGAGGAAATCGATAGCGAGACCGGTGTAGCCTATCGTACCATAGTGAAATTAGAGAAAACTTTTGGTGAACCAGCAGTTCGAAAACTGGCAGAGACAGTCAAAATGAAAATAGAAGATTTTCGAGAACACATGTCCATAGTGACCACTCTCGGAAATCCAGGAATGAAAAGTCGCCATTGGGAACAAGTTTCAGAAATCGTTGGATTTCCTATTAAAGTCGATCAAAGTATGACATTGGCTAAAGTACGTAGCATATCTGAACTTGTTGATTATTCAGTAATGAATTTCTACATAAAAATTCAAATCACCAGATAATTGACTTCGGTCTGGACGATTACGTAGCGAAATTCGATGGAATTTCTGAGGCAGCAACAAAGGAAAGCAATTTGGAAAAGGCCTTACTTAAAATGCATGCTGATTGGACTGATATCGAGTTTACTGTGAATCCATATCGAGACACAGGAACTTTTGTAATTGCCAGTGTCGATGAGATTCAGTTATTATTAGACGATCATCTGACGAAGGCGCAGACCATGAAGAATTCCTTATATATAAAACCATTCGAAAAGGAAACACTGTAAGTTATTGCGCTATAATGAAATTCCTTTCCTTTTGTGGCTTTATTAATTTTTAGAGAATGGGAGGCAAAGTTGCACTTGCTGCAGGATATCATAGATTATTGGCTTAAAGTCCAATCAACGTGGATGTACCTGGAACCGATATTTTCTTCACCAGATATTCAGCAGCAAATGCCTGAAGAAGGACGCCGTTTCAGTGCTGTTGATAAAGTTGGTTCAATTTATTTGATGTTGAATTAGTTATGAAGAGATTTCATATAACGTGCTCGTTAAACTTTGCACAGATCTGGAGAGACATCATGTCATATGTTGTGGCAGATCCTAAAGTGATGTCGGTAGTCGAGATAGATAAGATGTTGGATAGATTAAAGAAAAGTGCGGGGTTGCTGGAATTGATACAGAAAGGCCTGAATGATTATCTTGAAAAGAAGAGACTGTTCTTTCCACGATTCTTCTTCTTGTCCAATGACGAGCTTTTGGAAATTCTTTCGGAAACGAAAGATCCTACGAGGTACTCACGATAAATAAATTTGGAGTAATTTGGAAACCATATAATTCTTCAACTTTGGGACAGGGTTCAACCGCACTTGAAAAAATGTTTCGAAGGCATCGCTAAACTTAGTTTCACTGAAGCGATGGAAGTAACAATGATCAAATCTTCAGAAGGTGAAGAAGTTGCGCTTGAAAATATTATTGATACTGCGGCTGCACGTGGTCAAGTTGAAAAATGGCTGATCGAATTAGAATTCGAAATGAAGAAAAGTGTCAGGGCTCAGGTAGGTTAAATTCTTAGAATACTAATTTGAATCGATCAAGTTGGACCTAATAATGATATACAATCTACTTTTGTCTATACCAACAAAATGAAGGTGATAAGGGCCAAGGATGCATATTTGAAAAAAGCTCGAAGCCGATGGGTTCTCGAATGGCCTGGTCAAACAGTTCTTTGTATAAGTCAACTTTACTGGACCACTGATGTCACTTCTTCTTTCCCTAAAGGGTCTGATGGCCTCAAAGAATATATCGACGTATGCAACAATGAATTGAATCGAATCATTATACTTGTACGTGGAAAATTATCCACGCAAAATCGGACAACTTTAGGTAATTCCAACTTGTCTATTAGAATAACTAGAAGATCAAAATGAGGATCATTTATGAACCACCCAACATTTTTCTGATACAGAAGCATTAGTCACTCTTGATGTGCATGCTCGGGACGTACTTGTTGGATTATGGGAGCAGAATGTTGAAAGTGAAAATGACTTTAAATGGCTTTGTCAATTACGATACTACTGGATGGTATGATAAATGATAACTGCAAATTTCCCAAAGTGCTTCATAATTTTGCTTTTTTTCTTAATAGAATGATAATCTGGTGACGATGATGATAAATTCATCTCTAAAGTATGGCTACGAGTATCTGGGTAATACGTCACGTCTCGTTATAACGCCATTAACAGATAGATGCTATCGTACACTTTTTGGAGCATTGAGTCTTCATCTGGGTGGTGCACCGGAAGGCCCTGCCGGAACCGGAAAGACGGAAACCACAAAGGATCTAGCAAAGGCAGTTGCTAAGCAATGCGTTGTATTTAATTGCTCAGAAGGACTGGATTACATTGCACTTGGAAAATTCTTTAAGGTACAGTAATCCCTGTGTGATTTTAATCTATTGTCATTTGATCTAACAATTGGAACTGGTCAGGGTCTCGCATCATGTGGTGCATGGTCATGTTTCGATGAGTTTAATCGAATTGATCTAGAAGTTCTGTCCGTGGTGGCTCAGCAAATTTTAACAATCCAAAGAGCAATTAATTCTGGAAAATCAACACTAGTTTTTGAGGGTACTGAACTCAAATTGGATCCAACTTGTGCTGTTTTCATAACTATGAATCCAGGATATGCAGGACGTTCAGAACTCCCTGATAATCTTAAAGCACTTTTCCGATCAGTAGCCATGATGGTCAGTATAGATAAAATTAAGAAAAATCATTCATCAAAGTCACTTATCAACATGATATGATCATTTTAGGTACCCGATTATGGTCTTATTGCTGAGAATACTTTATACTCGTATGGATTCTACAACGCTCGTCCACTCTCGATAAAAATCGTAATGGCCTACAGACTTTGTTCTGAACAATTGTCGAGTCAGAGTCATTACGATTACGGGATGAGAGCTGTCAAGTCAGTTCTTATAGCTGCTGGTAACTTAAAACTGAAATATCCGAATGAGAATGAAGATATACTAATGCTCCGCAGCATAAATGATGTCAATCTTCCTAAATTTCTAAGTCACGACTTGCCACTCTTTCATGTAAGATAAGTCATGCAATCCATATTAGTAAATTTTATATTGGTATACTAAATATTGTTGCTTAGGGTATCGCATCTGATCTTTTTCCTAATGTGGTGCTTCCTGATCCTGATTACACGGATTTGAATTCCTGTACATACGATGCTTGTGCTGAAGCTAATATGCAATGTGTTCCTATATTCTTGGATAAAATTCATCAAATTTACGAAATGATGATCGTACGTCATGGTTTCATGATTGTTGGTTATCCATTTGGTGGAAAGACTTCAGCTTACAAAATACTTGCAAGAGCACTGGAACTCTGCGAGGAGCGAGTGAGTGTTAAGAGGAAAACAATGAAATTGAAAATGGTGTATCTATTATTTATACTATTTAATCCCCTTTAGAATCTGATGAACGAGCATAAAGTGGAGACAGTCATCATTAATCCAAAATCTATTACTATGGGTCAATTATATGGACAGTTTGATCCAGCATCTCACGAATGGAGTGATGGAATATTGGCTGTTAATTATCGAACTTTTGCAGTATCTACAAATGAAAATAGAAAGTGGCTCATATTCGATGGGCCAATTGATGCTGTGTGGATTGAAAATATGAACACCGTTTTGGATGATAATAAAAAGTTGTGCCTTATGAGTGGTGAAATCATTCAATTGGCTCCTACGACCAATTTGATATTCGAACCAATGGATTTGGAAGCTGCATCACCTGCTACAGTTTCTCGCTGTGGTCAGTTGCATTTAAGCGATTAATCAGCTTTACAAATTTCTAAATCCAAAGATCTAATTCAATCAACACATTGTAGGAATGATTTACATGGAACCTTCTGCACTCGGATGGGAACCTCTGTTAAGGTCTTGGATTCAAACGACTCCTGAGGTATTAACTGATTGGTTGAAAAATTTCATGATCGATAGTCTCTTCTTGAGATTTTGCAAACCACTTATTCATCTTCTACGCCGTGGAGATGTCAGGGTAAATTATTTTTTACCGCCATTAATTTTAAGATAACGGAATTATAAAGACTTTTTATCCTTTATCAGGAAATGTGTCCAATGCCAGATGCAAATCTCTTGCGATCCGTGACATATCTTATGGACTGTTTTCTGGCAGATTATAATGATGAAAAAGTTATTGAAAATCTAACTGATCTAGACTTACGTGCGCAAATAGAGGTCTGTAGCCAAACAGTTAATTAAATTCAAAGAACTGATTTTTGGGATTTTCCTATCAATTTTTAGGGTTCATTTTTCTTCTCATGCATCTGGGCTATGGGCGGAACGTTGGAAGCGAAGTGTAGAGAAAAATTTAGTCTTTTGTTTCGCGGCCTTTTGGAAAAGGAATTTCCAGTAACTCTTCTAACACAATTCCAATTCACTGAGGCAATACCACCCCCCATAAAACCATACATATTTATAATGCCAAAGGACGGTCTCGTATTCGACTACAGATTCATTAAAGAGGTAAATTTTACTTTTTACTCACACAGGTAAATTTTACTGGCTACCATAAAATAAGAAATCAACTTAAAGCTTTTAAGTTTGCGCAATCAGGATTCTCATTGAATGACTTTCTTCAGGGTAAAGGAAAATGGAAACAGTGGTCGGACGAATTGCTAAATGCACCACCAATTCCGCGTGATATACCAGTCAATCAAATAATTGTACCAACCGTGGAAACTATACGGTACACTAATCTCTTTCAATTATTAGTACAAAATCAGAAGCCGGTACTTTTTGTCGGTCCAACCGGTACTGGAAAGTCTGTCTACATAATCGACTTTTTACTGAAGAAAAACAACACTGCCGTCTATAAACCTCTGTTCATAAATTTCTCTGCGCAAACGACTGCCAATCAAACGCAAGATATTATTATGAGTAAATTGGATAAAAGGAGGAAGGGTGTTTACGGGCCACCTATTGGAAAGCGATGGGTCATCTTTGTCGATGACGTTTCTATGCCCATGAAGGAAACGTATGGAGCACAGCCACCCATCGAATTGCTCAGACAATGGCTAGATCATTGGCAATGGTAGATATATGATTAATGAAACTATTTATCAATGCAGTGCAAAAAAAATAATTTTTCTGATAGGTACGACAGAAAGGAAATCACTCCAATTAAGTTAATTGAAATTCAATTAATGTGTGCCATGGGACCTCCGACTGGTGGTGGTAAAGATGTGACACCCAGATTCAAAAGACACTTTTTTACCTTAACTATTTCTGATTTTGAAGATGACGTAATGATTACTATATTCAGTAAGATCATTCTCTGGCACCTTGATACAAGGTATGTAAAACATCCCTTAATGGATGACTAGTCCTGCAATTGATGATTTTTTTTTTAGAGGATTCAGCAAAGATTTTGATCCTTGCATCGATCAAATAGTATTGGCGACTTTGGATATCTATAAAGAGAGTCTAAAGAATTTATTACCAACACCTACAAAGTCTCATTACCTTTTTAATCTTCGTGATTTTTCCAGAGTCATACAGGTAATGGAATATTAATCAAATTGTTCCTAAAATACATTGAGGGCAGTTCTAATTATATGATCTTACTTAGGGTGTTCTTTTATCCGTTCCTGAAACAATGCCCAATCTAGTCAGCATGAAAAGATTGTGGGTTCATGAAGTGCTAAGAGTATTTGGTGACAGACTAGTGGATGATAATGATATTACCTGGCTAATACATCAACTACATATAACAGTCAAAGAATTTATGGAATTAAATATGGACGATATGTTTAAAGACCTCACTGATAATTCTGAGTCTTCTCAAGTAAGTATCGAATTTGCTAATTTCGACATATTGTATATTAATTATACTGATTTTTGTCTCAGGTGGGCGACGCTGAACTAAGAAACTTATTGTATTGTGACTTTGGCGATCCGAAGGCAGATATTCGTTTGTACCAGGAAGTGCAGGATTTGGAAGCGCTTCGTTCAATAGTGGAAGTGTACCTAGTTGAATTTAATTCTATGACAAAAAAACCAATGAACCTTGTTCTATTTCGTTTTGCTATTGAGCATTTATCAAAGATATGTCGAATCATTAAACAACCAAGAAGTCACGCGTTGTTGGTTGGTGTCGGTGGTTCTGGTAGACAATCATTGACCAGATTGGCATCTCATATTTCCGACTATGACGTGTACCAAGTTGAAATTAGTAAACAGTATGGCATGTATGAATGGCACGAAGATATAAAGACTGTACTGAAGAAAACAACAGCAACGGAATTGCATTCGACTTTCTTGTTCACCGATACTCAAATAAAGGAAGAAAGCTTTCTTGAGGACATCAGTAACATGCTGAATTCAGGCGAGGTATTAGACAGGATTATAAAGCAAGAAAAAATATATATGAATTTTCACGTTCCTGTTTCAGGTTCCAAATATATTCAATGCTGATGAGAAGGCTGAGATTTGTGAAAAAATGCGACAGATCGATCGTCAACGAGAGCGAACTCAGCAAACTGATGGAAGTCCAGTTGCTCTTTTTAATCTGTTTATACAAATAGCTCGTGAGCAACTGCATATTGTATTAGCAATGTCACCAATTGGAGATGGATTTCGTAATAGGATCAGAAAGTTTCCAGCCCTGGTTAATTGCTGTACCATAGACTGGCTACAGGTAATCGGATCCTTATATAGAACTAAGGACAAGGTGGAATACAAATACATTTGTCTAACAGCCATGGCCGGACGACGCTCTGTTAGCAGTGGCCACAAGATTCCTTGGGGAAATTGAACTGTCAGAACACGAAAGAAAATCTGGCATTGAAATGTGCCAGTTCTTTCATATATCAACCCAGAATTTGAGTAATGAATTTTTTACACGTCTTGGCCGATATAATTACGTCACGCCAACTTCTTATCTGGAGATGATAAACACTTTCAAAGATTTATTAGAAAAAAAACGAAGGTACCTAATTAAGTTTTCTTTGTTTTACATGTTATTTATATTCACTTATTTATTTTGTGACCAGCGACGTGATACTAGCTAAGGGTCGGTATGAGGGTGGTCTGGGGCGACTTGATGGCACAAACAATCAAGTGCAGGAGATGCAAGAGACTTTGAAAAATTTGCAACCACTGCTGGTTACTGCGGCTCAGGATGTACAACGCATCTTGTTAAATGTTGAGAAGGAGAGTACAGAAGTGGCAGAGATTGAGAAGACTGTCAAAGTTGATGAAGAGGCTGCCATGGAAGTGGCAGCACAGGCAGCGGAAATAAAAGCAGAGTGTGATGCTGATCTTGCTGAAGTTATACCAGTTTTGAATCGTGCAAATGCGGCACTGAATACATTGACTACAGCTGACATAGCAGTTGTCAAGACCATGAAGAATCCACCAGCTGGTGTCAAACTAGTTATGGAAACTATCTGCATTCTTAAGGTGAAATAAGAGAATGTTGTTTGTGCGACATGATACTTTTGGAATTGAGGTTAAGAATGATTTTTAATACAGGAAGTCAAGCCGGAACGAATACAACAACCAGATGGAAAAATGGTGGACGATTATTGGAAGGCTTCTTTAAAAGTATTGGGAGACATGAAGTTTCTTGATTCCCTCTTGAATTTTGACAAAGACAATATTCCTGAGCGTGTCATAGAAAAAATTCGTAAAGAATATTTTACGAATATCAATTTCGATCCGGATAAAATTAAAACTGCTTCTACGGCCTGTGAAGGGCTTTGCAAATGGGTTTATGCAATAGCAGAGTACGATGTGGTGGCTCGGGTTGTCAATCCAAAAAAGAAAGCACTTGCTGAGGCACAAGCACTCTACAACACTGCTATGGCTGAGTTGAATGTGAAACGCGAACAACTTCGGCAGATTCAGGTACTGATATGATTTATTACCATTTTGTGAAAAGTAGGAAATATTAATTATTATGTTATCAGGCAAAATTGGCAGTTCTTGAAGAAGTACTGACAGCGCGAAAGGCTGATTATCAAGCAATGACTGACAAAGTTGCTGATTGCGAGCAAAAATTGAAACGTGCTGAAGAACTGATTGGTGGTTTAGGTGGAGAATATACCCGGTGGTCACAGACTGCCAAGGAGTTAGGTGAAAGGTAATGATTATGGTAAAAATGATGGTCTATGAAATAAATGACAATAATTAAAGGTACTATCGCTTGACTGGGGATGTTATAATTGCATCTGGGATCGTGGCTTATCTTGGACCATTTACAATGCCGTTTAGAATTCAACAAATAGAATCTTGGATAAAACTTTGCACTGACTTGAAAATCATTTGTACTCAAGATTTTCAATTACGTGAAGTATTAGGTGATCCAGTATTAATAAGATCTTGGAATATATTTGGATTACCCAGCGACTCTTTTTCGATAGACAATGGGATTATTGTAAAGTAAGAATTTCTCAATTATAATATAATTATTAAAAATTATACCATCAATGAAATTAACGTGATTCTATCTAGAAATGCTAGAAGATGGCCGCTTATGATAGATCCTCAAAGTCAGGCCAACAAATGGGTAAAGAATATGGAAAAGCAGAACAACATGAGCATCATTCGTCTTACACAGGGCGATTATGCGAGAGTTTTGGAAAACGCAATACAATTCGGTCAACCAATATTGCTTGAAAATGTTAGTGAGGAACTGGATGCGATGTTGGAGCCAGTATTGCTCAAGCAAACTTTTAAACAAGGTGGAGCAATCTGTATCAAACTGGGAGATTCTGTAATAGAGTACAACAAAGACTTCAGGTACAATTTTATAAAATACAGAATCAACTAATTTTTAAAAACTTTGTACTTGTACTTTGTACTTTCAGACTTTACATAACAACTAAACTAAGAAATCCTCACTACTTGCCTGAAATTGCTGTGAAAGTGACTCTACTGAACTTTATGATAACGCCAAGTGGATTGGAAGATCAATTGTTGGGTATTGTAGTAGCAAAGGAAAGACCAGATTTAGAATCTGAAAAAAATGCGCTGATTATTCAGGGAGCTACCAACAAAAAGTATGCCAAAGGAAAAAGAAAGATGGAAAATTTGTCCGTTACAAACAAATATATTTCTTTCGATTCTGTGCAGGTTGCTTAAGGAAACTGAAGATAAAATCTTAGAAGTTTTGTCAGTAGCTGAAGGCAATATTTTGGAAGATGAAGAAGCAATAAATGTCTTGACATCTTCAAAAGTATTGAGTAATGATATACACGTGAAGCAGGCAGCTGCAGAGATCACTGAAAAGTCAATAGATGCTGCACGACTTCAGTACACACCAATTGCTGTATACTCAACCGTATTGTTCTTCACAATTGGTACAATAATAATTTTGTTCCCAACTGCACGGATCGTAAATGACAATAGTTTAGTTGATAATTTTAATTAAATCATTACAGCTGTCCTAGCAAACATAGATCCAATGTACCAATATTCATTGACGTGGTTTGTTAATCTTTTCAAAATGGCTATCGACAATACTGAACCTGATGAAAATATTGAGATACGCCTAAAGGAACTGACCAAATATTTCACATACTCTTTATACGTGAACATATGCAGATCTCTGTTCGAAAAAGATAAACTGCTGTTTGCTTTACTGCTGGTAGTCAATTTGTTAAACAAACAAGATAAAATATCTATGGTTCAATGGATGTTTCTACTGACTGGCGGAGTGGGGTTGGATAATCCACATCCAAATCCGGCATCGTGGCTCCCAATTAAATTGTGGAATGAATTATGTCGATTAGACGACGTGTCGGGATACAAAGTCAGTTCCAAAAATAACTTTATTATGAAGATGAATATTATAAAATATAATGACGCAACTTACAGGGAATCAGAGAAGCCTTTACAAAGAATATAGAAGTGTGGAAAAAATTATTTGATTCGAAGGAGCCACAATCTTTGGATTTACCAGCACCATTCAACAATCTTACGCAATTTCAAAAAATGTTAATTCTAAGATGTATTCGACCTGACAAAGTGATACCAGCTATTCAGAACTTCGTGGAGGGTACTTATTCGATACATAAATCATCATAATTCATGAGTATGATTCATGTGAAATTCATTAACTGTTTCAGTTGAACTTGGACCTCCATTCGTAGATCCTCCACCATTCGATCTAGCCTCATCGTATGCAGATTCTCATTGCTGTGTGCCGCTGATATTTGTTTTAACACCAGGAGCAGATCCTGCACAATTGTTATTAAAATTTGCAGATGATCAAGGCTTTGGAGCAAATCGTTTATTCTCGTTATCACTTGGTCAAGGTATTCTTAGTATCATCGAATTATTTAAATTAATAATAATTCTCGATATTATATCAGAACATATTTTACAGGTCAAGGTCCCATAGCTGTTCGTTTGATAAACGATGGCGTCAAATATGGCCATTGGGTCGTACTTCAAAATTGTCATTTGGCAAAAAGCTGGATGAGTACCCTTGAAAAAATTTGTGAGGGTTTATTACCAGACACTATACATCCTGATTTCCGATTATGGTTAACTAGTTACCCAGCTGAACATTTTCCGGTATCTGTGCTCCAAAATGGTATAAAAATAACGAATGAACCGCCTAAGGGTCTCCGAGCGAATATCATCAGATCTTATTTAAGCGATCCGATTTCGGATCCCGAATTTTTTGAATCGTGCAAACAAAGCGAATTTTTCAAAAAGCTCCTGTACTCTCTTTGCTTTTTTCATGCCATTGTGCAAGAGAGACGACACTTTGGTCCCATTGGTTGGAACACGCCGTATGAATTTAACGAAACTGATTTGAGGATCAGCGTCTTACAATTAAATATTTTTCTGAATCAGTATGATGACGTGCAATTCGAAGCACTAAAATATTTGACTGGAGAATGTAATTATGGTGGGAGAGTCACTGATGAATGGGATAGAAGGACCTTGAATACGATTTTGGCAAAATTTTATTGCAAGTATGTCTGCCAAACTGAGTGTCGAGTCGTTTAAGAATTTTTTGAACATCAAAATTACTTTATATTCACAGAGAAGTCATAGAGGAAGATAGATATTACTTTGAAGCTGAATCAAAAATTTATTATTGTCCAAGCGCAAAGGAATACGATGCCTATATGGAGTACACTAAGAAGTTACCATTGACTACAGCACCTAGTGTGTTTGGGATGAATGAAAATGCAGACATCATCAAAGATCAACACGAGACAGACGTGCTGTTCACGTCGACTCTGCTCACTCAGGTACAAATGAGAATTTTGTATTTAT
This sequence comes from Trachelus troglodyta, assembly GCA_030142635.1. NCBI lineage: Eukaryota > Metazoa > Arthropoda > Insecta > Hymenoptera > Cephidae > Trachelus > Trachelus troglodyta. The sequence goes on along the minus strand of JARQTJ010000575.1, from coordinate 102,712 downwards.
TATGAATCAATATGTTTTTCGTAATTATAAGCTCAAATATTTTCACGCGGCTCAGGATCGTACAGTAAGTATATGTAATAAACCAACAAAGATATAATACATTTTTTAATGCTTTTTGTTTCATTAAAAATTATCAGGACCAATGGGAGCTGAAGGTAAGCATACATATACGGTCATAAAAACATAAAACGCATAATTTTCATTTTTTAAATCATGACTTTACATGTCTGACATTTAGATTTTAAAGGTAAGGGCGTTACAAATGCTGGCCCTATAAAATTTCTGTGAAATAAAAATTTTACACGTTCTTATATCCTACAGGAAATGTCGGCCACTGGCCCGGGTGAAAAATCTGGCGACGATGTGGTTTTTGCAGTGACGACTGACATTTTAAAAAAGTTACCACAGGACTTCGATCTGGTGGCTGCTCTTGAAAAGTATCCAACGTCTTACAACCAGAGTATGAATACTGTACTGGTACAGGAAATGGGAAGATTTAATAAATTGTTGCAATGTATAAGAGGCAGTCTAGTTAACGTGCAAAAAGCTATAAAAGGTATAACCTAGTATAATCACGAATGATTTTAACAACATTCAATAAAACTATTAATTCACAGGTCTGATTGTACTGTCATTCGAACTTGAAGAAGTTGTCGGTGCAATTTTAACTGGAAAAATTCCAACTTTATGGATGCGCCGTTCTTATCCATCTTTAAAACCACTAGGCAGCTACGTCAATGATTTTTTGGAACGCTTACAATTTTTACAAGTAAGCGATTTAACATTTTAAACAAACGAATATGAAAACTCAATACGAAAAATTTGTTTGTAGAAGTGGTATGAGAATGGACCACCAGTTACATTTTGGATTTCGGGATTTTATTTTACACAAGCTTTTCTGACTGGTGCCAGACAGAACTATGCTAGAAAATATCACATACCAATTGATCTTTTGGTATATGATTTTGTAACACTAAAAGAAACTGTTTTTCAAACTCCGCCTGAAGATGGAGTATATATCTATGGATTATTTTTGGATGGAGCCAGATTCAATATGGATAGAATGGTCGTGGATGAAAGTCTACCGAAAGTTTTATACGAAAACGTGCCACACGTGAGTATTCGTTAGAATGCCAACCGTAAGATTGATTTTAACTCATATATTAATTTCTATAGATTTGGTTAGTTCCTATGAAGAAGCAAGACGTCGCTGTGAGGAAAACCTATACGTGTCCAGTTTACAAAACTAGCGAACGTCGGGGTGTACTTTCTACTACCGGGCATTCTACAAATTTTGTAATTGCTATGTGGCTTCCAACTGAGAAATCACAAGAGCATTGGATAATAAGAGGTGTAGCAATGCTTTGTCAATTAACGCAATAACCGCGAGGTTGAATATAAATATCATAAATAACTTTAAAAGTTATATAATTTCGAACATCATATAATATCAATAACGTCGGTGATTTCTCAATATCGAAGAATTTCGATAAAAACAATAGAGCTTGGCAATTAATAAAAATAGTCAATTTCATAAAATTCTCATTTGATATACAAACAGCTGTCTCAGCAATCAAGATCAGTGTATATAGGTTAAAATGATTAAAACAAAAAAGGTATCATTACTCATCTCAATGAAACATGGACTTTAAAGGATCTATACATAACTTATAACAAACAAGACCGAAACCGACTTGTTCCTTGAATATAAAATAGACTATTCACTACAAACACACACTACGTACTTGTCTTTAACTATAACGCAACATTCGAACTGCGCACTACCATTAACTATATTACACATTCGTTACGCTCTCGCATCGTTTACGGTAGAAGGAACTTGGACTTCTATTCCGTCAAGATTCTTTGTCAAGATCACTTGGCAGCCAAGTCTAGAACTGAAGGAATAATTATAATGAACAAAATATTCTATTCGGTTGAAAAAAAAACATACATATACGATAACGCACGTTTCAGATAGTTCAACTGCTAAATCCAACATGTCCATCTCCTCGTCGGTTGGTTTATCAGGTAAAGCGTCGTAAACATCCTTTGGCAATATTAAATGACACGTACTGCATGTCAAAGTCCCTTCGCACGCACCTTAAAATTAAATACAAGTTATATAACGGTATAAAAGACGGAGCGATTATCAGGTACCAGATTTGGCCACCTAGCATGATTACTAAGAGCTCAACAATTTATGACACGAGTCGCCAGTCTCGAGTCGCGCTTGGGAACCAAATCCGAACCCTACTGATTTTATTATTCCTTATTCAAATGATGCCAATGACAACACAAGGCGTACCAAAGCCATCCAAATCAATTTCGTTATTTACTACAACATCAAGAAAACTGTCTCCTTCCTTTCCCTTAGTCTCGATTCTCTCGCCGCTAGCTCTGACAAATGTCACTTTTACTCTAAAAATAAATAACAGCATTATGTTTCATAATAAGTCACTGTTGAAAGATCATAGAAATAATTCTTCAGACTTACTCTGCTTTTTCACTTAGAGGTTGTGTCGTCGATACATCTCTGCACAAAAGATTTCTAATTCTTGGACCTGCAGTTCTTGCAGAATTTTCTAAGGCAGCGGTTGAAAACGATGACTGACAAAATGTCAGTCCTACTAATGCTCGACATCTTCTCATCAATGCCATCGTCGTGGTCACTGTCCTGATCTTCGTCTTCGTCAACGTGACCGTACAAGTCTCAACTCCAAACTACCTGTCAACGTGGCCGTACAGTGTCAACTCTAAACTACCTGTACGATCCTATATTAGCACATGGTACAAAGCAGAGATGAGGAGGGGGATTGCCAATGGGCTTGTTTTCCATGTCTCACTTTTATTCTAGTTTCGACACGCCACCTTAGCGGAGAGCCCTCGAAGCACCAAGGTCCACGTTTTCGATTGGTCGAGTGTATAAAATAATGCTACGCGTGAGAATCTGGAGTCCGTGGTTTAGCGCGTCGATGCGCCACCTAAACGAGAATTTTAAACTAGTTTCAAGTTTTTGATTGGTCGAATGACTATACGTAAAATTCATGTGTTCCTCGAGATCCACGATTTTAAACCGGATGAATACTCAAATAAGGAGACTTGTTCCAACTTTTTTTACTGCATATTACATAAACCGTAGTAATGAGGTAGTCAATTGTGCCGATGTTAATACCGTTAATATCCATATGAAGCTTTGGAAATAATAGAGTAAGACAATAAAACTTTAAACAAACCTCGAACGTAGGTAACTACGGAAATATGTTTCCCAATTTATGTAACATACTCGGTGGTACACGTACTTGGTGCTGCATTAACGTCTGACAGTCTCAAGTTCAAAACTCACGCCTTATCCCTTTTTTTTTAAATTATCAACTGTGCTTATTGGTTCACCTAAGTAACTTAAGATTTATTAAATATATGATTATATTAGACAACAATTATTGTATTATATTACATCGTATACTGCAATAAATTGATACATGAATCAGCGAATGTTTCTTCTTCCCGAGAGCCTGCCTGTGATAAACACGTATGATACGCTGTTTCATTTTCTAATAGCATAGATAATATTCAGACGGATAAAGAAAGCATTACAAAAAATTACCAAAAACAAAATTGCACTTATTAATCTCGGGCATAAAACGATGAGTATATAAAAAGGAACCAATTATTTGAATGTTCATCCGGTTTGAAATGGTGGATTTCGAGGAACACATAAATTTTATGTATAGTCATTCGACCAATCAAAAATGTGGAACTAATTCGAGGACCCTCCGCTAACGTGGCCCGCCGAAATCAGAATAAAAATGAGGCTACGAAACATAGGCCCATTGGCAAACTGCCTACCCATCTCTGGTACAAAGTAACTGAATGAGACTACGATCTAAAGCGTATTTCAGGCATAAACTTTACAGAGATTGATTAACTATGTGAAAGAATGTCACTGTGAGGAGACAGGCAAAGATTCAATGGGCCATGCTCAGTTACATATGACTTTAGTGGGGATGGGAATGTAAAGAAAATGAGAATGTTACAAAAGATTGTAGTAAATGCGTACCTCCTATGTCATCTAATATTAGAGAGATATCGATACTCAAGTTGCAGTTTGGTATTTGTCATGTTCATTTATGTTGGATGTCAATTTCACTACACGTTGTCTCAGTCATTCACACACGGTTTGATCTGTGAATTTGTGGTCATAGAGGGGAAACACGAGTAAGAAGACTGTGGCGCCATCTGCACGAGACTGTTGGAACTTTGAATGTCAAGAGACGGATCAAGCATTCTACCGGCTGTGGTGTCACGCAGACTTCGAAATTCCAGTTTTAGGCCATAATTGAATAATTGGAAAGATTCAGATCAAGAAAAGTCTAACCTATCGGCTTCCTCAATTTAGTTTATCCGAGGTAACGAAATAAAAACTGATTCCACGCACAGATGGCAGCATGCTCAACAATACGTCAGGATATCAGACTCAGGCGGATCGGACACATAGGAATCCTTAATCTGTTTATCTTCAGTTGAAGATAAAATTAGGAAGAAGACAAAAGTTTGTACGGTAAATCTGCTCAAATTCTTGAGTGGATGTTAGTCATGTCAGATTATGCCATTATGACAGCGCCTGCACTCCAGCACCTGGGATAGAAGAAGTGTAAGAAGAATTTAGAAAATTGTAACTTTGAATAGCTCTAACTTTGCCATGATTAGGATGATTGGCTTTTTATGCGGTCGTTCCTCAACACAAACCTGTTCGCTCCTACATTTAAAAAGTTATTCAACAGTCAGAAATGGATACAAGGCAGTACGACACCTAAAATATGAAATGATTTGAACAAGTTTAAAAAACGTAATTAAAAAACTGTCAGAAAAAAATTTTATATTTCTCAATTACGGTGAATTGTTGCTATTTACTTACTTCGTACCAAGTCAAACAATGCATAACCTCCCTAAGATGTCCACAGGATATCCTGAAACACCAAAGAGACTCGTAACGTGCACCAGACGCTTGGAATCTCTTTTCTTAGTATAGGTACAGGCACTACGGTCCGAGAGACCTATGCTCACCGATGAAAAACGGTAGTTCTTCTCGTAGAGGGGTAGAGCTCATTGCACCTGAACAGCTTCGCGTTACATACATACCTGAAGCACCGTGGATCGTGACTTCAGTCACCAGGAGCACTTCGAACGAACAACACTAAAATCTCCACGAAAGAGTTACATAGAAGCACAAGGTATACTCTTCAATTATTTTAATAATTAATGTCACTCAAATCCGTCACTAATTAAAACCGACGCACCTTCATGAATAACAAAGTGATATACCAATTCCAATTATGTGGTATAAAAAAATGTTGACATTATTTAAGAAGCTCAGTATGATTTCAAAATAGCTTCGAATTATTTATACCTCATTAAATTTATATTTGGTTAAATAAAAGTCTAGGCAGGTTTTAATATTTCGCAATAAGAAGTGATGAGAAGTTTGCGAACGTTTATGCTAAAAATAAGACGGTGCATTGAACCGGGCCTAACTGTAAACCTTGAGAGCATAACGTTACTAAGAACAGGATGTATGAACGTTATCTTAGAGAATTGTTCCGCTATAGTGACATTCTGATACGGTTCTTGTTACAAGTATAATTGTATTTTGCACGTTTCATACTAATCCATATAGTGGTTAGTTACCATGAGTCTGATCAAAGTCATGATCATGAGCGATCATTGAACTGTATAGGTACATCATAGGTGCGTCTCATGAAAACCTTTATTATTTGCATGTTTTTGTTAACGTTCATTGCTTCGCTATATGGTTGACGCATTATTATGGAACAAAGAGAGAAAGACAGATGATAATAATAATGATCAATATTGTGAAGCTGGAAATATTCATGTTGCGAACACTAGGCGTGAATCAAGCTTGAAAGTTTTGAATCGTAGTGTCATCGTCTCATGTAAATGACCAGACAATGAGAGTTCCGTCCGGACGCCGGAACTTGATATAATGCTGCCGGAAACACCGGGAAAATTATATTTGTTATGGAGAATTAGTGACCCGCTGGTTGTCCATTTGTAGTTAACGTTCGAGGACGATCAGATCGCATCCCAGCACCGGACGGAAAGGACCCGAATCTCATTGGTTCTTTGATATTCTATTGTGATTTTTGAAAATGTAAATTTTACAGTGACATTCACATTGAATCGATTGGATTTACATACTCCATTGACCTTGATCAATCAGATCCTATGTATCGCTTTCGATTTTATTAATCGACAATTATCAATTTTTTTTTGTTTTTAATGGACAGGTCAAAGATGTCCTACATCCTTTGGGCGATTTTTGCCCTTTCATCTTTAACAAAAATACACGGTGAGGGTGTTGGGACAGCCTGGGATGTATCACGATACTCGAATTCAGATTCGTTAGAGCGCCCATCCTGGCCACGTCTGGACCCATCGGCGTCCTCGTTAGCATTCGAGGTTCGCAGCGTCAGCGGCGTCGGACGACTTTCCTCCAGTGAGGAACCACAGGAGTTCGAAAATCTCAGAGTAACTAAAATTAACTTGGAGGATGGGAACATTCAGGAACCCGAAGATGACCAATCACGAGAGAAACGTGACTTGGAGGATTTTCATTATCGTTCAAATGAGGAACTCATCGAAGAACCTGCCTTTCAGGATTTTTTAAGAAGTCGTCAAGGACTCGAGGATGTCGAGGAATTTCCAAGTGACGAAGTGTACTACGCTTATGAAAGAGAACGCAGAAGTATCTTAGACGAGCCAGTAATGCATCATTTTACTAGACAGCATATAGACACTATGGGACGAGCCCTAAGAGTGCGTCGCGAAGCCGATAGTAAGATGGAGAAAATTTCCAGTTCAAAGAATGTCCGCGAGGCACGTCTGAACTCACCGGAAACCTGGGCGAAGCAACCAATTTCAGTAGAATTTCGTCATCGTACCAATCTCGATCAAGTACCTAGAAATAATATGCCATCTGACAATGGACGAAGTCGTCAAGCACCAAAGACAGATTTCATAACGAGTCATCGACGCGATTATCCGGATAGTCGAGAATCAAGAGAGATGCCAATATCCAGAAATTACGATGATTACGTGCCCATGTATCGTGACAAAGTACGAGAACGTGATTTCGACATGGCCATACCTAGGAGGTTCTACCCTGATCGCTACAGAATGGAACGTGACTATTACCCACGTGGATCTCACGAATCACCATATTATTATAATCGTCATCATGATGACGAGCTTGATATATATGGCAGAAACAGAGGAGTCCAATCGGTGACAGCAAAACCAAAAAGAATCATCTATTACGCCACTCTACCTGAGGTCATCAGAAAGCCAGTAGATCTCAGATCCTACGGACGTCCTTATGATGACGTTGTCAGGTCGCATCCTCTAGCTGTCGCCAGTTCAACTGCCTATAAACGTATTCCAGGCAACGTTGATCCAAATAGATTCAGATATAAATCTGTACATCCATACGACAGATATGATTCATATGACTCTTATCCTAAACGTGCTACAGGATATTACGATAGACCTTATGCACCTTATCAATCCAGGATTGAAGATCATGATCGGGCTGCGCTCAAAGAAAATTCTATGCACTTGGATTCTATGGATTCTGATGATGAACGTAAACTAGCTAATCAAGTAAATGCACGGGATGACATAAGGGGTGGTCATGGTCTTCCTTGGTCAGTGCAGATTGGGACGGAAGTTAATGTCAAGGATGATGATAGAATTCCTGGACGGAAGATATTCGGGCAGATTGATAATTATGATAGGTACCAGAGCGCTCAGTTGCAAAATGCTGCTCCTGATTCCGTGACGTCTAACGATGACAGGAATGGCAATTAGTTTTAATGGTTATCATACTTTAGGACTTGATTATTATAGTAGGTAGTGAATGTAGCTTATTGAGTGTAGACCGGTGCTGGATTGAATCGGTTTGGAATTATCTATTTTTTCTAATGCAATGTTAGAAGATGAGAACGACATGTGGACTCCACGTATGGGTGACGGTTCTTTTATGAAAACTGGCCGAATTCCATTTAAGATGAAAAAGATATTTTTTCCAAAAAAATGGAGTTTGGCCACGGTCAAATGATTACCTAATTTTGTTAGCATACTTTTAATGAGATGACAATGTAACTTTAGTTTTCCTATCAATAAACTTCTATCTGCCAATCATTTAAGAATTTTGTCATTTCTTTTGTTCCGTGACTTTCTTAATCAAAAATTTGGTTAGGGCTTGTGAGAAGTTAGTTTTTGCTGTGATTTTGTGAAAATCCAATAACCAGCAATTGATCTGCAATAGTAACATTCGTTTATCTAGGTACTTTCATGACGATTCTATTGTTGCTGTTGCTGCTCTTCATACGTACTGTGTTTGGAGCTTTGTCTTTCATGAATTTTGACAATTGGCCACGAGTTATATTCAAAATGGCGCAGGCCGTTTCTTGAGCTTCTCGTTCACTGGCTTCGCTACTACTCAACTTTTCCTCAGCCTCAAGTTCCGTTTGCCATTCATGAATTTCTTTGAGAAACTCCTGATTATAAATATTGTCATTACTTTATGTGTAGAGTTTAAATACTTGTAACCCATAGAAATACCTTTATGGCTACAAAATATTCAGCATTGCAAGTTTCAGATGCCTTTAGTTTACTTTTCAAGACTCTGACAACTTCATCGCACTTTGCTTTCATGGCGTCCATCTCGTGTAACATTGACTTCTCATGCTTCAATGTTAGTTGATTTTCAACCTATTGTTGAAATGCGTTAAAATAAATCGCAGTTACTTATAGTTGCAGCTATTAATTATTATAATACCTTGTCCTTTATATCGCTTTGTAATTTCTCATTTTTTTCAGACTCAAACAATAGCTTATCCTTCTCGTTGCTCAATAGCGAAATCTACATAAATGTTACAAGCGTTCCTATTACTAGACAATATGTGAAAATGAAAGATGTACCTTAGCTTTCAACTGCCCATTGTTGTTACGTAAAACCGCCATTTCGTTTTCTAGTTCTTTGAATTTTACTACGTACTCATCTTTTTCTTTAGTCATATCTGCCAGCTGACTTTTATAACTGTTTAACAGGAATCCTTTGTTCGCATTAGCGGATTCTGAACGCAAAAGCCTGTAAATGATGATAAAATCATTTGCTGTAATTTTAATTATTATTGAATTTTTATTGGATACTTGTTTCGTAGCTGAGTTATAGTAGTGAAATCCTCTTCTGCTTTGCTTTTCAAATTCCTAAGTTCCCTGTTCCTTTGCATTTCCTTATATTGAGCAAAATTTGATTTTTCATGACGCTCCTTGCCGATCTTCAATTCTATCCACTCTCTGGTGTCTTCGAATTTCTTTCTCAATGAGCTATTCTCTTTTATGAGACCATTCAAATTGACTTCAGCTGTTTCCAACTCATGCTTCAGTTTCGCGAAACAGTTATTCAACGATTCGTACTGTGTTGTTTTTTCTGCCAAAGCTTTTTTTGATAAACGAAGCTCTTGGTTTAGTTTGTTCGACGCCAGAAGGATTCTTCGAAATTTTGTGTTCATCTTTTTGGAAAATGTTCTGAATGACTTGAGCTGCTTGTGATACTTTGAAGACCGAGCAACTTTTCTTTTACGGTTCGGTGCAAATTTTTGAAGAATTGATGAATAAATATTAACCACTTTTCCCTGAAGTATTTCATTTTCACGTGCAGCCTCCAATTTGATATTACGTAAAGCCCTATTGTAAATGGAGGACCAGAATTAAATAGCTGCTACCTATAGAAAATATTTAAGCCGTTGTAACCTTCTGTATTTTTCCTTAATAAGATAATTTCTCTTGAAACTCTCTTTCAGCTGTGATTTAGCATCCTCTAATTTTCTTTCAATTTCCAAAACAATGTTTTCATACTTCATTGTCAAAGATTCGTTATTCCCTGCAATATCCTTAACACAATCTGTCTGATCGGTTTGACTTTTCTGAGCATATTACAAATTTTGTGAGAATACTAGTCAAAAAATACTCTACTAATTAATGTACTAACTTCACGTTCTTTATTGAGGGCTTCCGCTATCAGCCACTGAGGAGCAGGATCATCTAGATTCCACTTGCTTTCATCTGCACAGGATCTCTGAGATGTGACAACCTTCAAAACTTTATCCTGACAAATATCTAGCGATCTTTTACCAGAATTCATATCAACGACTACCGTCTGAGTACACGCACTCTTCATTTGAACAGATATAACTTGATCTGAAAATTATCATTATCAACGAACAGTAAACTGAAGTTTATCAGGTGAGTCCAGGATCTCGTAATAAGCTAGTAGGTGCTGCCGCCAAGCGGCGGCGCACGAAAACTGATACTGGTATTCTCTGGTAACAGTTAGCCTGGCGTATATCGCATCTGGCCTATTCCTACTTGTACTCACATTGCAGAGACTCGAAGCTCAGGTTTCTTGGTAAATACATCTATGTTATTATAAAACGCACTAAGCGAATAAAAAAGATGAACTGAAATTGCGTACAACGATTACAATTTTCTATGGAAGTGTAGAAGCATCGTTTCTCACAGTTGATAAAAACAAATCGTATGAATCAACGGTGGTATGACTAATACGATTACGCTCAGGTTAGCAAAGTATCAAGTAAGCTTTGTGATTAACGGTAAAACGTGTAACACATCACGTGAAATAAAACTATAGTTGGATAATAATAAAACCTTAATTAAAGTCTGAAAAGGATTGTGCGAATTGTTGATTTGATTTTTCGTAGGGACTTCGGGATGTTGCGAGTGGATGATAAATTAAATTTAAAAGAAGGTAGCTCAATTTGGAAAAAGGGCATTCAAAGAAATTACAAGGAGGTAGAGAGGGGGTGTATGGGGAGGATGGCCTGTTATATTATCGGACATTATCGGACCATATGGAATTTGGGCCTGAAAATAGTCCCGTGCAGGAAATTGCTAACGACTTAAACGCCGGGGCGGTTCCCTGGGTCTCTCTGGGACCTACGGACCCTGTGATGGATGGACCTTGGCACCACTGGCACTCTGTAATTTCGAGGCGTTATGTGTGTACCCCTGACACGTAGGTGTGCGCTCAAACTCCACATGACGTAATTTACGTCCCCAGTATTGTTGCTCTTCATCATTATTGAGGACAAAATCAGAAATTGATATTGGTCATTTCTTTAAAAATCTAAAGGGCCTTATCCAAATGATTGCCCATTCTATGACATCCGCGTGACGTCTCTTTCCAGGAGCCCTAACTGCGTTGTATCATGTATATAATATTCTGCAATGCCGAGGTATATAGAGAACGAAGGCGTTCATCGAAGCCCAGTGTAACGTGAAATTATTCTAGATAATATGTGGATAGTTAGTCCGCGATTAGTCTGTCCAACGGATTATATTCCACCCCTTTTCATTCTTCCTTGAGCCTCGAGGCACCACAGGACGCCGCCGTGATAAATGACCGAATCTTTCAGAGTTTTTAGCCGCGAACCGCTTAGCTCTCGTCCCGGGCGAAGGTCGCTGCCACAATTTTGCCGTAAATCACTGTAAACGTTGACGTAAACGCCAGGGTAATTAGATACACTTACCCAGGATAAGTCGTGCTTCTTGCGCATCGTCGTGGACCAGTTTCTTCACCTTTTGTTGTTTCTGGACAGACAAAAAATTCAATCTTAGATATCGCGATCAAATTCGATCGATACAATAACACGTAATTGATTTCATGTGTTCTTTACAAAACCCTTTGGAATTACAGTAGAGAACCTTTAGACCCCATGGAAACATCATTCTCAGCTTGATATAAAAATTAAATGGCAACCGACCGTAATGAATGGTGAGACATAGAATAAAATAAAATAAAAAATTAACCAGTAATGCTAGTAGCTCGTTTCTTTTTTCTCTATGGTGGTACATCGCTAATCCATTGGACTAACCCCTGTTCGGTAGCAGCGCTATAGGGGATTTTTATGCAGATTCCGACGCCCTTCGTAATTTCAAGACTCACCGTTGTTTATTGCCGAATCCTTTTAGCCTTAGATAGGGCGTACGACCCGTTACGAACAGGACGCAAAATCTGGGGGTTGGGGTTCAGCATGTTCCCTTTCTTTTACCACGAAAGAACTTACGATGTAATATTAAAAACACTAATTCCCACGATGAAGCTATTTCATCCTAACGACATTCGCACTTAGTTCATTTAGGAGCTGTCGGTCTTAAGTTTTAATGGAAGTCCTTTTAATCGAACCTAACCTAACCCTAACCTGCCGCAGTCATTTCTTTATGACGCACTTCAAAAATCTAAGACAGGACTGCAATGTGGTGTACAATATTATAGCATCTCTAATGAGGTTTGAAAAACTGTACATAGTCATAGTCCTGTACGTGTGTTCAGGATGAATATAAGGAAGGACGGGATAAAATCATCTGGATGAACGAGAGTAGGGGTAGGTCCTGCTTCTCTTTCCAAGACAACCTGCTCGCAGAGTAGTTCCTATACCTGCAATTTGTAATGCGGCTCAACAACGGCCTAATGGAAAAATGCGTTCCGGCCAATTTTACGCGCAGCCGTCAGGGCAGGTTGTTGGCCGGAGTACAGTTGAGAAGGATGAGAGAAAAGGTAGGAGAAAGAGAAGAAGAAGAAGGTGAAGAAGAGAAAAAGAGAGCACGGGAGAGAATGAGGGATATACGAGAATAGAGTGAGACGGTAAAGATGTGTCGATGTGCAAGCGGAGCAAAGTAAAAGATAGACAGCAAGAAAGAGAAAGAGAGAGATTTAAATATGCTACAAAAGAAGTAAATCGGTAATAGGATTATAATGCTGATCGCGTCTGAAGTAAACGCGGGCGTGGCACGTGTTGTTATCTACCTAGACCAAGGTACTTCCTTCTGAAATAGATTCTAACCTTTTCTTAAACTCGTTAAACCATTTGGTACAAGTAACCTCTCCGTACATTATAAACAAGAATCATCGCTCCCATAGAAACAAGAAATTGGTTTTAAAGGAAATACGATTTTTAATCTTGGCATTATTTCATACCTGAGAAATATACGATATTTATACAATCAATTGGAATTATATCCAGGATGACTATTCTCTGTATTACGATATTTATTGATCCTCATATTTCCATTAAAAGTCATTATATACGTACTCGTATATATTCAGGTACAACCATGAATATCCCGATGGTATTATTTAACATATATGCAACAGCACGATACTCTTCAGCAAAGACAATTATTTAACTCGTCAATATTGAGCAGCGTGCAATTAAACCAGAATTGAAATGAACAACATGAATGGCCCCGCGCCTGCCAACCAGTGAACCATCCAGCGATTCAAACAGTCGGATATACTATATTTGCCAGGTTCCTTTTAAAATCGACTATAGCTTTGCAATTCGCAAATGAAAATGTACAGGCATAGGTATCAGCCCTGGCATAGTAGGAACGCATAGTTTAATATGAAATTTTGAAAAATCCTGAATGCCGTTTCATTTCGTTGGATTTAATGATCGCCGGCATTAATGATAATTAAATTTGAATTTTAACAATACAAACTATCGAATATTGTACCGATGATTTGATATCAATCAGCTACGGCAGTTTCTACGATACTTGGTCCTCTGTCGGTTAGATCGTTAGTGTCAATGCTTGGCATGAGCTTTTGATTAATAGCAACATCCGCACAGAGAGCGAGAAAGAGAAAGAGAGACAGATAGCGAAGATTCGAGGACTGTAGCATCGAAGTATCGTAGCCCATGCCATAACCAAGTAACAAGCCAAGCACTGAGGACGTAAAGATGTCTCGGCAGTCGGCTCGGTTATATCTTCATTATAGCTCGGCAGAGTTACGTACTGCGCGGCTCGTGGTGCTCAAAATTATGCTCTGCCTGAAGTTATCATTGCCTTCGGCTCGACTTGGCAAATAATTGGCTTCCACCTATATAATATACACGGTACAGTTCTGGAGGTTGCATTGCCACTTAAGGCAATAGAGAAAAGAAGAGTCTCGGTTCGTATCTGTACAATTGGCATTTAATGAGGTCGCGAATACCTTGCGTGATTTGATATTTTGTAACAACCTGTATATAAGAATAAAGTGAATTATAGTAGATGTTTCATTTTTGCTGTACCCCGTCCCAACTACGAAATCCTGGCGTTTCTTACGAAACGAACGAAATGCATAAGTATTTCCGGCAATATTCCATCGCCGAGGGAGGATTCTTAAGGTGACTTCCGGTTGCGAGGCGAGCTAGTGTCCCTAATTACCGTGTCGGTTCATGAATACGATTGCTGCTGCGCGGCACGGAAGCTAGCGTGGCGTCACTGGTTGTTACTTGCTCATGAATTTATGTATCTGCATTCTGCAACGCAGTTCGAGGTACCCTGGCGAATCTTTTGACAGTGAGACTTGATTTTCAAAGTCATTGGCCAGATGGAATATCCGAAGCTTATGTACCGAGGTCTATAGTGAATTTGAGTAATTTTTTATCTCATGTTCCCATACGTGATAATTCATGATGTTTTTCCTCCTTTCCTTTAACATTGGTAAATATTTAATTGTCGTCAATGTGTCACAGTGCGTTGGGAATAGTGGAGGGTTTTTAACGGTGGCATCATACGAGCACCTCGGAATAGCGGACAAAGGAAACCGTCGCGATTTAACATATTAGCGTTAATTAAGGCAATTATGTCTCCGTCGTGAGCATGAGAGTGTGTCCGCTTCTCGACTCATCCATATTCAGTAGCCATTTCCGAGCGTGGTATGAGACTCTGCCTCTGTCTCACCTTATGTCTTGGCTTACCATATACCTGATGGCTTTGCGGTCTGCGCGTTGACAGTCATCGTGGGACTCATGACTGTCCCGTTCACCTCCGCCATATTCTCATATACACGATCCACATCCATACCAAGTGTTCCTACCCCACCGAAGCTTAGGACATTCGGTACAATGTAGCTGAATAACTATGTTCTGCAGTATACGAAGACTGAACATGCTATGCACGTTCCTACATGGTGATAACAATGCTTCCTGCCACACGTCCTTGCCTGGACTCTATCCTCTCTTCTAATCAATCGTTTTATCATTTCACTGAGATTCTCGCTAACATGCCGGTCCAACCGAGATCTCTTGCTGATGTGTTCCGTAGATCTACCAGGTACCGTGTAGGTACCAACAAGGTGCCTACTGGCGAACCGACACTCTCTTGGTACCTAATCTATCCAGAATCTTTTCTCAGGCGTGGAGTATCTTTTATCAAGGATGGAGACTACCGTGAGTCCCGCAGGGTTCCATCGATATTGCTCCAGGGTGATAAATCAAAGGGAGCAGTGCCGTCCACGCGATGTGCACATTAACGCGTGACTATGCACGCGTCACGTGTGTAGGACAAGTTGCGCAGGGATTTACTGCTAGAGATTCCAGTACCAGTCTATGTGTATTCATATACAGGCACAGAGACATATGTACTTGCAGCATGTACGAAAGAGCTAGAGTTTGCGTGAAGGTTCTTTTTGCTAGGATCTAATAGGAGATTTTCAAGGTGCGGACCACATGTCTGTACCATCTGATAAGACAGGAAGCACTGAGTGCCTGTTTGGCACGTAATCAAGGATTGAGGTATGCACTGGTTCAGCAGAGTCCTGGAGGACGTGCGAAAAGGGTTGGCATGGGTAGGTGATGGTAGAAGGTGCAGTAGGTAGATGGTCCTCCACGAGGAGGATAAGGGAGGTTGGTAGGTGGGTAGAGTGCTCGGACAGACGTGCTAGAGGAGATGTAGGAGAAGTTGAGGAGAAGTCGAGCCAGTCCAGGAGGAGAACCAGGAGGTGGAAAGGAGAAACCAGGCACGTCTAGCCTTCGCGATGACCAATGGCAGACGGGGACACAGCGCGCGCCGTTCGTATCGATCCTCAGCTACTCCGGAGCCCCGGGTCACCTCATCCGTCCTCATCTCGAATCTCCATCTCCATCTCTGCTTTTTACGTCCAAACTGTTTCGCTACGAACTTTCAGATTTATCCAGCACCCTCCCAGACGTTGAAGAATCAGTGAGGTACCAGTGAGATATATTCTGAACTCTTTTGGAAATTATAGCACAATCTTCGACGATTGTACTCTATGTAACAATTTCTGGCCTCTTACCTTATTTTTACTTTTAAAGAAAGGTACTCAATAAAATTTTGATTCTTAGGGTATTTTTTAGCGAAAAATTATATATATATATAAGTTTAATATATGGCTTTCAGATACTTTGACATATTTGACTTTCTACCAATATTAACGGAGGATACTGGATTCCTGATTGGTCCTGATCTTGGTATCAGTATAGGTATATACCAGTCGATATCCTTAAGGGCGACATCCTTTGGAACGCATGCGCTATTGAGATTACTCTGCGACACGGTAGGACTCCTGGGCTTAGAACCTCCCAAGAGGAGAGCATTGGGACTCAGCTGGTTTCGGATTGCGGGAGTGCGGAAGTGTGGGAGTGTGTCACCACGGAGTGCGTGTCGCCACAGCACTGTGGTGACATCTCCTACGGTCATGCGTACTGCTCCGACCTATCATTGAGTGGGTTATTAAAATTTTCGAGCCAATGAACATTCGCCGTCTCCGTCGTATGGGCAGTACCTATTCCACCTCATGCAGTAGACGACCTCTCGCAGTAGGCGTAAGTATCATCAGGAGTGCGCAGGACAATCAATTAATAAATATTGCATGACTTGATAAGTCCATAATAAAGAAAAAAAAAAATCAATCTTATACTTTTTTTCTTAAATTGACAGATTAAAAAAACAAATCATATTCGCAGTATATCTGGGTTATCGTTGGGGCGGTTGATTGCGATGATCGTGGAGGAAAAAACCAAGATGATTTTATGGTCCTGTTGGTGAAGCGGGTTCGTTGAATGTCCGTTTTTGTCTGTGAGTCTTTTTCTCAGTGGATTGGTCCAGGAGGATGCTGAATACTGGACCCTGAATACTGCCATCCAGCATCCTTTGTGGACCGCCCACTCCATTATCTCAGTGATGATGAGTGCCCAGGCGGGTAGACCTCTCGTAACACACATCATCCAAGGATTACCCTCTTACCTTTAGCTGAACCACCTTTACGCCCGATATCGACCCACGTGGGCTAATGGCCTGAATGATTTGCGATCCAAAACGTATATCATTCTGAGAATTTTTCAAGTTGACGAAATATAACTTTATCTACGAGCATTCTATTCTTCATTATCTTACATTACGTGTCGAGCTCCAAGCCTTTAGGTTATTCGTTATACGGGTCCTTCTTTGTATAGGATTTTACTTAAAGGCTCTCACGGCAAGATTCTCATTTTAATGGTCGCCACCGTCGCCACCGAGTGAACAATCTTATCTCGTATGAGAAAAAATTGAGACGTCAGGTTGTGCCTTTGTGAGCCACCTTAGACAGATATAACTACCGGTGTATCGGGTTTTATACCACGCGATGTTTCGAGATACCGAGCCAGGCAAGTTTCTGCGTAATCAGAGACGCGCTGGTATCACTGTGGACAATATATGAGATCGTAAATGAGAGTCCTGTAGCAGTGTAGACACTGGGGACAAATCGGTTAGGAGAATACTATCCGATTCGATCAAAATCATAATATGTCATGTGCTTTTGCTGAGAAAATAAAACCTTACTGAGGTAAATGAATAAATTTCTAGTAAAAAGAATTTAGTCACTTCGAGTCTTTTAGGTTTACTTTGTAAAAGGATATTAATTTGCTGCAGCTGACTGTCGCGGTTTCTATTAACGCGTCCAGAGAAGGACAGAACCGGCGACGCTGAAAACGAGGGTAAAACCAGAAGGAAAAGGGAAAAATAAAGCCTCGGTATTCCGGGGCGTCGGGTCGGCTGTATTATTCTGTGAATATTACATTTGTGACTTGGTGCGGGTAGCGCGATAGGGGATGAGGTGGCGTACAGGGCTGTTTGCCCGCGTTTCCTAATTTCCTTCGGGAAACGGCGCTGGGTAACGTCGCTCTCGCAGACTGCAATGCTCAGCCGTGCATTATTTACCGAACGTACAATTGTCTTTTTTCATTGTTCCTCCATTTTTTGGGTCGAAGTTGCGGCCACGCATTTCCATGAAATGCCAACAAAAAAAAAGTGTAGCAATCGCTGCAAGATTCTTACTTGTGCATATCTACATACGTATATATATATTAGACCTTTTCTTCACATTTTTAATTACCAAACTCCGAATAAAACTCTAAAATAAGGGTTTGTGAATAAGCAATTAAAATGTCGCGCAATACTATTTTAAAAATCTATTTTTGGAAATACTTTGCGACGAAATAATTCATTTCATGTAAGTAGAGTCTAAGGGTTGCACGGTCCTCACAATTTCCGCATATTTGTTACTTTCCCCAACACTTTCTTAATCGCTAGAGTTGGTACGCTTGCTGGCTCTCACTTTGTTTCACCATCTCTGACGGGGAGGAGCGATCCCTCTGTCTGGTGGGGGTTTGGCAGGGTTGTCGCCGGAGGAAAACATTTTCCCGGGGAGTTATGATTATAAATAGTCTTCCTTCAGAACCAGTAAAGAACCCGGCAGAGAAGGATAGACAAGGGTGAGAGGGTGAGTGAGCGAGAGGGAGAGTAGGGAGTTTGTCAGCGAGAGGCAAATGAAATTGTATTAAAGTTTCACCTCGCTACTCGGGGGTGGGTTGGGGTTACGAGTACCCTCCCGAGCACAGGGATATTAAACTTGTCGCTTTAACGCAAAATAAAGCGAAGACAGGGCTGCGAAATGTTCTTTCGAACCAACTCCTGGTTCTCCTGTGTCTGTGGATGAGTTCTAGTAGGTGGTAAGAGTGAGACAGACAGAGGCAGGGGGAGAGTTAGTAAGGCCAAGTATAAATTGGAAGACGGGGAGGAAGACGAGCGGGTAAATAAATGAAGAATACAAAAAGAATGGCTGCCGTTCGTGAGATCGATAAGGTGGTTATTTTTTTTGTTGAAAAAATTATGTAGCAATGCACGGCCGCCTCGATAGTCGCGTTTCACGACTCGAAAGTTATGCTCGTTATTTATGCTATCACGCATCGCCAACCGCGAGGTCTTACCTTTATATACTATAGGATCTTAGGTAGTATATATATACACTCTACTCGCGTGGTCTCCACGGCTCGATCTGTCTGACCCTCACGCGGGCGCATCCACTTTTTACGCAATTTCCCGTTATCGCATTAAAGTCGACGAGCGATCTCTTCCCTGGTAGAGAACTTTTCAAATACTTGTTATAAGGGTGTTGCTATATCAGGGATGCTGCAAATGTAGCTGATACATCGGTTGTTGCTATTACGATTATCAGCAATACTAGAAAATGTGGGATCACGATATTGATTAAAGAAGCAGAAAACTCAGTGTCAGAATTTATATTAGGCTGTCGCAAGGAGTGTGCTTGTCAGTATTGAGAACCGAACAGGTTTACTAACGGACGCCTTAGCTGCCAATTTACCAGTCGCACGCAACTAGCCAGTCATATTTTATTTACGATATAATTGAGATATATTGAAACGTGAGATACAGACGTCCAGCTGTGCTCATATAGGATCTTGGATATGGAAGAGTACCTACGTTCTGCTAAGATGCTGAGCTATAATTTAACCTCACTGCAAAAAGGTTCCTAATACATCTTATTAGATGGAATATTCGATCTTAAGTAAGAGCTGGACCAATGATTCGCACAGTCGGTACTACCAGCTGACTCAAATCTAACTTTTATATGATCAACTTTACTGTACAGCGTAGTACCGTGGTTATAATACTACATCTTTAATTTGCTCTTTAATATAGCACGTTCAGAGAATTCTGTATCTAGTTAGCGACTAATAAATTCCGACGTGGTAAAATCTCATGGAACCTAGGTGCTTATGTAATAGGTAGCTTCTGTTGTTCTAAAGAAATGAATTTCCGTCGAGATTCCAAGCAGGCCGCTCCAACTCGGTAGGAAGTTAAATTTTAAAAGCGTTTAGCATCTACCACCCCTGGTAGGTCGCTTGTCTTATGAGAGTAAGAGGGTGAGGATAAGGATGGGAGGGGGGGGGGGGTGCGAACATAACCTACTTTCAGGTCCCGTCAAATTTTAATATCGCGCGAGCATTGATTTTCCATTTTGACGCGGAGAATCCTTAAACAAAGCAGAACTGAACTCCCTGCTATAGCAGAACCAATATAATATACCAAAGTGTTGGATTCTTCAAACTAATTCCTATTCAGAATATCTATACCCATGGTTCCACTTACGGAGTGAGTCAAAGTGGCAGTTCATCTTCTGGTCTTTCCTACTACTAATTTATCCTCACTTCGGTCCTTGGCCCAAAACTTGAAGATTCGACTAGATATCCAAAGCTCATATGTGTGAATGAAGCGGGAACGGCTACCGCGACAAGATTTATCCGAAAATAATCACAGAGGTCGTTCATAAGCATTGTTATTTGTGCATTTTAATGTGAGAGTTGAACGGAGCTGTTATTATTCTTGCGGTTTTGTGGTTGTCCAAGAAAATTAGCGGTTACTTCAGAGAAGGCGTGCAGGGTCTAGACTTTGATTTCTGGGTGGATGACCACCACCATCATTGCCTGTTGCTTGCCATTCTGCCAACACTACACCGGCAACCAATCTCAAGCCCACCTGTCAAAGTTGTCATTCAATGGGTACTTGAAAAAAATGCTGACAACTTTCCCACAATTTTTCAAATAACCAAATTTTCAAGCAATCCAAACAAATTTACATATCCGAACGGAAATACAACAGACGGGATCCTTAACTGTCAACGTCCGTTACTCGAAGTCTGTTTCCTGCTGACACCTGTCACCGACCTCCAGGTACACTGTCACTAAACTACAGGCGTAAAGACAAGCTAGCTTTTTTTAAACCATAACTTTGTGAATATCTCTAATCAAACGATTCTTTATTCAAGTGAATGAATCTTTTGAAAATTAGCAATAATTTATCGAAATCTCTACGATGCTGAAAAATGATCAATTTGAGAAAGAACGACGTCGAGCGTCTGGCTGTGCTGTAGGTTATAGCTAGATACATAACATACATGGGTAATACGTCCGGCCCAGACGGAATTGAATTTCGGTTTCTCATCAAGATGGTGATTGTCTCGCTATCTACCTTAATTACAGACGAGTCGTCGATAATGCCCACCTTCAGAAATGCCATAACAACAGCGCACCGTAGCGCTCACGTCAGGTTGATTTATGTCCGGGAAATGGGTCGTGCCTTCCAGGCTAAACCGGCTGGTTTTAGAAAACGGTTAGGCCTATTAAAAACTTGGTAGCCAGGGAGCCCAGGGAGACGCTTAGTAGTAGTTGTAGCCTAGACTCGGAATCATCTACTAAACATCAAAAACTGTTTACAGAACAGATCAGTCAAGTATCGTGAATTCCACTGGCTACTGATGTTAGGATCACATTGAGTTAGATTCAACGTGTATCATAGGACCATCATAGTATCATCATAGATGTGAAGATTTCTTTGTTACTAAATCTTATAAGCTTATTCACGTCATATATAATCTCGTCTAGAATCTCTGCCGTTGCCCTATAAAATGTATCATTATCCTATCACATGATACCCTCTCCACTCAACGAGGAACCAGTATATCCCTTGACTCTTTTTTTTTTATTCTTTATTACATTTACACTTATTGTTACTCCTGGTATTATGTATTATGCATCATCTATCCAACGCCATACTTGGCTTATTTAGAACTCTTGACAATTATCTTTCCGGTGGGTAAGAAGCATGTAATATTCATGCCGTGAATGTAAGTGGACGAACGGACGGCACACAATACCAGAGATTCCGAGATTGCTCGCTAACCGTGACACTAATACCGGGAAGGAAACGGAGAAAATCAGGCTTAATTGGGACAGCACGAGGAACGTCTCGTTTAACTTCCTAGTATCGAGCGTCAACCGAATTTGCTGTATCCTTTTTATACTTAACTCTATAATCTTGTGAATTCATTTTTTATATATCGACAAAGGAAGATATTGGATACGTATTCGTTTCTTGGGATTCCCTGTAGCATCACAATGTCTACAATTGTCAGTCTCTCAGATTACTAAGAAGTGCTTTAATAGTCATTCACACTGCGGAGTATTGGTCATGATCATCCAACAGCAGAGAAAAAAACAACGGGGTGTCTCATTTAAAAATTATTTGGTGAGATATCATTTCCTTTATGATCAAATCGATTTGCAGCATCCTCTCGAAGTCTTAAGTACAATTTTTCCTGGTACCGATTAGTCACAGAATTATTGGCTGGCATTTCATGGGTTCCTTCGATGTCTACAGTTATTTGGTACAGATAAAGATTCTGGTTGAGATGAAAAAATAGAGAGGGCGTTTATAGCGAAGGAGTGCTGGTACGATTTGTTTTTGGCTGAGGACCTTCAACCTCCTTAACCACCACCTCAACCTCCTGTGTTGTCTTCCCAATAAACCAATTATAATTCCGGCTGTATCGCCACCGTTATAATTGGAGCGGAGGCTCGATAATGGGGGTCCAAAGAAGATTAAGAATAGGATGCAGCGCGTATGGGGTGGGTATGAAAAAGGGCAGAAGAAGCGGAGTCAGAAAAGGGAAAGGGACCCCTAGGTAGTCTCGATGACTTATGTGGCTCTGACGCTATCAGCGAGGCGTCTCTCTGGAGTCCGGCTTGAGCCCAGGACGCCAGTCCTCGTAAATCATGCCGATCCACCCACTACCCGCCATTTCTACGTCCTCTTTGCTTCTTCCTCGCATCAAGGCATCTTTATCTCTTGGCTACCTCTCTCATTCTGTCTCAAAGGAACTCTGATTCTTCCTGCCAATTTCCTTTTATGCAAGACAAGATTGCGTGCACTGATAAGATACCGGAATGATTGACCAGGTCAGAGGTCAGGAGTTCTACAAGATACTGTTTCTGCCGCTGTCGAGAAATTACTGTAGGTCTGTCAATGGGTCAGTATCAAAAGGAATAGAAAGGGTTAAGGAATAGACACTTGGGCTAGGAGGTAGACAGAGGATAGAAGTATGTAGATGGTAGCTGAAAGTTCATGAAATAAGTCCCCAGGGACAACGCGCGTCTTCTTGTCCTCGGTTAGCTTTCAGCGCCGAAGTACACGAGCCCTTAGCATTCATTGTCATTCAAGGGTGGCCCCGTCGAGATACAAATGACAGAGATACCCTTGGCTGAGCTACCATATTTGCAGTTATCTGCAAGAACCATCGAGAGCCTTTTTTTCGGTTCACTTGAGAGACTTTTCTCTCCTCCCTTTTTATTTTTCTCCCGACCCACTGGGAGAGCGGTGTAACATTTTTATTAGGGCAATTCCGACGACCCACAAGTGGTTGCGATCCTCGTTTTGAATAGGCTCTGTTCCGCTCCGTGTTCTGAATATACAGGGCGATTCAGCTTAAACGGAACATTGAGATTTCACATCTGCCATGACATCGTCTTGATTAATTACGTAATACAATTAAATTTGGATTACTGCAACATGTTTTAAATATGACAAATAATAAAAATATCCCCAATTATTTTTACTGTGAGTTTCTTTTTCGAAAAGTACCATTAACCACAAGTGATTTTGACAGCTGTCAAAACTGACCAGTGCATCTTGAGATGAACGACCCTGTACTGTTTCTATATACGTTACGAAACCCTCGCGGTATTCAAATACGCACTTACGCGCAGTCACCCTACCTGGCGCATAGCGTAACGTTAAGGCGGATTTAAACGCAACGGCAACGCGACGTTAATGCAACCAAGGGACGAGGGCGTGCGGCATGATGTGTAGCGTTGCGTAGACTTCGCTACCGCGTGCGGCCGAGATGTCCTCAGGATAAATGCAGGCTTTGTTCTTACCTTATGAATAAAACATTCGATAACGCATCTTAAACCATAGCGTACGTACACACAAACCCTGATCTTTCTCTCTTTTACTTTTACTTCTTCTTCCCTCTCTCCCTAGCGCTCTTCTTCGACCCTTTCTCTGGGTTACTTGTACCTAATTCTTTTCCCGGGGATGTGTTTCTCGGGTTGTTGCCTTTTCTTTTTCTTCTCCTGTGTCAACGTATATTGTCTTAACGTTTGGCCACTTTCAAGTTAACCTCTCGCACTCATACACATGGTACGTCCCACGGGACATACACGCTACAATCACACAATAGAGGGTGCACAATAGCATCGGGATATCCTTGCGAGATCACAAGGTGTTAAATGACTGTCATACTGCATTTTAAGTATGTCTACTGTACTGTCTGACGGCTGTCTTACCATACCTACTGAACGATCAGCAGGCGACCTGCTTTCAGAAAAGAAACGAAGGGACCAAGATAAAAAAAAT
Organism: Trachelus troglodyta; assembly: GCA_030142635.1. NCBI lineage: Eukaryota > Metazoa > Arthropoda > Insecta > Hymenoptera > Cephidae > Trachelus > Trachelus troglodyta. The sequence goes on along the minus strand of JARQTJ010000575.1, from coordinate 78,283 downwards.
GAAGGAGCAAAGAAAACGAGAAAAAAACAAAGAAACGAAGAAATTGGTAGTCCAGGTATGATCTTTTCTCGGAAAGAGAAGACCAAATGGCTGGAGAGTCCTGTACGAGGATCGTAGGGCAATACAAGTGGTAGGGCGAAAGGAGAAGAAGTTAAGGGGGAGAAAAGTAGAAGTCTTCGTCGTGTCTCAATGTCTCCCTGAAGGCGCTCTGGCAATTTGTGCTTTCATTCGCACAAAGCAGCACCGCGGAAAATGCCGACATAAAAGAGAAGTTAAAACTATGCCGTCGTTCTTATTACTGCCTCGAGCCACCCTCTCTGCTGCTCTACCTTGAAATAAACAAGCAAGCAACTCTGCTCCGATGCTACCACCCGTCTTCCACCCACCGGTATCTTTCGCTCTCCCGTTTATAATGGGGTAAATATTTTCTTTTTGCTTACTTCGTCGGAGCTTAGTTGCTGCTCTCGTGAGCTTGATTAAATAATTTATAATCCGTACTCAAACGTGGAATGTCATTGAGGCGCTGCTGGGGTCCACGAGGGTGGCTCACTCCCTGTCTGCCTGTCTGCCTCCCTGGCTGGATTGTACAGGAGAGTGAGCGAGTGAAGGTACGAAAGAGCGAATACGTGTTTCTGTTTGCCAGTGAAATCACGGGCTCGGTTAACCCCGTTAAGGTGAATTTGTATTCTTCAAATACTTATACCATACCAGACCCCAATTTTGCCTAATTATCTTTATTCTTAATGAATATTGTAAATCATGGGATCAGCTTATTTAAAAAAAAAATAATGACTCAATATGAACTCGACAAATTATATATACCTTTATTGCTTACGGAAAGTATTTTAGAATTATCCCATCATCCCATGAGCGTTCCCCTACGACCCCTAGCGAAATAGTTCAAATTGTATAGTGGAGAAATGTTACTGCAAAGAGGATACATATATGGAGGAAAGTCAAAGAGACCACGTAAAAATGGAAACATTCAGAGCGCTCTCTGTGTTCTCCCTACATTTTCCAAAATATGTCAAAAATCTGACTGAAAGGTTAAAGTAAAAATCAAGAAAAAATAATAGTACCGTTCCTCGACCAAGTACGAAAATTCTTAGCATCCTACGTGAAATATGTCCCTGGTCTAAAATTTCAGGGGTGCTAGGTAACGAATTTTCTAGTTATAACGCAATGGAATCTCATGTAAGTATATTCTTGAAACAAAATATAAAATAATAAAAAAATAATAGAAACCAAAAACAAAGCCAAGTGATAACTAATATCGCACAGCAGAAGCGTAACAGATTATTTTCATAATATTGTTTTTGATTCTCTCGAAAGTTACATACGCATCGATCAAAACTACCGAGTGTGACTGTGTCGAGCTGCGACACGTCTTCTTGACAAAGAATGATCACGTATCAGCCAGAAAGGACCATGTGCTCCTTTCCTTGGCCTTTGCCTTTACGAGTGGTTCAACTGTTTTTACTTGTCATTGATTTCTTTTTTTTTTCTATACTCAATAAATCGCATGCTCTACGATAGCTTCAATGTTTTCGTTTATAGAGACTCCTTTTCTTTCTGGCGGAAGAATAGAGTAACCAATAAAAATTAGCAGCTTGAGATTGGCAATGGGAAGGACGACGCATGTGAGACAGCGCAGCTTGCGAATATTCGAAAGTAGATATGTATCCGCGTAGTTTATGCCCAGGACGCGGTGTGTATGAGTACGAGCCGTTGTTATATTCAAATTTAGTTACTTGGCTAGTCCATGATTGTACTCCAGGTGAATATTCTAATATCCCAACCAAAGACCGTATTGCAATTCTATTACGAGAGAAAATCCCACGATCTGTATGGAGAATCGTCTGTTTGGAATTTGCAAAAAGAAAGATATGGCACTTCTCAAGAAACAATGAATTAGAATCGTTAGTTGAAGTTTTTCGTGACACACGTACTGAGCGATATCGAAGTCACGAATAATTTTAGCAAACAATATTGCAAGATAGGATAACTTTGCTTTTCAAAATTGATGATTTTGCTCACAGTTCATCCGACTTGCTCTATCAGTTATTTGGAACGTTTCGGGCGAGAGTCGCCCCGGGATGCAATATGACATTTAATTAAGAAACTTGGGCGAGCGCGTAGAGTGATATTTGAGGTAATTAAAAATATATCCGTCGCGGTTCTTTGAGACAAGCTGTTTTCATTGCTGCACAAAGGAGCCTCCCGGGGCTAATCTCCGATCCGTTATTCTCTCTTAGGTTTCTTGCGTCTTTTCGCTTCCTCTTCTCTCTGTATCTTATTGCACTCTCTTTCTCTTTCTTTTACCCACTCATGACTTATCTCTGTTTTCACTTCCCGGCTTCTCGTTCCCCCTTCTAGTGGCATCTCTTCGAGACTTATCTCTCTTTCCCTCTCTCTCTCCTTATGTATTCACCGGTTTACGGGGCCCTGCCCTAAATCGAATAAATTGATTTCTCTCTTTCTCTTTCTCTCTGCTCTTGACTCCGAACCGAGTAGACGGGCGAAATTACCGGGGGCCAAGGAAATTCTTTTAATCGTTTGATAATCTTGTTTAAACCTGTCGCCCCGTTTAGCCCCCGGGCTTGTTAGCTCAGTTTGTTTGTACGGATTATGAACAGTCTCAGAACGAATCGCAAAAATTCTCCCCGCTCGCGAAGACCTAGATGTTACAGAGATGTTTTTAATTTTCAGGATTTTACAGTTTCTTTTTCTGTTCATATAGGACATACCATCTACCGAAAATCATTTTGTGTTCTATGGATAGTAATAAGGATTCGAATTTCTTGAGAACGAAATCTCACATTTCACAGGAGTAGGTAACACAGGATAACTAGATATTTTTAGTTTATCCTTACTCTCATCTGGCAAGAAGTCGCAGAGGACAATCCCTTTGGAAGGCAGCGGAGGATCGTGCATGTGTGTCGCATCGCGTCGCAACGTTTCCGATCGTAGATAGTAAGATGACTGGGCTTCCGTAGAAGCAGGCCGACATATCTATATATATGTGTATATAGACATACATAGGTATAGGTATACGCATACATATACGTATGCGGTATCCTAGCTCATCTGCATAACAGCGGCGTACGCAGCCTCGACATGAATATTTACCGGTCATTTATAAGGCTCTGGTTTCTTATTAAGCCAGCCGTGCCGTCGGTTATATTGAAAGCAGCGGGACGTACGCTGAACTCCTTGATTGATTTCGCGAATATTTATTAACTTGGTGAATCGCAGGGATGCTTTTCGATCATCTTTCTCAAGGTACACAAGTATTACTAGTTGTGTGATGGAAGCGCAAGGAGGGATGCTGGAGTCTCGAAAGCGCCTGGGGCCCACTGGACTTCTATATGCATTTCTAGACAACTTTTCACTCGTTTGCTTTCGTGCATCCTCGGCTTGTACTTTCGCGCTCAAGATAATTCACCTTGGTGAAAACGTATACCTTTTGCCTGTTTGGTAGTAGTTAATTTAACAATCCGTGACTTGGTTGTTGCGATGCACAAAAAAGCCAAGGGAGTATGAGAACGAAGATGAGAATGAGACGTAAGAGATGGCGGATGATGAGGATAGAGAGCAAAGACAAAAATATCGAAAAAGGAAAGAACTTGAAGAGGATGGAGAGCCAGCGCGGAGGAAAGAAGAGAAAGAGAATTTTTCATATGCTTACCTGCACAGAAATAATGAGCTTGTCCATAAATAAAGAATAGAGGCAGCCCGGGGCGAATTAGTAATGAAGTCTCTCGTGGATAATTGTTATTATTGGAAAACGTTGCAGCCTTGCATTTTCCACGTAAACGATGTTGATGCAGGTAAATAAAGTCGTACGTCGACAAGCTCAGTTAGCAGCCCTATTCATTCGTTTCGAACAGCAGTCACAACCCGCCCATTATTTTCACTACATGCCTATTTAGATTCTCAAATTTATTCTGCTACCCATATATTTATTCTTCATTTAGAATTTACACAGCGGTGCAGACCATGAATTCAAGCAAGTGGTATGAAAGAATAAAACAAAAGATGAAAAAGATAATCCGAGGAAATTCCTTCTGTGCGTTTGAAGGCAAAGACTCGAAATAGTTAACACGCGTCGAAATGCAGAACGTGCAGGATAACATTCCAGATGGAATGGAGATCTCGAGTAGAATCAGAAGAGAAAAACCTGCAAAGGGTGGTTGACTATCGACGTATATATCGCATAGCCAGAAGGTCTAGGCTCGGAAGAGAGGGATGAAACGAAGGTGGTTGAAGGGGTGCACCACGTACGAAGCTTTTTAATTAAACGTACCAGAGGGTTCGGGGTTTGGTGGGCTCCAGTGTGCCCAGAGTTCAAAGCTGCGCCTCGAGAAGTCAATATCAAATACCTCCGAGCTAGACGGAAACCAGTGCACATAGCAGTGTAGTAGTGGAGTAGCAGAGCACCCTGATAACACCAGAGACAACCCCTGTTCGCAGCATCTGAGGACGCGAGAAATCCGTCTTCATCCCTTTCACCCATTTCAGTTCATCAACTTCCTTTTTTTTCGCTTCATCTCAACGCAACTTATCGTTGCTCAAAAGTAATAGTGTAACCGACTAATGTCAATGGCCGTCATCCAAAGATGCCGATACACATGAGAAAATAAGACTGGCAAAGGCAAAATCCACACGTTTCATTCGCTACACGGAGAGAATTTTTCGTTAATTTTTCCTCGTAAATTCTTGATAAAATTTACCGTAGAAACCAGTAATCGTGGGACATCTTTACCATTTCATTACGTACTGCTTATAACACATGATATTTTGAGTGCTCACCGAAGCTGGCTTAGCTGATCCGCGAAAGCCGGGAACTGCATCCAGGAGACACTCAGATAAGCACTGCACTATAGCACAACACTGCACTTCCGAAACACACGCAGAAAATCTATAGGATTTTCTGGATATAGCGAGAGCAACGCGAGTACCACACAATCGAGAACTTGCTGAGCCCTATAGGAAAAACTACGAAAAAAACTATTATCAAATAACCCGGGAGCGCGAGGTAGCTCGAGGCACCTTGATCGGTGTCCCAAGACAGACTGCTTTGAAGCAATCAATTGACAATTGTCAAATTCGGGAACTAATCATTCTGATTGGTCGAGATCCTTATAGACGATAACTTTTATTCTTTCCCTCGAGTCGTCCCATTAAACTAAATCAGGAGCATTTTTTTAGCGAATCGGACTTCTTAAATTTAACAAGCTAAAAGCTGAAGTTTTACACGAGATATTTTTAAGTTTTGAAATTTTTACCGTACACTTCAGTAATGGCTGACATGTCATGCTTTTTTTCGTATATTTTCGTGAATTATTCTTTAATATATAGGTAATATATTATGAAATACCATGATGTCCCGTGAATACCGCGAATTTAACGGTAATTTTTAATGAAAAATTCTCTCCGTATACGTATGTCCATACCTAGTGCTGTTCGATTGGCCGATTTGGTGGCGTGCGTATTCTTGTAATTGGCTCCGTGAGCGAGCGCGTTGCCCGATGATTGTCGCCAAGGCGCTCGATATACATCACCCAAAGACGCGGATGCGGACCAGGTCTACCTTCGTTTCTCGTACCAAGGAGAACCAAGTTGAAAACGTGTAAGCTTGGAAGTCGAAAGGGCCAAGATAGCGCTGACAAGCGGCCACCAGGAGGCTCGCGTGCAGCATCGCTTCTCTTACATTCTCCTCTCCTTCCTTCTCTCATTCCTCATTCTCTACAACTGGTCTTCGTGCACTTCCTCCTCGCACTTCTTCACCGTCGCTATCTTCACTGCAGTCCAGATACCGATGGCCCTACTGTACAGTTTGAACCTGCCTCCTTTAATTGTTACCAGCACATTCTTTTGTGGCTGATTACAGATTTTTTTTCTGACCGGGAATAATATACCTTAATACTTGGAGTACAAGCGTGTGATCCTCTGGTATAAAATACAGAAAGAGCAATAGATGGGCAGCATTGGTCGCAGACTTCTTCACATGGTCTTCGCACGGCCTTCAGCCACGGAAGGCCTCGCATGGCGGGGCATAACGTTCAGCCAGGTTGTTGCCGAGTTTTTGCAAAGATATCGCATCATCAGTGGCACCGGTCACGGTTAGCGATCGCCACTGGACGCCGATGCAGTTCTGCTTCTCACTCTGTCATTCTCTTCCTCTGTTTAGCTCATTCTCACATTACTTCACCAACTCTGTCTCCCTTCCCGTGAGGACTCTTAGTCGCGATGTCTAAGCGACACGTACCCGGGAAAGTTTTCTCTCTGGTAACGCCTTGTAGGTACGACGCTGGCGACAACAACGACTACTACGACGACATACCGACGCGGCAGGCTAAAGCGACGGCAGTGTCGCCAAGACGCATTGCGTGCCGCGAGCTATCGGCAAAAAGCACCTTCTCCAATTGAATTTATTCGCCTAACGAGTCGAGTCCCTTGCCGGGAATGGCCTGGACAAATGGCATTTGGTACGACTAACAGGAAGAAGAAGAATAACAAGTGGAAGAAACTCTCTTGGATAAATTTTATCTCTCTTTCGCACCTCTGTATCCTCGTCGTACCTAAGCTATAGTATCTAGAGTCAAGACTGAGTCTTTTGGAGTCTCTAGTCTGAAGAATAAAATGGCAGACAAGAAAGGGACTTCCGGGTGGTCGAAGAAGTCTGAATGCCTTTGACTCCGATCCAAGTCCAAGTTGAAAGGTCAGGTGATTCTTTGTACAGGTACACTTGGATAACGACATGAAATCGTGTATTCTGAACCTGACTTTTATCATTCTCTGTGGAAATCGAATCTTCACCAAGTTCATCCCATGTCTCTACCTATGCTCAAGGTGTACCCGAGAAGGTAAACTCTGGGAAACAACCAGACTCTTTTGATGTGATCGTTCTAGCGTCCACCAGAAGATTCACGAATCCAGGAAGTGAGAAGAATCTTCCGCGGGCATTGTTGCGAGCGGAATGGAACGGAACCGAACAGAGCGGTATGGGTACGGAATGAAACGGAATCTAATCTGATTGCGCTCGGGTCCACCTAATGGGCAACCCATGTCCGGGGACGCACCTTGGACTCCTACCGAAGTCCCCGTGTCCTCGGAAAGCTAAAGTCGTGTTCGTCCATGGGCTACGTGATACCATAGTGACGCAACCGCAGTTGCCAGTGTAATGCATCCAGCCAATCGTCGATCAGCCGATTCCCTGATTCACGAATTTTTCTCATTTCTTTTTTATTCAATCTCATAGCTCCTTTTATATGGCATATCTTCTTCCAAGGATGGATACTGCACTAGGTGCATTATTATTACTATACGCAAACAAGGTACACCCATGGATTGCACCGTGTAAACTGCCTTGAGGAAGATTCCTGAGAATCCACAAAGCACAGAGGGTAGAGTTACTCGCGAGTAACCACGGACAATTTATTCGGCGTCTGTACAGTCCCTTGCATTTATGTATCTCGCGTAAAATCAGTGTCCACGACGTCGTGAAAGTTGGATTACCGTTGGTTACATACACGACCGACGCGTACTCGCATTCGCTCGAAGCCTTCCACAACTTTTATTTTTTCCCTTTTTACTGGGTTCTTCACAGCAACTCTTCTCACTCTTATCCCTGCTGACTATTCCCTTGTTCCTTTCCTCAGGTCGATGTCGCGACAATGAGTGTCTACTATGGTTTTGCTATATTTTTTTTTGTTATCCCTGGATCTCCCAGATTTCGAGTAACGACTAGTCGATTTGGATCGGTCCCAGATCGCTCAGACATCAGGGACTTACCTGCTAGCTGAGAAAACCTCACGATAAATCCAATACCGATCGACTCGTATTGGTCGCGTAGGCGCAAACAGGCACACAAGTTTGTCCGTGTTCACCATCTACGATTCAGGATCGGAATCAGGATCGTTCGGCCTATCTTTGCCTACCCACATTTATGCGACCCGCGTTCAGATAGCGACGTTCGCGTTTACATGAGCGAGAAAACGAATGATGGTGTACAATAGACTGCCACCCGGACTTGCTTGCTCACCTGACATGATCTCCCTGATTGTCCTGCTGATCTTTCAGGATTTAGCCTGTACGATGCTGTAGTCCTGAAACCGATAAAATTTCATTCCTTTTATCACTGTATCAAATGTTTAAGATAAGACTATGTGGGCTAATTCTAATCATATTGAGACATGAACAATTCTGAATAGGTGTTGTGATAATGGTCCTGGATACAAAAAAAATCTTGTCCTGATCGTAAACAATAATCCTTAACGACAAGCGCCGTGCAATTACCGAGTTGCATAATTGCCATCCGCTCTGCTTGCTAAACAGGTAAATCGGCCGTCGCGACGCTGGCATGTAGTATTACTTTATTAACAAAATGGGATAATGCCATGGTGTGTGACAAATTGGGAGCAACGCACGCTTGCGTACACGGAGGAAATCCATGAATCCATGAACCATGAATATTCATGACGAAGGGCAGCGCCGATGGTTGCTGGGAGATGCGGCTGTTGAAACCGCTCAGCGCACCTAAGACTCCGTTCACACGTCGACAATGCACAATACGGATATAAATGGTTGAACATTTCTTATTTAAATCTCAATAAATAAATTATCCTAGTTATTTATTCCTTTAATATACTAATTAATTTTCATCAACTTGTTCACTAAAGGCTTCCGTTTCGATTAATTGATATTCGTTCGATAATATCGATACTATCGAACTGCAAAGTGTTTCACTGATCCATATTTTATATTTCTATTCTTCAGTTTATTCTTAGGAAAATAAAGATGCTTAGATGGAAACCTTATTCCAAGGGATAGGATGGTTTTGCGTTATTTTTAGATTCCCAACGCTTGGTAAAAGGGGTGGCCGAGTCATTTCCGCAAACTCTGAGTATGAACTAAGCCTTAGCCTTAGCTTACGTGCTGAGTTGAAATATAATGTCCGGGTAATGAATCGCAACATTCAATTACGTATTAATAACAAGGCGGCGGAGACGGGCCCTGATTAACTTGCACCGGACAATGTGTGAAAGGCAGCGGCTTCTTTTATAACAAACAAAGCTGACGGTTATTGCTAACGGCGAGGACAGGAACCATAAATACAAGCGTGAAAAGTAGTTGGATGATCTCTCGTTCAGCGAGAAGAAATTTCATAATTGCTCAGCTGCTCAATTAAAACCTTTTTAAACATCTACTAAGAATTTGTCCTTGTCAATTAGTATCCAACTACACGATTGGTCTATCTATATAATATTAGCAATATGATTTCGTGATAAAATTGTTAAGTTACGTTATGTTCCACATTCAAGGTTATCCACCACGACCTAAACCGTGACGTAAAAGTCAATAGTGGTACTCTCAAAGATTTCTCGCGGTACTGTTACACTTGGTTCTGATTAATAAAACGTAGTGGCTCCAGTCACGCACCAGGTTCGTGCTGTCAGGCTTCGGAGACTTAGTCCGATAATTAAACGATAATGAGCGATGACCGGTGATGAGGTTACATTTAGAACCATCCCGTAAGGGAGTAAGAGAGTTGGTAAAGGTATATAAAGTCTTCTAGGAAGTTGCGAAATTCTGCAAGAACAAGATAGTGCAATAAGAAAAAGAAGTAGAAGAAGAGAATATAATGGAAAATAAATCTCAAGGGTAGAGTGCATTCGTTGAAATGGGGAATTGAATTCATTGTATTTGCACTCGAGCATATGTCACTATAGATGCACATCCTGGCCATAGTTGAACTCTTCATCAAAAGTGTCATGATAACAGCAATGCATGATACTCTTGCCACAGCAATTTCTTATGTAGATTTTCGTATTGACCGCGCACATGCATTACAATTTATCGAGTTATTAACCGTATGTTCCACGCTGCACTTTATTATACTGAACGTGCTCGTATCAAGTGTGTCCTTATGCAAGTCGGGGTCGTGAGAGAGGACAATGTGTCCTGCTTTATGTGTACTATATATTCCACAAGTAGAATAATTATGGCCCCGCTGCGGTACGCCAGGGCACGTAACGCGTGTCCTGGAAGGATTCGATTCCTGGTTCGGTAAAGAAAAGCCCACTAAGTATTTGAGATTTATACCGTTCTGGTACATACACTTGTATCGTGTAGTCCTAAGGCGAGCACGATGCCAGTCATTATGTGCGACGACGGCACTCTGGGTGTTAAATGAACCGAGGATAATCCTTGGACGATGTTTATCGTTGGACATCCTTCGGATTTGTCTCCTATCCCATCCTTGGTTAGCGACTAGCGTGTCCTGGGATGATGGGAATGTTCAGCCGTCACGATGAAACGCAACACCATAAAAGTCATTGGTGCTACCAATAGTGGAAGGAGGACAGGGGAGATTTGCAGAATCACTATTAGACCGAAAAAGATTGGATTATTGTATTCCTTGAACTTGTTCGTCTTTTTCTCGCATGGCTTTGCTATGTCGGATTGAACCGACTCTCCACTTTTTACTGGGGTTTATGTCCGATGATTGCTCCTTTTATTTCTTACGTTTCCCATTGGCCAGAACAATGCAATAAAGACGTCCGTGGCGTAAGAGTTACTACACTTTACATGAGCAAATATGACACTCGCCTCTTTCCCAGAATGAACATATTCACAAGCGGACATTGCTTTCGCCCACATTTGTCTTGGCTACTGTATAGGGGATCTGAGGTGCGATCTTCATTCTTCCTGGCTAAAGCACTTACGTGCTATTGTCTTCGGTATTATATTCTGGTGCATCTGTTACACGTTAGAATGAAGGTGGCGTTACGGTTTTGTATCTTGAAAAAGAGACGGATAAACTTTTTTTTTATATTGTAAACTATCTTTCAGCAATAAAGTTCTAAGCGAATGTTTACTATTCCAATTATCGGCTTGGTAAGCGATCAATTAACCGATGAAAAGCTAGGGAATTTGATCGACAACCGAATACGGACGTATATCGCATATCAGTCGAATAACGTTGAAGCCTTGAAAAAAAAAAGGTGATTTCACCACAGACCACTCGCGGTCCTATTGGTTTTAATGCAGCTTGCGGTAATCGAGCTGGAATAGAAGAGGGATGCAGTGCATCCTTTATCATTTAAGAAAAAAATGATCATTTAATCACAAACTCACTCAACGTGGGGTCCACGGACCCCCTCTGGTCTTCAACCAGACCTGCTAGATATTAATGGCAAGGGTTTGACCGGCACATCTTTCCTCGATGATACCTTCTATTCTACTTGAGTTTATTTTTACACGGCACTATACAAAACTTTACTACACACCAAAGTGCCTCCACCTAGGATTAATGAGTGTTCTAATTATTTTTCAAATAAAGAGCATTGGAATCATCAATACTCCCTCAGAGGCAACGCTCATTATACATTCCAGACGTAACAATCAATATGGTACATACAGCTTCCACAGAATCTGTCATCATAAAGATATCCACATGTATTTGCATTATTCATTGGGCAATTTAACCAATAAAATTCTTACTTACTGAACCTCTGACTATTCGATATCATTTCTAGCCCCAGGGACAAATTCGCATGTGAGTTCATACAAGTGAATTAGCAGCATTCACCACATACTCATACGTGATCCAAGATCAGAGTAAGATATCATCAGGTGAGAAGTTTCTCTTGTCGTCGGTGAAGCTTTATCAGACGTCTCTTCTTTTAAACGTAGATCCTAATAAATCGCTATCACGAATTACGAAAAATCATTCCCCGCGACCTACAGCTACGTATAAATAGACAAATGAGTATGATCAACGAATTGAAAAACCATTATAAAAAAAGAAGAATCAGCGTGGGAGCAAACTTAAAAAGAGTCTCGCTCACTTGCTTATTCCATCGAAGAGGACTTTCTCTCTTCTCGTGGCAATCTTGAGGACACCGGCCGACCCAGTTCACCGCACACACTGCACAATATATGGAGTCCACGTACAAACTGTTATACAGTCATCAGTATCTTGCTTGTGTTTGTGATCAGTGGCTGCATGCATTACGCGTCAAGCTGCTCCCAATGCCGGTAATGATGCCTCTAGGCGGCTTGCCAATACCTTCTTGCTGCACGTGAAATACGTACGTGGCTATGTGGTATATATGTAGAGACACGTAAAAACACCTACGCCAACGTAAGCACCATAAGCACTGTAGGCATCTGAAATGCGTAACGCGTGCTGATATAAAGCCGCCCGCGCGAGCCACCAATTTCCACATCTCCTCAAGCGGCCCATCTTCTCTTGATCTTGATCCTCTTTATTCACCTCAACGTACATTTTTGTTTTGCGCTTGCAATTTCCTCTTGAGGGAATTATTTACAGGTTACGCTGTCGTACGTCCAATTACCAAAGAATGAATTTACTCACTTTGATTCGATGCAATGCGGAATAGAATGATTTCATCAAGGCAATTTTGACTTTATAAAATTATCACAGTGTCTATATCTGGAATGATTTTTCTCTTAGGTATAGGCAGGTGTTTCAGAGACTCTAGAAGGAAAAGTTTCAAAGAAGCGCATTGAGCTATGACGATGATCGCAATTCTCCACACCTTTACAAAAAGTCTAAAGCCGTAGCGTCCCGGTTGCCCGCTGATTAAAAACTAGCCCAAGTACATATAAGTAACGTCCGTATAGAGTCAAACTAATTGACGCCTTAAGAACAGCAAAGAAAATTATAACTCTTCTATATGAACTCTGTACGTAACTTCAAGTGCTTGTTTCGTGACTATTTACCAGTAATAATAAGTGTTCCAGTAATAATAACAGTAATAATAAAAGTTGTTATGTCCTATCCAACCCCCATACCAAACTCTGGTTCTATTCTTTCTCCGGTACGTCAGTCACTTTCGGTAGGGCTACCCGAGGACTTATGAAAGGTGTAGAGCCAAGAACGCCGTAGCGTAGTCGCGGCATAAGATGGACGTTTCAGGATAAATGTAAACACGCCACTTGCGAGAGCATTTGATCGATGCGGCGGCCCCTTTGCCGCCTGTGCCGCCGCGTCTGCGGGCTGTGCCGCTTGCGCCGCGGAACCGCTATTAATAAGTTACTAATGGAATCTCGACTTACGTAGGCGGACCGATAAATTATCATGGCAGAAGCGTACCAGCAACTCGCTACATGCATGGTCGATGTGATTATCGAATGGTGACAGTAATTAACATTTACCGTTGCGACATCTTCGCAGTACTCGGTACTGAGCAAAGTACCATACTGAATAGGCCGGACCAAGATCTGAAGAAGCAACCTCAGTCTTGGGACCATCGAGACTTTCTTACGCAGCAACGCACTCTCTCTCTCTCTCTATCTATCTTGCTGACTAGTCTCACCTGGGACTCCTCTCTCCTTGTGCGTACGCTTTCCTCTTTCGAGGGAGCAGATCGTCTACGTAACGTAACGCACTGACTGTATCACTATAGAGAAAACACATCAAAGTTGTCTGGGAAATCGTGAGATCCTATTGACAACGTAGTGACGGGTTCGGTTCAGAATAGTGGATGTTAACGTTACAGCCAATTACGGATATATTTCGAAAGGCCGCCGAGAGCTTGTAATTGTCATAATGGGGACGATATTGTAGCCGCATGTCAATTATGGCTACAAATATGTATTAGTAGAATTGTAAACGGTGGTGAGTCTTCGATTCGAATAGCCACAATGCGTAACTGCTGTCTGTCATAACATGATACTGCTCCATAAAGGTAACCACGAAACCATTTCTGCTATTGCAAAATCTTAGAATCCCCATCGATACGGCTGAGCGGAGTTCATAAAAAACGTTACTCCTGTCTGGCATGTGTTACTCGAGTACCAACAGTAACAGCAACATCAACAACACGGATCGGTATCAATCCAATCAGAGCCCTATTGTGTTCTAGAGAATTAATCTACTTCAGCGATGCGTAGAATTTCTCCAAGTGACTGTTAGTGCCAAGTAAATGACTCCAGCATAGTATATTGAAAATTACCAAATATTCGATAGTCATAAGTTTATACACACGTACAATTTCTCCAATTTAACTGTACTTCAAATAAATATAACGAAACATAGATCTACCAACGATTTATCACGTGGTTTAATGATGTTCATTTGATTATTATGGAAATGATCATTCTTTGATTATCCATAATGCTGGGACGTTTTACCAAATGCCGCAACCAGACTTCATTGTAACGAAATTGGGCCTCAGGCATCTCTGCGTCATGGAATTGCATGCTATGCTATGGTTGCACGAGGTTACATGAGGTTGCATGCTGATATCGCTATGCGTGGGCGACCGAGCGAGCAGCCGAGTAAATCGGCTAAAGCGAGTAAGCGAACGGACGCCGGGCAGGTGGATGGTTGCCCCTGGCGCTACCACTGCGAAGTCCCAACCCATGCAATACCGTACATCTTTTAATTCTTTCTCATCTTAGTTCCTCTTTATCTAACCACTCGATTCTCCTCTGCTCCATTTCGTTTTGATCTATTCAATGATCTACCCAAGTACGCGCCACTATCTGTATCCAAGGAGGCTTCACGAAAGAACGCGATTTGATCTGGATACAAATGATCTCGCGATGTATTTTTGGTTGCGGAAAAGGTCGATTCCGTAAACTATCTTAAACTCTACGCAGATCCAATTCAGATGGAAACATACCGAGACACACAAAGTCTTAGAATCGTCATCAGGATGACTCGAGTTTGCGAATGGCGTTCCACGCGACTTCTCTTGCCTTCGTAATCGACGTGCTCCTTTTCCGCGTTATCCTTTCCGTGTCACTAGTCACGGGAACGTGCACAAGCACCTTTGCTACTGCAGACTCATATGCATTTGCTTATGCGTTAGGTACGGTTTTAGAAAAATATAACTGGATAAATCGTGCGTGTGTCCCTATACAAAGAGGACACTTAACCATCGGCTTATTGGCAATGAGAAGTTTTAACGACGCGGACGTGAACTTAAAGATTTTATATACCGGACGTAATAATGGATAGGAGCAACATAGGGTTTGTTTGTGTTCGGTCACGAGCTTGGAAGCATGTGCGGTGATTGCCGTAACCATTGGGCACGCCTGCCTGCTTGCCTGATGTTCTGCATCCCTACCTTGCTTACCGACTTGCCTGCATTTCCACTATCTTTGGCACAGCACTGCACCGAATACACTTTACCTCGGAGCACTGCATTGCATCGTTGCACCTACGTGAGTATGACTTATCTACCTGTGCTATAGCAGTGGTTCTCCGTTTATCTAACTGGAGTATATTATGTGTCACGGTTACAGGATCAATGACGATTCATCGGATTTATATGATGGATGTTTTTTTTTGAATGGATTGAAAATTGTAAAGTTGTAATTATCAGTTGGAAGATCAGAGATGTCAGAATTCGAATGTCTCTAGTTGTACATGAATATTCAAACTATGCTGTTTCGTGCTCCGCTGCTATTGGTAAGAACTAGTACGGTTCATCAGCATGCAAATCGTTCGACGAGGTCGTGGGTTCAAACTTGAGATTCATATTATCTGTTGGAAGAGGTTACCACTCGATATCGAGAAGGCCCGGATCCTGGACACGTGGTACCCGTCCGACATCACGCATGTCGATCACGTTCAGCGCAATCATTATCATTGATCATCCCACCGCCTTCCTCAACCCGTCGGCCTATCTACTAATTGCGATGGTACACTCGACTTCTAGGCTAAAATAATAATCCTTCCTGGTTGCGCAAGAGATATCCGTACCCTGTGGATGCTCACTTTGCGCAGTGTTCACCTGGTCATTCCATGTATGAAGTTAAAGAATAGAAATGCCACGTGCAATGATCGGTGAAGAGCATAAAGAACGGAAGTCATAATCAGTCCTACCAATGGAGATCCAATTTTACATGAGATTCACCATACGAGATATCGGATGGAGCAGAAGCGCAGAGAAAGGATCTCGATGTACTTGATTACTGATTGGATGATCTAAAGAGAACCGTGTCGTTCCGTATCGGGATCGATGCTCTCTCAACTGGTTACGTAACCGCCAACGTGTATCGATACACTCTGCGTACACGTTCCTTCCTACCACAGTAACTCTCTGATGCTTTCCCTCAGCGCCAGGTTAAACCGTTGGGTTAAATCGAGTAACCACTCGGCTCAAGTCGGGCTTTTTCAAGGGCAGCAAACGGTTTCAGCTCACGTGTACCGCTCGCGAGAGTTTTTACGCGCTGCGCTCGCGCGCGCGCGCGGCCGCACTCGCTGAGAGAAGATGAGCCACTTAGTATTCCAGCCGCGGATATTCTGGCTAAGAGGAGTCGCTAAGCATACCGCCGATGATAATCTCAGACGCGGAACTTGGATTAAATGGAGTACCTTTAGCGGAAGAAAACATGGCGATTCCAGATATTGAATTGTTATCAGAAAAGCGAATGGTTTGGCTGTTATTGATAAAAATGGTTGCTTCAGAGATGATACGATTTCTAGCGACCTATTTAGGTACATCACTTGGGTCTGCGTTGTCCTGAAACATATGGACTGATAATGTATGTAACTTGGTGTATAGGTTTATCAATCTTGGTGTCTGATAAAGAAGACAATGCAAAGCGATTAATTCGTGACACGGAGCATCATTGATCGTCGATTCGAGTATGCAAAGTTAAGGGTAAGATGGTCTGCGGGAGATGAGAGGAGCGCGTGAGTGCCGTAATAGATTATTAATTTACACGTTGGTGCTCAAATACAGCCAGGCCATTCTGAAGGGTTGACGGTATACCGCCACACCTGTCCCAAACCCGTCCCAGTTGATTATCTTGCATTATGCAAAATGTGTTTTTATCGAGAACCGCGTAATAAATGGTTGTCCGTAACGGTTGACATAATACGTGGGCTATTACGCGAAATTGAGTCTTTTTACTTGACAAGATACCCAAATTCAGGCACAAAGTCATGATCGTCAATTTCATACTGTAATATCACTTTTCTTAATTTCTGCATCAGAAATACTCATTCGGGCTTATTGAACTCTTTTACGTGCATTCTCGCGCATTCTATAATGCAAATCTAAGTGTATCCTTATGCCATATATGTATACACGGGGATACATCAAGTCTCGTGGTGTGATTCAGGATGCAGGCGGACATATCCTTACCTGAAATTTACAACGTATCTTATTTACGAGGCTTCCAAGTTCAGCACACCACATGTGTATCATATGTGAACTTCATAGAGTATTCCTAAGATAGGTACTGTCACGGTACGTTATAGAGTTTGGATAGCGTCCCGAGGCAAGAAGTCGTGCGTTTTCTGGGATTAGCATTAATATCGCACACTGAACTCACCAGTGGCTATAAGAAACGCATGAGCGCAATGTGGATGAGATTAATGGCCGATGTCGCCACGAGGTACGACATGCTAAACGTAAAAATAGAAAAGTTTACCGGTCGCACGTTCAGTTCCTTGCTGGTTGGGGGGTTGCTGACTAGGGACTGTATACATATACTCCGTTAGAAATAACTCGCTCTCAAGGAGGAATGAGTAGCGATCATTGGCAATGACCAGCATCGCCACTGCATCTCCATCTTTTTCCTTCCCTCCTGACGGCTGGATAGTCGAGTCAAGTCAACTCGGCCACTTGGAGCGTTGCTGGTAAATGAAGGTAAATGCACGTGCACAAGGTGCAGACGCAAATCTATATATACATAGATATTCCCAACCGTATAGGAATACGCTTTGCAGAGTTCTGCCGGCGAGCGGATACATAGGATAGGCTAAAGGCTCGTTTCTAAAGCGATTAAAGAAAGCGACACACTGCATATGTCACAGCGTTCACACGCCCCAACTGGCACCCACCGCGCCTATACCCACTGCCGCGGCTGATAGCGAATCGCATTGCTGGTTGCCAGTTGCCTCCTGATACTGTACTACTCTCCTTGTAGCTGAATAGTTGCTCCTCTATTGCTACTATACATCCTTGCTCACTCCTGCTCCTGGTGCAGCAACCATTGCTGGTTGTAAGCGCCGCGTGACTCGTGACTCGCGGCCGAGAGATGCAGGTAGCTCGAAAGTGACCTCACACCGTGGCAAGTGTATATCCGCCTTCTTCCATTGCATTTCCAACGGTGCGATGCACTCTTCCTATGCACCGGTCGGATCAGCAATATGCTCCCTTCGCGATAAGACCCATGTAAAAAAAAGTTGCCATGCACTTTGATCTTGCATTTTGCTGCTTCCAAATATCATATATTGAATAGTGAAAAATCATGGTATCGGATCTTCCTGAAGATTTCTAATCTTAAAGTGGACATGGCAGAGGTTATTGGAGCCGGAGAGTGGGATTTAACCGTAAAATAAACAACCTGGTAATAAACCGGCAACGGATGCGATGTCCAGCGTTGTAAATTACTCTGACGGGCTCTGACGCTATGTACGGACCACGTTTTATGGAGCGACCTGCACAATTCCCGGATCTCTAGACTGATAGCTCAATACTAACAATAACAATGCACGTTGCTTCGCGCTGTCTTGTTCTACGTAGCAGGAATGTGATGTCACGTCTGAATAGCCAATATTTATTTGATTGACGACCAAAGGTATCTGGGGCGACGTCATTTTTCTCTTCACTTCGTATTCTCTTGATCTTGCTCAGCAAAAAGGTGACCAGCTATTAATGTGTGAAGAGTCATTTAGCTTTGTTAAGGAATTGCTGAATACTAAATTTTTTCTATTGCTATTGATTTCTTTGTTTTTTATTCCTCCTGTTCTACTTGTTCTTCGTTCGACGTACTCTTCACTATACTCTCTCTTGGAATTTCTTGGCCTTACCAAATGCGAAGGACGACCAATGAATGGCTAACTTTATCCAATCGATCAATCCAATCAAGCGATCGAGTTTCAATAAAGAAGTGCTTACCGATTGCTTCCCTCAGGCGATTATCACTTACGCAATAAGCGTATCCACTAGTAACAATACAGATTATCTATCCTGTGCAATTTGAACAGTGTCATTATATTGTAAAAGTAAAATAAAATCCGGAACTCTATAAATTTTCAAATGTCACAATATTTGGCATCTATTTGAATTTTACTGAGCGGAATATAAAGCAGTCTCCATGAGTCGGCCTTTAACATTATCTCTCTATCATTTCTCATGTACTAACAGTGACAAGGCACTGCTCGATACCATCTGTGAATATCTCCTTAGATAGGGAGTAAAATGGAGAATGGTAAAATGTTTACCCATAGGGAGACTCGATCGGGCACTAACTTCCATTTAATCTGTCGAACGTACGTGGGGGGATGTCACAGTATATTCCGACTCGGCGACGGCTTACCGGCCCGTTACCAATGTTAAATGAGTCCCACGGTATCCCAAGACACGAACTAATGCCCGCGTCTTAATGCCTATCGGCTACTGCGCCCGATGTAAATGCGAGGATTCCTAAGACCTTAATGAATCCACTTTGCGCCGCGTCACTTTTATGCCCTCGCCGAGCGTCCTTCCTAATGAAATGTCACAGGTGTCCTACTGATTGCCGACTTTAAATGCCGCGCGCTTCCCATACCGCGACCATGTAACAGCGCGTATTGCGCTACCACTCTTTTTTCTCTTTTTCTTTCTTTTTCCCTATCTTCTCCTTCTCCCTATTTTTTTCTAACTCCACCTCAGGTAGGTATATCATGTAAGCTTTACGTGGTAACAGTTTGCCCGATAGCAGAAATGGACTGTATTCACGCAACTGGGCGCACTCGATTCCTCACGCTTTTTCTATAATAATCGTATCTAATCCATGCAGATGGCACTTTTCAATGAGCTCATTCAGGTCAAGCATAGACTATTATTTTTTCAGTTTTGTCAGTTCACCTTCTTCTAATGTTCCGCTATTACACAGCAGTGGTCAGTACAAGCTGGTGGACTTGGCTCTTTCACATACGTATGATATATATGTACGTATAGAATGGGTCGATGAGTGGGTCCCTGTGTATCGCAGCAGAGGAAACGCAAGATTGTTCCGCTGGTTCGTCCCCTCAAGGCTCGAATGATCCACCCACGAGGAAGCAGTTTCTACAGGCAGGCAGGCAGGTGAGGTGTCACGAGGCGTGCGAGTAATATATCGTTGGCTGAGTTCGTAGGTGGGTGTGCTCGTACGTACTCTCGGCCTCTTGGCAGATAGCCATGTTGGTATCTTGAGCCCCTGGCGCTAAGAGAAACCAGAGAAAGACGGGTAATGCCGGTAATGCTTTCAGATTGCCATTAGCAAATGCCAACATGAAACATATACGCCCGCGCTCACCTGCCTCTTCTTTCCTCCAATAGTCTCCACCTCCACCATGCACCACCTCGACACTCTTTCCTTGGTCTGTACTACCATTTTATACTTGCTTCACATAAAGCCCATTCAGTCCTACCCATCATCGAGTGCAAACGAACACGAACATATGTACGATTCGTGCGAGTCAATCGAATCGACTTATTTCCATTTGCTACAGTGTATACGTGCGTGTAAATACGTATATGGGATGCCACTGCGGAAAGCTCTGCTTTCTAATTTAAAGCCGAGTAATTGCCGTGCTAGGACTAATTGGAAGTATTACGATTTATACTTTGACACGGGATGTAACATCTGCCCCTCCTGGAACGTCCCGTATTACCAGTATGGAGTTCAGTATCCATACGATTGTAGGCAATCATACATATTAATAGCATATACATATAAGATACGGGCCTCGGGATCCTAACGGGACGTCTAGATGCTTACACGTTGCTACTCCTTAAGCGTATCCTTCGTGCAGGACTCTTGGTCCGTAAAAGGACTGCACGTTCTGGCTAATTTCACGTGTATACACTAGGCAAGTGATCCGAGGGATATGTAGCTGGATACAAAATATGTATGCTTGTGTGGACGGTAAGAAAGAAGGAGAGCTGACAAGGAGAATAAATATTGAAAAAAAAAGAATGGCTACCGAAGCTAATCATAGGCCGCGGATTCACAGTAGAAAAATTAGTTATTTTATTCGTTGGACGTCAAGTCAGAGAAAGTTGGACGCGTAACCTTAACAACCTCGAGTAAGAGTGGCCGACGAAAGGAATGAAGTGAAATGTAAATCTTAGATGAGAGACGGTGCCGAAAGTAATTTTATAGGAAGGTTGAGGTGTGCTGATTGTGCCGAAGTGCTTAAGGAATTGTAAGTGCTGGAATTATAAACTCATCTCGAGCACCTCGGGTCAGCTTGACGAACGTTTGCCGGGATGATTAATCGGTTGGGTGGGGAACGGTGAATGGTTTTGATAAGAGAGAGAGACAGAATGAGGAAACGAAGAGGAAGGGAGAAAAAGAACGTAGGAAAAGACTAACGCACGCAGCCAGAGGGAGCGCGCAATTAAATTATCTATACGCATCTTGAGTTCCGGCCGCATTACCGTTTTATGAAAACGCTCCACGACTCCGCGAAATCCGCGTTAGCACGTGGATATTTAAAGGTATACATCCAGAATTGTAGCTATGAGAATAAAGAGAAGCAATGATAATATGTGCCTTTTCGTTTCCTTATGGAGCATGTGAAGTTTCTGCTGGCCTTAGAAAGCAATTTATTTTATTATCATCTTCCAATTACGACATTCACCCCGTCATTTTAAATCAACCCTCTTAATCAATTTCAACCCTAATTTTTGTTCACATGGGTCCTACACGTCCAAAATTATTTATGTATTTATAAAACTCTTGCGTATGACAATTTTTTTAAGGCTGATACTTACTGGAGATGGAAAAGGAAGAAGTTTGAAATTATTGGATAATCATAAACAAAGTATTTGGCTCATAATCGAAAATTCGATTGCTGTTGACGGAAATTGTTACCCTGCGAAAGCCAGACATCCCTGTGTAATGTATTAACGTGCGAGGAGGGTTGGCTTGACGTATGGGATGTACCGGTGAGTGCGTGACTGTGCGTGACCGTGCGTGACCGAGACTCGCGTGCACCGAGCATCTTCGTCGAAGTAAGTTGTTCCTCGTCTCTCCGCGACAAGAAAAATATGTTAACAAGATCCCTCATCGAGGTGCGCACTCGGTCTTCCAATTCATGGCGTTAGTGCTAACGCGAGACAGAGGGAGATAGGTAGTCAGAAAATGCAATTGGCACGAAACCCGTAAGATTTCTGGCCCTTTCCTTTTTTATTTTTCATAGATTGAACGTAGTGACGCATTTAAAAAAATCTTAAACAAATGATCGAGATGTGCGATATTCATTTCATAAGCTTCAGGACGCGTGTCCGTGTGAACTGCAGACGCAATTGTAGCATTACATAATAGGAATGTAAGATCACCGTGGACTCATGGAATTCTCTTAGCACCGATATATCATTTCACGTAACTTCAGTTTGCTCCAATTTCCAAATCATTCTCGTTAAAGTCGTCCAAAAGTCACTTCTCCGTCTCTATCGCAATCAAAAAAAAAAAAAAAAAAAAAAAAGAATGAGAAATAGTAGATGCTATTATAGATGCCAATTGCCATAATGTCATCCTAACCAGTGAGTAATGGTTTATAATTGACAAACGAATGGAATTGACAGCTGCGATGAATTTAAAATGCTTTGTAAAAGTGAAAGCACTTATTTAAAGTGAAGATCGGGACCACTGGGTCTTGATGGGTTAAGTTTGTCTCGAATTTATCATTGGCATAAAATAATAGTTAGGCTCTTCTCCATGTACCCTCAAGCAATTGCATGGCTAGTCCAGGTACAGAGATTGCGGTCGTTACGGATCGTCGCAGGGATCGCGATCTGGGTGCGGAGACAAGTTGTCGAGGTCCAGGATAGCGAGATAGTAAGTGTAAAGAGAAGGTGGCAAAGATAGAGAGAACGTAGAATATAGCGAGTGGCGAATGTAACAAGGAAAGGAAAGAGACAAAATAAAGGAGATGCTAGACGAGAGCTGTTTGCCATACCGAGTAGGACAGTAGAATACGTCGCCCCATATAGCCGACATCCTGAGTCCCATTGCCATAGATGGGATAACGATCGAAATCTGCGTATAGGGAAGTGGTAGAAATGGTAGAAACGGCAGAAACGGCGGACTATCGGAATGGCCGAAGATAGGTACCTGTTAACCATTGGATAATTCTCAAGAGGGTCCTGCTCGTTTTTGTGGATACGCAACGTGTGCGCGGCCACTACCATTTGTGGGCGAGGCGATCGAATCTCAGTTTGTCCGCAACAGTTACGTTACAAAGTGCTTCGTGGAGGATTCTCAGCGATGGAGATTCCGGTGGTGGTGTGCAATTGCACTGACATTGCCGCCACCGCAACGTTACCTACCCCACTGTTCTGTCAGCCTACTGTTCCTCACCCGGCCACTACTTATAGCTAGTGGCCGCGCGGGCCGCGCAGACCGGCCGGATTTCGAAGGAGAAGACTCGCCTACCAACATAAATTTGCCTGCCGTTTGAAATGCCGCCGCGTAACTCAATATTGGAGTGCCTTAACTATCCGCCGTGCGGGATTTAAGGATGGCCAGGTTCCATGTCGGGGCCCTCTAATGAGGCCGGGTGCCGCGCGCTTCTCTTGGCGTGGGTGAATGTCTAGTGCGCGCACGATTAATAGTACCGCAAGGACGGTATAAGAGGAGATAGAAGATTCAAACGCTTAGGAAGAGGCCACGTATCATACGATAACATCGTTCAGCCATCGTCCATGTCCTCTTCCTTCGGTACCTTACAGCGCATCCCAGCTGATTCAGAAAATCCCTTATGCTCGATACTAAGCTGCTATTATCGAACGACGTTAGCTATTGGCATCTAGCAAGCGAAGAGACTTTATGCTGTTATTCATTCTTTTTAATGTCAGGGACACGATTCTTGACTTTTGTCACCGAGGACAAGGACTCCTTTCGTAATAATAGTCGGCAGACCTTGAAAGTTCAGTGTCTATACAAATATTGATGCAGACTACTGAGTTATCTTTTATCAAGAACCGATTAAAAATTTTTGGCGTTTTGAATAGTATTATTAAAAGTAATTAATTACGTAATTATTATAAAACTGCTATTTCTATAGCAGCTGTCAAAGCTGATTGGGGTGTTTGAGGTGGAGAGTCCTGTAGAATCTTCTACGTCACCAGCACGACCGATCTTTATCTCTACACTTAGTTTCAACCACAAAGCGCAACAGTCCCACGCACGCCTTCTCAAGTTATTAATCGCCACATAATTTCACAATTACAAAGGTTAATCCGGCGTTTTCACGCTGCGGGTTGTGCTTTGTCGTTGCTCTCCTGTTGCTCTTATATTATGGTTTCCAGCCGATACTTTCGCATTCTATTTAATATCCACTCGCAAACGCCAACTCGTCAAATATTAGTATTTCTCATATTCGTTAGTCACTTTCTTTCACCACACTCCAACGAATACTATTCATGCGTATAAAGTTCCAGTTGACAAATTCTCATCGTGAATAATCATTAACATCAAATTATCGGCTCGAGTGTTATTTCCACGAAAATATGATGTCAGTCCATCTCGAGTTACCCCGGTTATTCTGTCAGATATTTTTTTTTTCTATTGCCCATGTAAATCAACCAACGGGAACGACGCACGATTCCAAAACGATTACCATTCACTTCCCGGGATGAACGTAGCCTGCGGCTGCGTCTATTCAGGACTGGTGACACCGTAACTCGGTATTTCCCGACGCGTAATATACCGCGACCAATGCATAATGCGTAGTTGAAAGCTAGACTCATTTGTTATGTTGGTCGACGAGAAGGAAGGATACGGCAAGAGTTGGTATACAAGTAACTATAAGTAAGGAAGAAAAAAAATGTAAAAAAAAGAGGAAAGAAAACTAGTAGCCTAGTTGTACCGCGACGGAATTACTGTCGAGTGATTTGTCATCGAAAATGGAAGAATCCATGGGAATCGCAGAGTGGCTGTTGTTATTTTTGTTGTTGCTATTGTTACTGTGCACCATGAGTGCTGCCTTAAAGTCTAACCAGGATTATGCGTGTCTGGTGGAAGTAGCGTGATGCCTGGCCGGCGAGCGTGCCAAAGCGCGGAGTCCTGTTAGAAAATTATCATCTGGACGCAATTTCCAAGTGTAAGGAGTGCCGCCCAGGGAGGAATGAAAATTTATCGCGCATTACATATGAGAAATCGTGCCTTTCGAACGCGTTGCGCAAAGCCTTTCCACGATTCAGGATAGGAGCAGCAAGAAGTAAGGAAATATTAAAAAGATAGTGGAATTAAAATTTGTCACCTCGAGTTATGGACAGATTTATCATTTTATAATGTACGTGATCACCTCACACGAAGTCTGGAAGACTTGGTACACTATAATTATAGCCATGAGATCATTATCTCCCTTGATAATTACTCTTGATCCTCTTAGGCTGCAGCTACGTATGATTTAAATACACTATGACAGTAGGGACATCGTAAGGACATGTTGGGGACATTGTATACTGTGTGGGATGTAACTTTCTTTCCCATTAAGGTACTAGAAAACACTAGTCGAACCGACTAGGATAGTCGGTTCTCTCTAAAACATCAGGCATTGTCGTTTCGATACGGACCAGCGAATATATTTCTCGACCGGGTTGACTACATTGAGAGAGGGAGGAGGGAGAAGACAAAAGAGAGAGCAAAGAATAGAATGCCATCCCTTTACGGAACCTCCTTTCATAGTTACGTTTTATCTTCGTGAGCTACGTGAATGTTCTAGCGTGGGTGTGGCAAAAGGAGCACCTTAGATCAAAGATGGCCAGGACACATTAACGACCTCCTGAAGTAGGATGATACGTATGCATTTACGTTAGCCACGTGACACAAGAGACTTGGAGTGTCCAGGACAGGATACGATTATATTTCCGTGTGTCATCATCTTGTAGTACCCCAGAAGAGTACTCAAGGAAAGAAGGCCGAGAGGTTCGTGATCCTGATATCCAGAAGGCATTGGATACCAGAAGAAAAGTTGGTGAGGCAGGTCGGCTGCTCAGCAGCTCGTGTCGGCAAACGTGATATAATTAGCGGAGATGCTCCGATTGGCACTAGAAGCGCATTCCAGGTTGCACAAGCCCGTTAAGTGACATCGACTGAGACATAACGTCGTAATCTTTCGCATCGATGTCCGAGAATCTAACCAATTACCCAGAAGGCAATTAAAAGCTGGCATCGATAACTCCAACTAGTAAGTGGGAGTATGTCAGATGTTAAGGACATACCTGAAATCTGACAGGATGCGATGGCCGAATGCAATGTAATGGATATTTAAAAAAATAAAGATTTGATCTTGCATGTATTTCCGGCCCCTTGTTACATCCCTTCAGGATCTCCGTACCCCTTAGCTAGCACTCTGCAAGGATCAGCCTCTGGAATTCGCTTGAGAGTCGTCAAAGACCAGAGGAAAATGAACAGTGCACTGGATTGTAGTGCCTGTGGTGGAGAGCAGAAAAGAGCAGCCGCTCCCCGAGTTATATGGCGCTATCAAATGCGCATCTTCCGCTATCTTAGCCATGGTCAACAACCTCTTCACCTTGGTTCGCCTTATTCCACTTTATAATAATATCTCTGGACCCGTGTCCTGGCAATACTCCCCTCTGATCTCCTCGAGTACGCTGGGATCAGGGTAAATCTGGTACCTAACTTGGAACCTTCCAACCTAGCGGAACGTCATCACCTTCCTTGATGATGGTTGCCCTCTTGAATTACCATACCTACCGGATTATCTTTCTGGCAAAAACATCTCCATCGTCTCGGGCACCGCGAGTAACCCGATAAGCGAATTAAGATTAGCGGCTTCTGATGAGCCGCTGAAAGAGTGAAGATTGGAATTTGCATAACGCGCCCAAAAACCGGGTGACATGCGACAAGCTACTTCTCTTCTCTTTTGGTTAAAGATCCAGGATCCAAGATCGATCTCTCTTCAAGAAGCTGTTTGCTACTCTCTTAGTGAGACCATCAATTATTAGCTGATATGCTTAAAGATTATCTAATCCTGGACCGAAATTCGATATTGATTTCCGGCCATCTGTTCCGAACTTACTATCTGGACACGATTCTCTGAGCTATCATCTCGTGGTTGGTTCACTAATTTCTGTCTTTATTATTTTCTTTCTTTTTCTTATTGGTTTTGGTGACCTTCTATTACGCATTAGCTCCTACCAGGACTTTCATAAGCGAACGCGTCGCTTGACCTGACGACTATTCCGATACCGCTAAGTGGAGACCAATCGTTTAATTCAAGAGACTTTATAGGCCTGGATGTGACGTCAGCGATACGAACAGAACATTCTAAACGACTGAACGGCAATGGCGGTACTTAGTGTGACTAATGTCGCGCTATGAGCTTTCTGATAAAATAAAAAAATACGTGAAAGTGTCGTGTTCCCACGTTACGACACCGTTCTCGTGTCACCGCTCCTTGAAGGAAGGCGTTATCTCGATTACCTTTCCCTAGATCCTCGTTGTCCACGTTCACTTAGATCACCACGGAAAACCATAACTATTCAGCAATGAAAAAATATTCCTGTGGTTTTCCGCGATTACTACTTGGTTTTATAGTCGAGATCAATGAGGCGAAAAACTGCACGAGTTCGTGAACCATACGGACTTTCTCCATTGATAATTCAAAAGTCATCTAACAAAGACTATCTAGCAATGATCGTGACGAACTGCCATTAAGATCTGTATTGATTCGATAAAGAATTTGACACTATATCACCCAGGACACTGGTTCCTCTTATCTGACTCTTATCTGTCTCACGGAGATTGATTCTTGGTGAAAGAAAAACGTTTTCACAAGATACAATGAAGCGAATGATAATGTCACGGTTATAAATCATTGGTCACTCTCATTTCCGAGTGCAACGTTACCATCGGAACGAGAAATGACAGTGAGAGTTCAAGCATAGCTGATACATAACTATAGAATTTTTTTTCAGAAAAACACGAGGCAGGTTATTTCGTGACAGAGTGACACTTTCTACGGATGGAAGTTTAGACTCGGGGTCAACTAAGAGGGTAGACGGCAATCATTAATAGTCATCGCACGAGCAAGTGAGCCAGCGAGCTATGCAAGCGAGTTGGCAAGCTCTCCATTGTCCCAAAGGGAAGAGAAGTGGATGACTAGAGGAAGCGAAGCCATCGCGGCGTTACGGTTCTGTCATTATTGTGAATTGCGGCAATGAAACGAAGGCGCGCGGGACGTCCATCTTGGCCGATTCAAATGTCAAGATAGCCGCTGCCATCCACTCTTCGGGAATAGATTGAACGGTGAATTATTCGCCGTGAGTTTATCTCAGCGAGAAATCAACGCCGGACTCGACACTAAATTACAGGGTGGCACTGGTGCATACACAAAGGTGAAACAAACGTACCACGTGATAGACACGCTAACACCTTTTTCAGATCACTGCGAATTTTTCCCATGGGTACCGAAATCTGTATAACAATATCCTCTGCAGGTTGGATAAGACGAACCTAATTCCATTTCTCTATCAACACACAGCATCCAAGCATAGCCATTTATCAGCACAGGATCACCCGAACTGGTGCCAGCTATCTGGTAGCTCTTGTTCCAGGACTTGGAAATTATTACAGCCAATCGGATGGTCACCTAGTACCTTAATTCCAAGTTATATACCGTTCGAAGGAACAAGATCCCCCAAGGCACCTCGCACGCCCTCCGGGTCAAGGCAATCCAGAGTGCGTAGGTACTCACACTGCTGACTCCTTCGCTATTGGTTCTCAATGTACAAGTCTCTATCCGTCTCTCTCCCTCCCTCTCTTTCTTGGTCTCGCTTTCAAAGTGAGAGTCTCGAAGAGGACAAGAAGCATAGTGTGTAGCGTGTAGTATGTAGTATGTGGAACCTTCTCAAGATCTCATAGTTTGGGCATTTGAGGACCTGAGCACATAAGGAAGGTATGCTCCTCCTACAGCTCGTACCTCACATCTTAACGCACTGACAGTTGACAGCTGTCACCTTAGGCTCAGGCGACAAGACACGGGGACGCGGTGATTCATTCTCCATGGGGGGCTCATGGATCCAGCAACCTCCTGTCAAGGTTCCCTCGGCACGTACCGCGAGGTGACATCGTTCTCCAGGTAGATCTAATCGTTAAATAAACACTCTGCCATCTAGAATGTCATTCTGAGAGACTATGAAATCATATCGATTATACGGCCATCCTTGGCTTCAGGACTATGAATCGAAGGATTTGCATTCAGAGACAGTATGGAGATGATTGGCTCGAATCACCGTGAAAGATGAGCTCCTTCGAATGGCTGCACTATGTTACCTAATGGATGGACCATAATACAGTGACAAGATGATTGTGTAATTGCGTGTCTTTCAGCGGATATGCTATCAACGTATCTATACTCATCTATAGAGCAGAATTTTTCTAATTTCGTGTTATGCTGGTTTCCTCTCTCAGTGACTAACGGAGTAACGGACCCCCATTACTTCTTCTCCAGTATATACCAAGACTCCCCTCCTTCCTTGTCTCAGTCACACGAGAAGCAGGAGAATTCTCATCGATTATCTTAAGAGACAAATGACGGGAGACTCGTGAGATTAATGAGCTCTCGCGAAATTGGCTTCCTTGGAGAGACTGAGACAATCTCATATATTGTTTTGGCGAGGAGAGGACCAAGACACCTCTATGGGTTGGTTTGTTTTGAGAGAATAATAAAAATATTAGTCAACCATAAAATATCGGTTTTCGTGACAAGTTAACTAGTTAACTATAGTCTCTTTGTATTAGATATTTCAAAGGTTGAAGGTGGCAGTAAAGGCATGCGATTTGTATCTAGAGTACCTGTATCTACTGTAGCATTATACTCCCAGTTTCGCAATTTTGGCGCTTTAGATCTCTGACGGCTGGTAAATTAACGAGCCTTGGTAACTGGACTCGAGGCTGTGGCAATACTCGTGGCGACGTGCGCCACGTTCACGATGGTCACCTGTAAGTAAGTCTATATGGTGGACTGTCAGTCCGGTACCGTCTCCAGCGACGTAATAAGGTCGAGCGAGAATGCCGCAAAAGAGGTCACATAGAGAGCCGATCTCGATGAGACCAGAATGTAAGAGGAGGGAGACTTCTCCCCAGCTCACTCGAGGATACATAGGATTCAGAACACAAAAACCATCTCACGAGATACTGTTTTCTTTTACGCGCCTATATTTTGTGAGTGCATAATAAAAAAAAATGTAATGAATTCAAAGCACTTTGAAAGCAAAACTAGCAACCCTTTGTCAGAGTGACGAATGAGAAAAGAAAGAGAGCCGGATGACTATGAGGAAACTCTCTTCACTCCATTTACTTTCTTTTCTCTCCCAAGGGTACAACAGATATCAGACTTTATGTATGCATTTCCATCATAGGGAGCGCCGATTAAGATGCGAACGGCCTTTAAAAATGCATGCAATTAACTCCACCGGCAACCCTCTCGTAGCCTTTCTTAGCGCGGTAGTTTTGAGCGATGCTACCCTCGAAACCCCTTCTACCCTGTGACAAACTTATGACCCCCTCGCCGTCGTTAATATCAACGGCACAGGCGAGGGGTGAGTATGATCTGCGAGCCGCGAATGCCATAACATGATTTCGCCAGAATTACGAGTCAGGGTGGAGACTCTACAGCATAGACTCCTCGAAATCGATATTCGCCCGGGATGAAGTACACGGCCTCGGGGTTAGTCGACAGAATCGCCCTTGTTCAAGTCCTCGACCATCCCCAGGGACAAGTAGCTAGGCCAACAGGAATCGTTTCTCGGTACACGATACCGATCTATCCGGTCAAAAGAAACCTGGACAAGATACTCCTGACACTTGGCCAATCTCTTGTAATAATATAGAATCTTACACGCTGAACGTTGCCTAGCAACCTAGGAATCTGGTAGTGTAGATACTGTTACTCATTTACTCACTTAATCCTTTTACATTTCATTCTGCTGAACTATCCAGTTTATGCGTTTGACTTTTGACCGGTATGGTTACTAAGAAGGTTCGTGCCGTTTAATGATCCCGATGACGTTGTACCAGGACTTGCGTATGTGTTATGCCGATTCCCATAACGATAGCTATCTGACCTGAGACGCAGAGTATCGGAACTCGCTGCGACATAACCGAAGCTGAATGTCGATCTCGTCTCTTGGAGTTTACGACGGCATAAATTACCTGGGGGAATAAGTTTCACTTGTCGTTCGAGGAAACCACAGGAGACTTCAATGCGACACGCTCTTACTGTGGTTACGAAAAATTCATGGGATTAATAATACCCGTGGAATCTCATAGAGAAGGTCACGTATCGTCTGTGTCAACTTTAATCTTCTTCGTGGGAAGAAAGTCCCTGGCCAATACTTTGCCCAGCTGGGATATAAAGAAGGGTTCTGGAAACTCTTCTGGAAGATGATAGTAATCGGCTCTGATTATATTGAAACCGTCAGCATCCTCTTTGGATGGTATGAAGACCTCACGGTAGCGACTTTTTCTACACTGATGAGTTTCCAAGGACTGTACAAAATTGTTACTTCGGAATTGATTAGGAAATATATCTTCTACATATAAACTGACATGCAAAGTTTGAGATTTATAGAAACTCCATGTTATTTCTAAAAAATTGAGATGTTTATATTCTTCTACCTCGTTACTCACGAGTTTTTGGGCCCCTGTTTGCCAATCCACATACCATACTTTGGACACTCCTAATGCATGCATGGAAGTCGATACAAGAGCATTGACAGTTTTTTGTCTCGTGTCATTATGACAGGCTAAGGGACAAAAGAGTGCCGTCGGTGACGCAGTCATCTGGAACAACGGCACCGAAAGACCCGGCATCCGCAAAAAAAGAAGAAGAAGATAAAGATAAAAGAATAAGTATAATAAAGTAGAATATGAGAACCAAACCGAAAGTATATATACAGCACAGTTAAGAGTTCCTATACACACTTTTTATACCTTTTCTCGATTCCCTCCAGCGCCAAATAAATCAGCATCCAGAAAAACAAAGTTCAGAATCCCAAATGTGGAGTACAAGTGCAAAAGGTAATTCGCTCGATGAGCCGGAACTGTCCTCCTGCCGGTAGAGGCAATCCATGCAATCAATTTGCACGAGCGTGTATCGTACGATCGCAGGACCGAACGCTGAACCAGGCAAGTGGTGGATTGCGGCGTGGTCGACGGTGCGTGACGCCATAGCGAAGCCACAACAGAGAAGGCCGCTTCAATGTGGACGTTCCACTTGCTTCCACTTGCTGGGCGAAAAGTCTGCATGCCATCGCGCACTATTTCGCAGCAGCACGTAATCGTGACGTCGTTATCCCGCGACGAGGATGCCTTCGCCACAAAGATACTTGCCGACACGGACAATATAAATTCCATAAGATTTTGGTAATTTACAAAAAAAAAAATATTCAAGACTAAAATTCCTAGGTTTTCTATAAAAGTACAATACCAATGAGAACATAAGTAGATTCAGTATTACCTTGCGTTCTATGTAAAATAGGGAACGAGGCAGTGTCGTAAGTAAGCAATGTAGCACAGAGCCGTTACGTTAGGCACCAGCCAGAAGTCTGTTAAGGCATAATCGCTTATCGGAGTCATGCGACTATCGAACTAGCAGTTTCAAAGTTTTGCCCAACTACTGTCTGTTGCAGCTACCACAGTGGTGGCCGAAGAGGCCGAAGGGTGAGATGGCGGTGCGATCTAAGAGCGAGTACAGTCAGTGGCTCACTAGCTACATAGAGGGAGCGATAGTGGGTGAGCGAAACGGAGACAAAGAGAGAAAGAGAGAGAGGGGGGGTGAGATCGCACATTCTCACAACGAGGTAACACCTTCTGCGTCGCGTGATACCAGTAATTACTCAAAAATACCTTGCTAGGAGGCCCTGTTCTCGCTTTAGCTTAGCCAACAAAACGCCTGGCAATTGGTCGTTAGGGTATCGTGCGAGTAAACGCTTCGCGTTTCACCCACTTACTCGTTAAACACCTTGAATATCGCTGAATATCGCGTTTTCACTCCAATACGCGACCCTCCACCGAAAATATGCGGAAAATCTCACGAGTTGCGTTTATTAGATACATGCCTTGTTAGGAAGCTGGGACAGCACCCGATTTTCAGATCGATCAGTCATAAGTAATTCTTGTGTACATTCAAATAGCCCTGAGCGCTTGAAAGAAAAAGAACGGTTGTAACTTAAGGCTAATTCATACCCCAATTCTCTTGGGTGTCCAATGTCTACTGTCTCTTACGATATCCTTTATATGAAGTCGTTACCGTAAGGAGTGACATTTTCGATTGGGACACCGATACATATAAATATCGACCAAAGATATTGATCTTACAGACCGGCAGTGTTATCGATCAATCGATTACGTATTTATCTTGAAAATAGCTAATACCGATTTCGTTGCTAGTAATAAACATAGCAAATTAATCGTGCAGCAGTTCCCGTATCAAAATGAAAATCGTATTGGTTCGTAGAATTTCAATGCTTCTTGATAAGTTCTATCTTTCCTCTCATTCCCAAGAAGGAAGGTAAAGAAGATAGAGAAGGTAGAATAGGCTGTAGAGAAGGCCAGGGTCATGGTGTTCGCTTCTGGCATGTACTTATGTACATACGTAACATCGTGTACGTATATAGGCAGGAGTCTGTATAAATGGACGGGAGTCTAGTCCCAGGACTAGTAAAACGGACAGGTACAAGGGGCCTTCCGCCATTCCAAGTGATACCGAGAGCTTTCTTTTTATCCGGGTCTCAGCGATTAAGCGACTCGCAGCAGTGGCTGATTGGCAGCCACGAAACGTTTAATCGCGCAAGCAGATGTAACTTTATTAACCCCAGAAGACCTCGCCTTTCTCATGCACTTATCTCCCGTTTCGTACAGGATTGATATGCCAATTAGCGATGGCTCGGGGGCCTCGATTCTTCGTACAACCACGCGTCCTGCAAAGCTTGGTTTTTGGATTTTTTTATTCGTCAGTTTAGAAATGTCAAATATCTGAGCTTCGAGTCTTACGGAAGAGTTAAATGAAAAATATTGAACTCTCTTTCTAAAATGGGTCCTTCCATAAATCAGACAAAGTTGAAAAAAGAAATCTTATTACTACTTTCTCCCGCGAATTCACATTCACTTTTTTCGTGTCAATTTTGCCATGTCTTTCTGGCTTTTATCAATTATCTTAACTCGTCAAATATGTAATTTGATGTCTTAAGAGATTCAACTGAACGAGGAAGTCTCGTTTTGTGAGGTCATAGTCTATGTGGGCAAGCGTGTCCCGACAAAGACAGGAGGCAGAGAAAAATAGCCAAGATGAAATCGGCGAAGCTGAAAATGTATGACAAATAACACGGGTGTCCACTCTGGAATGAAACAAAACCCAGCAGCGAGGATGCCACACGCTTTGTTCCCATTGTACTCGGTGTCACTTCAAGGTAGCGTTGCATTCAGTCGAGTACGGTGTCGGGTCGCCATCAGATGACGCTTGATAAAGGGACAACAAATTGGTACCACCCGAATGACTCTTACTCTTCACGGTAGGGTACGCGTCGATAAACAGGATACGCTTTTCGTTTGCGTGTGGCACTGCGGGAATCACTTCGAGGTATGATCTTTGAACTTATACGTAAAATTGAAAACATAGTGTTCTAGTGATCCTTCTAGAA
The DNA here is from genome assembly GCA_030142635.1 of Trachelus troglodyta. Classification (NCBI taxonomy): domain Eukaryota; kingdom Metazoa; phylum Arthropoda; class Insecta; order Hymenoptera; family Cephidae; genus Trachelus; species Trachelus troglodyta. The sequence continues at coordinate 43,643 of JARQTJ010000575.1, read as the reverse complement.
TCTTTGCTCTCGATTAATGATTTTGAAGATTTTAATATAATCTCGTGGAAATGTCTTGCAGCTGCTCTTCGGTTATGAACGTTAAAATAAGGACTCCACCGTCCCAATTGGAAATTGTAGCTTGTTCGAGGAGATGATGTTCCTTGTAGTCTGACAGCTCGCCGAGAACTGGGCGGAACCAGTGATTGACTGGGATGACATTAACAGTTATTAAATCAAGATAGCCAACGGAGCGGCAGTACAGCAGTGATGCCCCCGACCATGAATGCTCTACGGATGAAATAATAATGCTTGAGTTTGTACAAATACGTCGTGACAAAGAGAAGACGGTTGGCTGGCTGGCTGGCTGGCTGGTTGGCTGACTGACTGACTGACTATATGGCTGGTAGGCCTGGGTGTTCGAGAAGCTACGAGGCAGTTCAATCACGAAGTACACGCCATTCCGAATGAGAAACTCGTGCCATCGAAGACAGTGGCGTAATCCAGCCGTTGGGGCTCATCAAAAGCTTGTTTGGAGGATCAACAAATATTTGGAGAAAATCTGTTTCATGATTTTATGGAAAAGGACAGAATTTATTGATTTAGGTAGAAAGTTCATAATATTTGAAAATGCAACAGAAACGAAGGAGTAGCTGAGGTGGTATCTGAGACTCTCTCGAAAGGAGTCCGTTGACTAATGAACCGTGTTCTCGGGTGCTTTATGCGGTCAGCCAGTCCCGTTTCGGTAAATTACAACCATTAGAGGTACTTATTCGCAAGAGCCGATTATCAAAATGTCCATCCGCGAGCAATTTTCGTTAAATTAAACGGGCCGAATCAATTACCCTTCTGCGGGATAACGACTATATGAAATACCTACGCCATACAGAAGTGCTTGTGTATATAATACATATATTACGTACATATTGAGACTTTAATATACCATCAAGAGAATTAAGTTTTTCGGTAAGTATCATAAAAATTCTCAAAATATAATTTTTTAAAGAGATAATCTACGATGGAAGATTAGTTGAATTGCTACATTGTCAATGCCTCAATTTTTTTCGCAAAGACCTCATTCCACCATGGTCAACGGCTATTCGAATCTTCAGTCAGAGAGGATTGCATTGGCAGGTACATAAACATGCCTTGACTCTGAAACATGAGAGTTTATTGTATGTCGATATAAGGGGACATGGGAAGCGAACCGAAGGTTGACAAGCGTGACGGATGAGCGCCAACGCGGGTCAAGGAGCGATACGCCTTTTAAGGTCAGCGACGTGTGTCCCAAGACCAATTTTCTGAGACAGGCCTTAAATACCTACAAAATCAGAGTTACAGCAGCTCCACCTTATAACTGAAGTTCTATCATCGATTTTCTTTATCCGTGTGGGTCGAGATGGTTCAGATAAATAATAATCGATTTCAGATATTCTTTTAGGGAATGGGGACATCTTCCGCCAATGGTGAATGATAATGGTAGTAGTTATTGTTACTGATGTAGTTGCTCAGGCAGCATTCTGAACTCTTGGCTGATGGAGAAAGACGAGCACGATGTGACGTGGCATTTAATAAAACTGTACAAGAGACAAGATAGATCAGAGAAGTGGTCAGGTTGACCAAATGACCTCAAGTTCGAATTATGTGATTCGAGTGGAGCTACAGAGAATAGATTCACAAAATTTCTGTCGATGCGTCTTTTCTTGCATAAATCTCAGATGTATCCGTTAGAGAAATAGAGAGTCAAGTATGAATAATATTGATTCTTCAAGATCATTCAACGCTTAAGCAGTGACAGGAACCTAGTCTCCCTGTTAAATCAGTATATAGTAAAAAAAAAAGCAATAAATAGATCTCTAGCATCATTTTAATGATAAATACCTAGAAAGATTCATTTGAATTCCATTCAGAAAGAAACTAACGAAAGCCTCCATATGTTCAGATTACTTATTATAGTAAATAATAAAGAATCTACTTAGGGACATTCAATTCGTACATATGGCTTTTGCAGACGACTCACGTCCTACTTAGTACATCAAAAAAGAAAAAAAGGGGGTCGAAGGCTGCGGATCTTGGATAGAATTCCGGAAGCTCATCAGGGACGAGAAGGTCGCGCTATATCTATGGCGACGCGGAAACGAACCGCGAAGAAATATGATTTATCGACGCAACCTCGTTATCGTGAAAGCTGAAGAACCAAAGAGCATTATGCGAGAGGAGTTGCTTCATTGAGATGAGCAGTCAAGAAAGAGAGAGAGAGGGATGGAGAAAAATTTAAGATGAGCCAAGGTGGTGGAATTGCTGGAAGAGCCAACGGAATCGTATGGGAGCAAGAAGAGTAACAGAAAAGGAAGAAGAGAGAAGCGCAGAGAGAAGCGCAGAGAGAGAGAGAGAGAGAGAGAGAGAGAGAGAGAGAGAGAGAGAGAGAGAGAGAAGACTACGGTCAATTTGTTAACGTACACACCTGCCGCCATTCCAGTACAATACTCACTCACTATCTAGATCTCTGGGAAAGGTCCTCTTACAGTAGTAGCAATGGGGCTGGTGTGATATCACCTTAAATAATCGTGTATAGCGTTTCACTTGGAGTCTGGTATAGCCATTGTCCTCGCTCTTAAATAGGAACAGACCAAGAGCCATCTTGACTTTTTCTATCGGAGCAACTATTCTAGCTGTTAACTTATATTGGATTAGACACCATGCAATAAAGAGGAGGAGTCATTAATCTAGCCTGATGAACAAACAATGTCATCGATTATGATTACTTATTTATCTATACCGGATACCAAGTGAATTGGTGCTGGTAGTATCTTTCGAGAATGTTATCCAGGATACTCGTGACCCGCAGGTTCATGCGAGTTGTGCCTTTTATATTTTATTTGATGCGAGCCGCGTTCCTGAGGAGCGTTGAGACGCGAGACGTAAGGAGAAGCGTCGCTCTCGCACATCGATTCACTTCTCCTGTCGAGAATGGCGCCGCTCGACGTCCCGATAATCCGCGACGACGTTCGATGCGATTGGAAATTAAAGATCGATCGGTAACCCGGTGACTCAAGTGAATCACAATCCAGCCAGTGCACTCGTGTGCCACATGCACTTTATATGCAATGCCAGACGCCTGCAGTGCTGTTACGCTTAACACGCGCTCAAAGCGTCATGCACATTCACAGGTCCTTGGATAAGTATTCGCGGAGAGCGAGTATGCAAATCGCCAAACTGCAAGAGAGTGTCGACGGATGCAGATAAAAGTGCATTCGAGATACCGAGTGCAACGAGACGAGGAAGACAATTGATGGCAAGAGTCTCTTGAGGAATCGCCTGAGGAGTTTCCTAATCTAAAACAGTTCGATAATGTTAATTTGATATCAGCTACCTCAGTGGCTACCAGTAATTTTCAATGTCAAAAAGAAGAAAACGGGAGCTGATGGATTCCTTTTTTTCTCCTTCCTCTGTCTCTTGAGCTCCCAGAAGATGCACCGATCGCAATCGCTCGTAAAAAGAAGCTTCGATCGGTCACCGATAGTCATGCTTCTTTTTTTTCTCTATCTTCCTTTTCTTCTCTCTTATTCTCCTGGGATGAGTTTATTTTCGTATCGGCAAGGACAAGAGAGATTTCTTTACTGGTGCATCTTAATTGGTCGCTCGGTATGCAGTCCGATCGGTGCATTAAGTTCCTCAGAGGAATTGGCCGCTCTTGCACAAGATGCCGGACATGCCTTACCTCGAGTCCCCGTTAGGTTTGTCATTCTGTCCGAGTCTATCGTCTTTTCCCTCTTTAAAAGCCTCTCATGGTGTCACGAACCTTCGGCTAATTGGACGCGATAAATTCGCTACGCCATCGCGGCGAACGCTACCACGAACCACAACAGCCAACAGTCCTTTATTTGGATCCTTTTAAAATAGAGTCAGAACCGATCGGATTCTCCAGTGCCACTGAATAAGGAAATCCTTGCACATGCGCATATACATAAATATATATATATGTATATATATAGTCCGAATTATTTTCGAATTTGCATTGAGAATTCATCATTCCTCCATGTCTTTATTTTTCCACGGAAATATGTCATTCTGACATATAACGTGAAACAGGATCGAGTATTCATACGGAGACAGCTGCACATACGTATCCACATATGTAATACCGATATACAATGTACGTACACACAGAGCGTCTGGGAACGAGCTGCCATACCGTGGATACATTTTCAATAATAAATCGTGCGGTCCCTGTAATCCGTGCACTATGACGCGTACAAAAGGCAAGTCAATAAATCTGTCAATATTAATCCACGCCTAATTGATTCCATTAGCGGCAATTCTCTAGGCCGTATGCGCGACGTAACGTGAACGTGAACGTGGACACGAACATAACGTAAGGTGAGTATATTAAACACATATGAAGGCTGCCAGCAGCAGAGTGTCTGATCTGCATTAGCTATATAGCGTTGCGGACCTAAGAATGGGTTCGTAGGTCAGAACTTCGACGAGAACAAGGGGCCATAGGTCAGCTCCCTGTTGGATCCTACCGTTGTTTCGGTTTGAGATATTATCGCCCTTTCGATCCGCGCTACCATCACCACCACTGTCTGCTTCTTGATTTTTCAAAGGCCCTCAAGGATCTGATCTTCAGGAACTTTTTTCTATCCAGATGCTCGGTTACTAAAAATACTTTGGTTACATTTGAATCTCCTTCTCCCCGTTCTATTGGATTCCGAATATGTGGGATATGTATGTGCCGTATGCATCACCGGATTAATTTTACCACTGGCAATGTGTTCTCAGTTGCCAATGCAATTTCGACATCGTCCATATGAATTTCGCAAACGCACGTATCACATCAGGGGGCATTATACTTTGAGATATAAGTCGATCCTCCATTCTCGCATTGCAAAATCAACCAGGACGAGATCTATTAGGCAGGATCATTTGTTTCGTACAATTGTATAACAGCGGACTGTCAGGGTTCAAGTAGAGCTAAGGTGAACTCGATGTCAGTGGCTATGAAGAAACGAGAGAAAGTCAAACTATCTGTTTAAAGGACATGTTGAAAGTCTGACAAGACTCTTGACCGAGAGGGATGCTGGGGACTGCGTGACGATCAAGACTCCACTAACCCTCGTTACGGACATACCATGTTATAATCAATTTCACACATTGATTAATACGAAGTAAACGAATACCTGGGAATCGTTGCAGAACTCAAGGCTCATAGCTCATATAGCTCGGATACCGAGGATAAAGGGGACAGAGAGAATACGTAGATACAGAGTACCGAATGAGTGCTAGAGAGATGAGCTGCAATGTACAATATAGGCAAGGAGACGGGAGTGAATGTGAGAATGGGAGAATGAAAGAGAGGAAAAGAGGAGCAGAGAGATGATTTATCCAGCGTGGGTCGCGGGGTGCTTGCCACGCGTAATTATCATACGACAGCCGATTAAAATTGCACCGTGTTCGCGCTCAACATCAATTTCAGCTAATTACATGCATTTTCATGTCCATGGCCGTTTCCAGTGTGCCGTTTGCCGTTTCCAACTTGCGGCATGCACTGTTGCACTGTTGCAGCTTGTAACTTGCCGTCAAGGTATATCTTGTGCGAACCTTACTCATAGAAAAAATCGGCCATACGTGCTGCCAGCTCCAAGACCGCTTCGTCTAGCTAGTAGGTAATCATTTTCAGCCATTCCAGGGAGAAGATCGACTTTGCGAAAGTGCTCGTAACTTTGGACGATTATAACGTCGACCCTCCCCGACACTTTTTCAGAATAAACAGTCTGCCTGGTTATTTCGGAAATTAACGTAAAATACGACTTATTCGTTGCTTTTCAATTTTCTCGAATGGTGCGTGAACGTTTAGCTATGTTGGCTTGGATAATTATAAATGGCTGAGATGCACGTGAATTATAGAAAAGAAAATTTGACTCACCCTGACATGATGCCACTGATTTTCCTTGGATGATATTGCGATACACCATCTTCTCTTTTTATTCCCAGCTCGAATCCTCGACATCCTCGACTCTTCCTACGGAAGCTTCGTTTCGTTCTCATCCAGGGTACACTGGAGGATATCCTCGCGGGATATCTCGACTTTGGTTCAGCTTGCAAGCTCACGTTGAAACTATTCGTCAGCTTTTTATTCTGTGCAAAGCCGAGGCCGTCGCCCCGGTCAATCGGTACGTTACTCTTTTCTAGACTCTTCATTTCGCAGCAGGGATCGCCGAGAAATCTTGGTCGATCGGTCATCGTTGAGAACAGGTCCTTATCCGAGACTGATGTTCTTGAACTTTGTAACTTTAATTTCGGGACGCTGGGCTTTTTGGATGCACCTTCCGCCAAATGATTTCTATCGTCTGATGCTTCGATTACATTCTCTTTGGAACTTTGTGAAAGTTCATATTTTGATTTGGATGTACCTTCTTCACAATTAGAAAATTTCTTGATGAACTGTATTGACCCCGGAATTGAAAGATAGGACGTATCGTTTCCAAGAGTTTCATTACTGGATGATACGGAAGATTCACGAATACTGATGGCGTGTAAATTCGCGGCAGTATCTTCCAACTCAGCCACGCGCTTTTGTAAGTGCGCAATTTGTTGATCTCGCGCATGCAAGAGAATTAAGACTTTCTGAGCGCGGATTTCTTCGCTCCAAGCATTTCTGAAAATTACAAATAATCACAACATTAAACAGGCGGACAAATAACACTGAAGTCTACCACAATTTCGTCGTCCTCAAAATATTCGTTGAACATGTCCGATTCATATCCAGCGCTCTCATTAATGGCCGGAAAGTACAGCGCAAAAGACGTTGCTCGTCTCGCGAGTTGGCCACGACTTAAAGTGCTTAAGGAAACCGAAATAAATTACGGCGCAGAGAGAGGTGCATATTTAATTCGAGCAATTAATGCCGTCTTGTAAAACACGCCGCTGGGGTGGCTGTTGCTGTAGCCACCCTCTATTCCAGCCAGTAATGAGCCCGATAAATCAACTGCCTCTGCACTCGAAACTTCGAATAACATTGAGCGTCTCTGCAGCACGCGCTACGGCGAGGGCTGGAAGCTCCAAGCTTTCCTAAATGCCCATAGTAAACTGAGAAAAAGCTCAATACATCATATAAGAGAAATCTGCTAGGCTGAGAAAAATACGAGAACAATGTCACTGATTGGTTTACTTAAAAAAAAAATTGCATCTCGGGTTATGGGCACTACTTGACAATGCCTTATCGCGATTAGACCTTATTTTTAACGGGTCTTATCAAGACCTGGTCTCATACAAATCCCACTTAATCTCCTCCTGGAGGAGCAGCCTCTTTTCTCGCAGATTTATGACGATTAATTAGGCATAAAATGCTCGTCGCCGGTTGTGAGAAAAAAATGCCACAGATTGCTCGAGCTAATCCTTCCCCCCAGCTCGGGCTGGCACCACGTGGCTGCAAGGGATGATGACGCGTCGTGACGTTAGTCTTAAAAATTCATTAAATTTCCGCCACATTTATTAGCGACGTTCCCTACTTTCTAATTAAATAACGTAACAAACTTATAGTCTGGCGATTAAATCGAATCGCCTGTCTACAAACGGCCTTGGATTAGCCTATTGGATTAGTACATGTCTCCCTAGTAGCATGCTACAGACAGAAGGGACAATTCCTGCTGTCATCATTACTCTCTGTACGTTATACGAGATTGACAATAACTCCACTCGGTTATTACGTGTTTGATTTTACTGAGGATATTCAGAACGTTTCACGACTCTATCTACAGCCACAGGCAGTGCCACTAACGTGGCTTATTAAAATTACAAATGGTCTGTGTCGAGGGTCTTGGACTGCTAACCACAACTCGTCTAGGGACAAGCCTGCTCGGTAGAAAGACGCCGAGGAGGACAAGGGTGAGTACTAAGTCAGTCCGTATGCGTGCTTTATACTGCGAACCAGGACGTTGACCACCAAGGATTACTCTGACTGACTTTACACGGAGGTTGGCTGACCGCGAGAGGAGCGCTTCTGCCGCAGCATTGTCCTGGATTAATGTTATTGCCTTACCGATTCTCTTGACCTCATGGACAAAGTTGAATTAGCTATATACAGGGGACGCGAATCGCCATGGGTTCCCTAGAAACCCTAAATTCTACCTAGACCTGCCTCGAGTATTACACATATTCTGGTGAGTGTTGAATATTTTGAGTTCAGTAAGTTTGGCGTGTTCCACTGAGTCTCCAGAGCCCGTTGAGATACTACCTGAAGATGGTCCACGTTAGAAAATAAGGGCATTGGAGACTAGCCTTCCCGACACCCTGGCTAGCTATTGCTTCGCCACCGATATTAATAACGATAATTGCTTGCCAGATGATAAATGATCGGCCGTGTCATCCTGCCGAAGATGGCTGCCCTATTCTATTGTATTCTATTCTATTCGCGACAACGATCTTCATCTCTTCATAATTAAAGTCGGCTAATGAAGCTTCCATAATGACAGCCGACACGTATCTACTCCCTAGCACGGTATTATATCTACAATCAAGATCGTCCACTTCGGTTTTATTAATAATATTTGATTGCCTGGATCGATTTGCGCTCCGTTCACACAGCATGGAAATGTCTTAGGTATCTCAGTACTATTTCATAAGCTACTTCAGATCAATCCACCCGATGGACGTCATTCCGTATAGCACCTCATATCGGAGCTTAACTATTAGTATCTTTAAGAACTTATATCCTTAGGCGTCGGACCAACCAATCGGCATCGCGATGTCAAAAGCCACGATGGAATGTCGAGGAGTCATCCATCGTGTATCCATCAGACAGAATTCTCAGCCCGGTTCCCACTAGACGTCAAAAAATAAACAGCCCAATTACGTTTGTCGGGGACGCTCGTGACAAGGGCCATAATTACGCTAAACGATTTCTAAGCGCGTTCAAGTAGCTAACGATTGTAAATGTGGCGGCGAGGTACAAGGAAGCAGCTGCTTACCCCGCTGCCCCCTCATTGCATCGGCTGTCATTCGAAACTCGCGTCACTACTATGGATTATAACTCCAGGAATAATCGGGATGTACAAACATACATATAATCGACAATCAAACATTTTTTGAATTTTTCCGCCAAATAGATTTCCGAGATTTCCAAGATTTCCGAGTGTGAACGATACTCGTTCTTCAGGCATTAATGTGCTATGGTTTAGCTAGGTCGTTAACGATCTCGCTCCCTTTTGCCAGAGGGTTCCATGTAACTGACAATGAGTATACGTAATACATAAGGCAGTGGCAAGGCACTCGAAGAAAAGGCTCGAGAAGGTATCTGTCTGTCCGGTGTAGGAGCAATCGAGGTGCAAGTCACGCCGTTGGGCCGATCGGGGCTTCTGAGGTTAGAGAGACGAGTTCTGGGCGTCCACACCTCACTCTAGTGTGGCGCGGATGGCGTGGCGGTTCCCTCTTCTATATAGGCGGCTCCTCTTTTAAACCCCCTTTACTTTCCACTACCGAAGCGGCTTGGAATCCGCCTTATTGACAGGTTCACAGCTTCCGAAGATCCCCTTCAGATCCTACTCGACGTACCTACCTACCTACCTACAGGCCTATCGATCTTCTTATTTACTAGTTTCCTGGATGAATCGAATAAATGTGTTCTGTCTCGAGGACGAAAAATGGATTTTGAAACACTTCGAGTTACCAGATGCTTACCAAATAACATGGACCAGAATTCTTTTTGAGTTTGTATATAACATTGAGAAGGGTTCGTCGAAGACGAAAAAGGGAAGGATGGCGAAAATGACGTAGAGGCCACAGAGGCCATTAACACCTCCTGGACAAATCACTCGATTTTCTCGGACGATTTTCCCGCAGCACGTCCAGCAAATAAGGAAACACGATGTATCACCCGAGGGAGACGACGGGACGGGAGAAACAGGATAGCAGGGAGGTGGTTTACTGCCTCCCGGTAATGACGAAACAGATGGCCTCCTGCGGGATGCGAGACAGAAAGTTCGAGGATGTGAGGCAGGATCCCACGTACGTGTGTCCCACAGGAAGAAGGGAAGAAGGATCTCCCTGATGAAGTGCTCCCATTATCGGTACAGGACAAAACCTACTTCTACGACTCCAGGAGACTTTATTACCCGCGAACCCGCTTCCTTAATCCTCTTGCGACGTTGAATCCTTCCTCAGTCTATTCTGTAATTAACAGCAAAGCAACAACCAAGTGCATGTCTTCCCCTTATTCCGTTATTCGTTTTGTCTCTTCTACGTCCTTTTCTTCTTCATGCCTACGATCCAACATACAAAAAAATATATGCACTGTCCTATTGCATGCGGTAAATTCAATTCGATTTTTTTATGTCAGAGAAATACCATGATCAAGCGGACAGGGTCAATGTTTTCATAGTCACTGCAGAACTGTAATAGGGATTGGTTGATACCATATATCATTACTCGCTGGTGTAAATGCAACTGTATCATTTGGTATAGCAACAAGTTTTTAACTATTATGAATATGATAGTCAACCATCCACCCGTGCTTAGAGTCATTTCAATTAGAATTGGATGTGAATCACAGGGGATCAGAGAACGAGTTGTGAGAGAGCCGTACTAAATTAACGCGGCTACAGTGTAGCGAGACGCAAGCGGAAATCTGATTCCAGTGAACGATACTCGCTCGGCACAATACTCCAATTAATAAGTCAGCCTCGAGGCTTTCGGACTAGTCCTAGTATCAGAGTTAGAGCCGTATTCAGGTTAGCCACGTACAGAATCTAACGTGATGAGACATTGTGCAGAAGATCTCTAAGGTTGTACAGCATCCAACTTGCTAGTTCCACTACCTGGGTAAGTACTTTTCCTTCTCGCTGTATTCGATCCTTTTATTCTTTTTGTCTTATCTTCTCAGCTTTTTCAGAAAAGCCATTTATATGTTGCGGTTCCATTCCAATGTTCGGCTTGTTCCAGCTCGACTCGTATCTCCACGGTAGTTGGTTAGCTGTACGGGTGGTTAACCCACGAAATACAATATCTCAGGTGAAACGAACGATGCCGATACGTCTCTTAACCTGGTAAACTGTTTTTACATTTAGTGGTTCAGTAGAGACGATACCGTTTTATACACATTAAAAAGTGGAAAACAGCTAACAACCAAATTCTCAGGTAAATATAATACCAGGTACACAATCAAAGAACGTATGTCCCATGAATGTCCTAAAACTATCCAGAAGTTCTTAAGGTACTCGCGACAACAGGGCCTATGGAAACTGCATAGGTGTCAAGAGAGTCATTGATGCATCATTAGCTCGATGCATGCAACCATGGTACACATGTGCGTGACTATTCACATGAAGAAACATCACTGGTAACGAACTATTCATAGCAATCACTAGATCCATACTGCCCTACGGATACTCTTTAATATTACATGCCGTAACGATTGCATATTCTCTTTACCTTATGAGATGAGAAAACATATATATGTATATAAACAGGATTTATATATCCCGCAGGACTCATATTCTTCAAGAAAATTGAATAATACTTATCCTGTTAGTAGTGTGAAACTGATACGCCCATGTGATGACATTCTCCAGATTTTTATTAGCCGATGAAAGAGAGAGAACTCAAAATTGACATTCTTAAAAAAGGATATAGCTAAACATTTTTAACAGACTAGGTGGATGATATGGACGACGGTGACGATGATGATGAAGCGTTACTAGAGATACCTACGATGATGATCGTGGTAGTAGTGCCAATAGTATCGATTGCGATCTCGTCGAGCGCCAGTAAATTAGATTAGCACTGTGTGGTGTGTGTGTTCGTTCGTGCATAACGAGGCCGCAAAAAGTCATCATCGAGGAATCTTGAAGACGCACTCGCAATGCTACTCAATCATCGAGTTCAAACAGGCATTCGATACGAAAACACTCGACAAACTTAGGGTAACCGTGCGAGAGATGAATCTTAAAGGCAAGAAGGAGTGCTGTTACAATGCGGAATACGTAGCAAGAAAAATAAGTATAGAGGAGAGAAAAAGGATGTAATAAAGGAGGTAAACGATACATGGGCAAGAGGATTAAGAGGCAAGGCAGAAACGACGAATGGTCCTTATCTTTTTCTTTTCCTCCTTCGTTTTCTTTTTTTTTTTTTCTTTAAGAATAAGGCAAAAGAAGTGTCTTTGATGATCGAAGGTCGAAGGCAGTCGACGCGATTCCCGAATGAATCGATCGGCGTGCGGCTGTTGCGGTGGCCGCGCGCGGTGGTCGCGCTTTTTCTTTTCTTCGCGTCTCAAAAGAAATTCCTTCGTTCGCCGCGTGACACAAAGGATTAGTTAGCTCGGAATATCACTCGGCCGGGGACAATGTAAAAGTAATTTGATGTTAAATGTGTGTGCGAGAGAACCTCTCAGATCCCATACCACGTTCTCCCACAGCATCCTTCTGATCCATCTCGTCATCCGCTACAACCGCATCTTCTTTCTGTCTCTCGATTGGTGTTTCCATGTGTTTACGTGTATTGTCCATTCACGAGGGTGTGAGTCACGTATAGAGGGACACGTGAGCTGCCGTTCCTCTTCAGGATAAGCAGCGTCATCGTCCGAAGAAAAGGATCTTGCTTTCCGAGGACACAGCATCGCTCTCCTGGAATGGATCTTCACTCGGATCTTCTTTTCTCTGGGATTCTCTCCTCTCGTCAGACCGCCACCATTACCGCCTCCATCATCAGGACCATCACGAACATTGCCAGTCGCCACTGTCAGCATAAGCAGAGTCACCATAGGGATTGCTCCTTTAATGATCTTTTGTTTTACGGGCATAGACAGGAGGCTGGAGTGATCTTCCATTTTTTTTTCATTGCGCAGCAGATACTTGAAAACATGTACTTAGGTGTCTGTTCTATCAGGTATTGGCAGGGTAGTCTATCTGCGTTATCAGGAAGGACATGTGCCGGACGGAACTCATGTCTCGTGCAAACACGGATGAACTCCTGGGCAAGCTATTTGCTCTAGGGATACGAAAAAACTTTATGAGCGGTTTATGAGCGCAATAATCTCTTAGTGAGTAACACAATACAGGCTAATTATAGAGGATGGGCCCCAGGATGCCCGACACGCATTAACGTACACGTAAAACTCGCGAGACAGCCTGGGTGGCGTTTCCTATTTTTGTCATTTTTTCCTTCCCTCTCTTTTATTTTTCCTCTCCTTGTCCCTCTGTCTACTCTTTTTTCTTTTCCTTTTTTCTTTCCCTCAATGTCTCTCCCAGTCCCTCACTTTGATCCTCGCGCCTCGACGCTAATGCGTCTCTGTTATTTCAGTCCTTGTAACCCGGTAGTCAGTCAGTCCCACTGACTCCATACTAGACCCACTGCCAGATTCTGGATTCTGGTAAAGTGATCAGGCTGCTCTGCCACTGTCACTGACAAGTCACTAGTAAGATTTAAAGAGGGATGAAGGGCTAACGGTACCGGGGAATAAATCTCAGGGACAAATCTACTGAAATTATAATAAAGAAATACCCAAAATTTTCAGGGATGTTTCAGGTTGGCCAGTCGAAGGACAACAGATTTGTTACTGGAAGGGAGGTAGGAGGAATTGATCTGGTATGGAGGGACGGCTGTTTAAGGAACAAAAAGCAGCCCTCTTGTCGTGGGTGACGGGGCGATTTCAGCGACCCTCGTTTTGTAAACCAGGCGCGAGGGAATTTCAAGCTAAAAAGCAAGTGATTAATGATTTTCAGGGTTGAAAAAGGTCTCGCTACACTTAGCCTGCCCTTCCCGAGTTCTTTAGCGCTACGATGTGTCCATAATTGATTCTGGATTACTTGTCGTCGTCGGCGAAAAACACGACGTAACTATTATACGATGACTATCAAGACTTCTCGACCTTAGCTACTACCTATATTCCATCCATCCATCCAACCAACCAACCACTCCGTGAGAATGAGACACGATTAAACTCATTCCCCTCTCCACCCTGGATTCCAACATTTGATCTCTTTACATATTTTCTGGAGCTGTGACTAATTATATCTCCTTTTACCCAATTCTAATAAACAAAAAAATAGCTGCTACCCGATTTTGACAATGATAACTGCCAAAGTCTATCAGTTTGCCAACAGAGGAACTACGAAATGCTTGACGCTGTCGCTGAGAGTAATATTTCAAAGGTGGAAAACAGAAAGTGAGGAGAGGATAGAGTGAGCCAGTAAGTGTGTGAGCTAGTGCGAGAGAGAGAGAGGGAGAGAGGGAGAAGACAAGAAGTATGTGTAAAGCACGCGTAATGCCAAGAGTAATTTGAACAAACGCACGACAACGTCTCATTTGTCATGTAGGTAACGCGCGCAATGAGTGACAGAGCGGTAGCCGTGAAGAGACCAGAAATAAACCGATACATAGACGAGAAGTTTTTCTCGGTTGCGGAATCCATACGTAACGAGGGTTCCGTGTCAAAGGATTTATTTTTATATGGCCAGGGGATACGAGAACGATGCGAACAGTTCAGAAATAGTTGAGCGCCCTTCGAATTCCATCTGGTACCTATGCTCACTACCTATCTACTGATATGACGTGTCTAGAATCATGATATAAAAATTATAATATACATCGTATTAATTATGTTATTCTTAGATTTCTCGAGTTTATCGCAAGTTATGCATGGCGGCTACTAAGGCCGTTGATTAGCCAGAATCTTCTGTATAGAGAGATCCAAATCTTACTCTGTGTACAAAGAGTAAACCTCAATAATTAAAATCCCGCAGCCCACAGCGGACGTCATTCAGTAAATGACTCCAGGCGTAAAGGATGGTCAACATGTATCCTTTACTCTTTCAACCCTTTCCTCGCGATTAATTCGACTCTCCACTAGATCGTCCGACCTTTGAATGATATACATAATCATGCATTAACTATAGCAGCTCATACTTACTCAGTGACAAAGTTTTCTATTCTCTTAGCCAAGGTTCTGGGCGACTCCACAAATCCGATACTGGAGTCAGTCTGGATTATATGAAACAAAAAAGAAAAAGTTATTAATATACAAAATAAATGTCTCTCTATCATTCTCAGTGTCCCAATCGCCCAGAGACGCCAAAGTCAATAGATAGTCTGAAAGAGAATTCGTTTTTCCTACTAGACTATTAATAATCGGAGTAGCGGCGCGTGCGGCGATGATACTCGGATGTCACTAGCGCGAGTAAACGCAAAGTGAGGGGCGTAAAGAGGGACGAGGGGAGACGCTCGAAATGTTTGTTTGGCTCAGGGCGCTAGCGCGAGTGACAAACACGAGCAAACATAACGTTGGCCCGCACTCGGCGATCCCTCAATGTTTTCACAAGCCGGTGCCACGGTGGGGTTGTCGTGGGCCGAAAATAGTCCTCCTCGACGGCGACCCACGTCGGGGAGCACAGAAAGAGATTTATCAGCTTTTAATGGTTTCGAAATCGTAAAAAAGTGCAAACTGCATTCACGCGGTCCATGCGCCGCAGGAACACACAAGGCGCACTGCCAACGAACCGTCGAGATTTTTGTCAACGCCTTTGTCAAAGTTATGTCAACAGGGGATCGGTGCCAACAGCTGGTCCAAGCTGCTGGTTATTTTGAATTTAACGATGCCTTGTTTACGAGGGGACACACAGCATCTTTATACCATTCACTCACAATGTCCAAGACAATTCCTCTTCCCACTTTCTCATCTCGACTCATCTCAGGCTTTCATCTCGTTTGCCAAGAAATGTTTCACGCCAAATCGTAGAGGAAAAGTTCAATGCGTTAGGTGGGCTTGAAAATTTAAACACTCATCGAGAGAAAAGTCGGGTCGATTGTTCTTAATAATTAGATTTAGATAATTCAATTTGGCTTCTTGGACGGACAGTAAGTACTTCCATCCTGAGGAACATCTGAGACACGATCAGCTTATTCCACTCTGGTGGCCCACCGAGTAACAATGATGCGATTAGGTCCCTTGGCAAATTATGCCATTAAGCGTTAAGCAGATGCTTGTCTTTGTTTTTGGTTTACTCGAGCACTTCTCGGATACCCAAGAGATGCTGGGTAGATCTTGAAAAATCGAGAAACTCATGGAAACGTACCAACGATGTGCCACGAGGTAGAAGTGCGTCATCATTTCCTGAAGCTGACTAGTCGCACCAGGCCTTTTCAACATGGCAACGATTTGGCGCTGATGTGCCTGGTGTGCGATCTGTCAACGAGGAGGGCCTAGTCCCGGTATTAACTTGGATAAAAGTAAACAGAGATACCGGGACGCTGACGACAAGCAGGGCATCGCTCAGCAGCCGTGACATTATTAAAATCCATCAAGGCACTCATCAGTCGCTTTATCATTTCCTGCTATCTTTGTTGACACTTTGATTTTTTCACCTAGAATTTAATAACTGCTCGGTAAACGTATAACCAGCGCCCCAATGCATATATACCGGCTATTATAATTCCACTGTGTTCATGACTCCAATACAGAAGCCGCACCCTTGATTCTATTGATGGAATCACGTCACTGTCATTAGCAGTACTCACGAGTTCCACCGGTTCGACTAGGACTTTAGGCTTTAGCTTGGCGTCCCGACGCTCGATCATCGCCACGCTGATTCCTTCTCGGCTGATCAAACGTTCGTCACGATACGATTAATAATCGCGAGACGAGTTATTGTGTTTCGTCGAGGCTAACGCGAAAACGATTGGAACCATCAGCTACGTCGATGCTACTGCAAAGAAGAAAAGAGTGGCGGAAGTAAGATAATGAAAGAGAGAAAATGAGAAAAATCAAGTGAGAAGGAAGGAGAGATTAACGCTTTTCCATTTACCAAAAGCGTCTTGTAACAACGAAATGAGAAGAGTCTAGCGTACAGACTTTGGATTCTGATAGACCCGAAGTCTGAGGTCCAGGATCCGTAGAGTCTATAGGTCCTGAACTGAGAACGACGTCGCTCCCTAAATACCTGTCGCTCCGACGAAACGACGTCCCTCATTCTCTTCTCGAGTGGGAAACTTTTCATCCCGTCATTTCCGGCCACGAGAACTCGGGCTATCGTACTCGGGAGTGTACATTCCTGCCTCCCTATATAGGAAAAGGGCCGAGGACCCTAAAGTGTCCTATCGGCCACGATGGATTTCATAGGGGAAATGGTGAGAAGCCTCGAGAGTCCTTGAGCGATGTGTACGCTACACAAAATTGCCAACTTTTCTACTCGTCATTGACTGTTCGTACTGTTACAAAGTTTCTCATACAATCTCCATTGAAATCAGAATATGTCACTTTCTAATTACTCCATATTATTGTGGTACATAGTGATCCGTGAAAATGTGTCACATGCGTGGGGTAAAATGGACAGTATAATCGGTACGTCGAAGTACGTAACTCACATTAAACATCGACTGACGCGTGTTGATGCTCCCACGCGGTAATTACTCGCTCGAGCGACCCTATTGGTCGATGAACTTACTCGATCATTATCTCACACTGGAACTTGAACATAAGAGGACTCCTACGAAATTGTTAGAGACATAAGAATCATTCCTTTATAGTTTTTCTTCTGCCAAGTGTTGCAATGTCTAATAGTACCTTGGCTCTCCTCGATTCTCATTTACTTTTTTTTCCAATTTTTTTTTACTTTCCCGTTTTTAACTGCTCTCTTCGTCTTGGTAAAAGGTGGTAGCGATTCAAGTGCAATCATACCACGTATCAATAGATTTAGCAATTTCCAGCGGAGGTTGCGGTGAGGTCGCCCGTGAGGCCTGCGATTGACGTCAATTAATCACAGGTCGTGTGCTGCAGCGAACGACGTAGTGGTGACTTGCAACAATACCGCCACCTATCATATTAACGGATAATTGAAAGGTATCCGGCTAGAAAGCATACTGAGATTTTTGTAATATCACCGTTGTAAGTGCATCTGTGATCAGAATGAACTATTGGTGACTTGCAGGGGGTCATTTTGCGTTTCTCTTTATTTGCGACATGAATCGATCCTCTTGTGGTTTCCAAATAGATTCATCGGCATGTGAGGATGTTGATCTCCTTTTAGTTGATCTCATCGTGATATTAATACATACCAGCCCAATTTCGGCTTCTTCGACTTTCATAAGCGTTTGACTTGGCTACGACCCGTGACAGCCGGGCGTCATACGAAAACATTCTCTCGTCGATTTACTTTCAGGAATTTTCGCATAAATGTTGACGTATTTAAGGGAATCTGTAAACCATCCACCTATTTTTAGATTTTCCGAACACTCTTAAAAGCTAAGGTCCCCGTTCGAACTAACATTTTTCCTGACACTGAGAAAGCATTGACTACCAAGTTGTTAAGGTAACCGAGTTCCATCTTTTTTTTTTCTGTCGACACGACTAGCCGGAGAGAAGAAGAAGAGAGGGTAAGGAGTATTAGACAAAAAGGGAGAGAGTAAGAATAACATTTCTTCTCGCAGCACTAGCTCTCGTCGTCTCAGCGTCGGCGATGCTTGTATCGGAATGAGTATCGCTACCGTGAAGAGAGGAGAGGAGAGACGAGTCTCTCGCTTCGAGATTTGCTGGTTGAACGGCGCTGGGACAAGGAGTTATGATATCGGCATCGATCGCCGTGCCAAGTGAAAACACGCCGGCGTGAGTAATATACAGGCATAGGGTGATCTTTTATAGTGCAGCAAGCGCGAAGGGAATGATCCACGCTAACGTCGAGATGATATCGTTCTAACCCCAAGAAAGGGAGAGGGTCAAGGAGAACTGAACCCGGAGCACTCGCCGCCTCTAGTCGTAAATAAAGTCAAGCGCTACCAATGCCAATCCTGCCTGTCTTCTTCTGTCCCCTGAAAATACTGGAACACGTGGTTCAGAAGATAAAACTAGGCTAACATATGCTACTAGGATGTCTAATGAATTATCGGCGATGCTCGCGCACGACGAACGAATATCTCGAGCGACTGGTGAAACTGGTCATGGGTTTCCAATAGAAAAGATCTGAAAAAAAAACAAGAATGATCGGGAAGACAGAAAGATCTAAAGTAGTTTAAGACGACACGCAACGCATCACTGATCAGCATAAGATTCCATAACTCAAAGGTTAAGGTCATCCAGGAACCGGGACCTTGATTTATCGAAGGATCGATCGAGGATCCAGGATTGGACGTTGCACGCGAGGAATGAAAATCGCAAAGTGATCCAGGTAATGCGTCTGCCAATCAATAATGATCTAAAAACAGGAACAGCTGCTGTAGCTACTTTAGGAGAATCATCCATGTCTAATCGTCTAGTCTCCGGCTACGTGATCGCAGTCTAACCGTAAACCAGGGCCAGGCGTTATTACCATCAAATTACTGGCAAACTTCGTGGACTCGTTCTAGTCCCCCAGACTCACTTCGAGGGAGACTAAGAGCCACTGTCCGTGTAACCGCGTGATTGTGGGCCCTCTCTCTGAGCAGCGGCAACTATTTGAATGATTAGATAGCCGATCATTCAGAAATCGTGGCGATCGGCCGGCTGCTCATCAAATAATAGCCTCGAGGGGCCTCCTTCGTGACCGGCAGACACGCATCGATGATTTCGCGGCCGAAAAGAACAGCAAAGTCGCCGATAAATTCATATTTCGAGCCTGAGCACACTAATGCGGGACTTGCAAGTTGAAAGGGACGCACCTGTGATGAGCCAATACTTTTGCACAAATGAAAAACGTATAGCTACTCTTCATCGAGTTTGGTTATCTTTTTGCTTTTTATTATCAGCCACTTACCGCGCTGCACGAGCAAACCTGAAGATCGACCGATCGACTTCCCCGGTGGTTCCTGCACTCGTGAATTTCTGTATTTGATGGGTTCACGCAGGGTTCCATTTTCCCGGTTAATTGGGTCCACGTTACACCGAAATATTCGAGGCTATGTTGATCTGATATTAGCAGCACTACAGTTTAATACGTTGAGAAATAAATGAAATTCTACTTGGTAAACAGCAGAGCCGCGTCCAATGATCTATAGATCATCAGCTTTTAAATGGTAAACATTTTATTCGATTTTTTTTAATGATTGTATTCTAAGGTGAGATGATTTGATCCTTCAATTTTTGAGACGTTATGGCACGTGTCCTTGTTTGTTTGATCCTGTCAGGACGTAGGTGAATGTAATTCTTTAACTCATACATTGTTCCATCTTCAAAATCATTAGTCACTGAAATCCATCGAGTCCATCAAAAAACTCTTAAACTTTATCAATAAAAATCTTACATTTCTCACGACGCTTGTTTATGAATTCGTTATGCTCATTAATCCAGGAAGAGTCCTTATTAATAGTCTTTCCTTTAAGAGTCAACGGCTTTTCTACAAGATCACTAATCTCTATAACAAGAAATCGAACCATTACCTCAATATAAGGAAAATAAGAAGTTTAAAGATTCAAAATATGCAGTTAAATCACACTAACCGCTTTCCAATAGATTTTGAATATTTTCATCTCCAACAGGAGGACTGATATCAGGGTGTATGGTTTGCGCTCCAATAATATCCCCTTCGTTACCAAAAATCTTGACCGATTGTTCTGTCACCTCAGTGTCATGATCCCTCCCTTGCTCAGACCAAGGATGATCATCAGGACTCATCTTAGGTTTCATCGGCTCCTCAAATTCCTCAGATCCATCAATTCGATCTTTGATCTCAGTAGCTCGCTCCTGTGATTCTAGGATAAGTAAAAGCTCTCAATTGGCAAAGAATGATTGGCTCTCGCTCTCTCATGATCCCGTATAACGTAAGTGCCGGTGCGCTGATCACTACGAAGAAGGAGGTAGGAACCGACCAGTGGAATTAGCTGGGGCAACGTGGCTATTTACTCCGGGTACACTTACGTTATACTATCATGCCCTGACGAGATGAACACCTAGACGAATAGGCGAGAATGAGTGCAGCGACCCGGGGTAAATACTCACGCTTCCCGGACAGCGTCAACTTCAGATATATTACGAAAATATGTTAAGCTTCATCCTGTTTGTCCTTCTGAGATTCATTCGTCTCAGTTTTATCATCCAGGATGTTTCTCCTGTCGATATTAAAGAGATAACTCTCCGCATAGATGGCACGGGGTGACAGAATAGGATTTCCTCTAAGGGATGAATTTTGTTGGTTGGTACTGAAATTCTGTTTGCTATTATTTCGTAGACAGTGTGGAACCAAATGGTTTTCTATAGTTGGTTTATAGTAACGTAATGGTGAATGTTCTCTAGCTTCAGAGAGTTCACTAAGTTTTGCGATAGATGACGTTTTATTTTCCTTTTGTGTAGTTCGTGACATTTTCCGAATGGGTGCCTGATGTTGAATGGAATCAGTCTCCATACGGTGGCGGGAATGAGAAAATTGTGTCGTGGCTCGCTCAGAATTAGGAGAATTTGTAAACTCAGATACTTTATAATTATCGTAAGTCCGGACCGCTTCGTTGGCCGAAGTACTTAATGGTGGTTGAGAGGGGTCTTCTTTAATGAATCCTTTTCCACTTGGCACTTGCCATCTCTTTAAATTGTCTCTACTGTAAGGATAAGGGTCACCTGGCATCCTTATAAAATCTCCGTCAATGATAAATTCATCATCCTCTTCATAACCTTCTTCTTCCTGGGAATTTAAGAGTTCATACTTTTCCTTTAGATCATTCCTGTTACGCCAACTGGAAGTTGTAGGATGTTCTTCATTGACAAGAAGTTCTGGAGATTCTGAAGATTCCGAGGGCATTCTTAATGATATAGATTTCTTAGGGGAGTCAAAGTTCAAGAAAGACTTTTCTTCGGAGTCCGACGAAATTTCCTTGGATAAAAAAGCTTCCACAGGACCATCGGACTCTGTAGGTTCGTCATGCTCTAAATCTTCGTTTGAATTGATGTGATCATCAGACACATCTTCGTTGGATGAAATTGCAAGAACCATTTCATCTTCCCGTTCATTCGATAATAGATTCGAATCCTCCTGAAGAAGAGCCTTATTATCCTCAATTTTATCCACAGTCGCGTCTGAATCCTTCACAGTCAATTGAGTTTTTGTTTCTTCCTGATCAGACTGCAACATTCCAGTAACAACTGTGGAAAGCTTCGGCTGAGTCGTTAAACTTTCCAGGTCAATTGGACTTTGAACCTCTAGTTGCTCAATAGGATTCTGATTTCTTGCGATTTTTGTAATCTTTCCCAATTCCATGTTAAATTCCTTTCTGGAATTACTGCCAGCAGAAGAGACTGGATTTATTTTCATTCTCGTTCTTATTATCTTGTTAACAGGCAGATTGTTGTCGAAGTACAGTGTATATGGTGAGCATGTACTGTAGGTGTGTAATTTTTTTTGAGTAGTATAATCAATTTTCCGGAAAGCACTTAGAGGATCCATTCGATTAAGGGCACGTTTGATCTCCATTGACCTCAGTGCTTTGTATTCAGATCTATTAACCTCATCCTCGATAATATCATCCCACTCATTAGTGGCCCTTACGGTTTCTATGTCCAATTTCGGTTCAGGAGGTTCAGGTCGAATGAAAATTCTGCTGGAAGATTTCGTCGGTTTTACAGATGCCCTATTTGCTGCAAGACTATGTTCTCGAATCTTTGACTTTACCGCAACATCTTCCCAAGCTGAAATTTCTCCTCCTAAAGGTATATTTTCAGGAATATTGTAATCGCAATCTAAGCAACGTTCAGCTTGTATGCTATCCCTAATTTCCTTTTCAATACTTTCGGACCTTTCCGAATGATTCTCAGATCTCTCAGCAATATTGCTGTCATCTACATTATTTTCCATATCTTTGGATACATCATTTCCAGTAGAATCTGTAGTACGACGATTTGAGGCTTCCAAAGAATCCCCAGCTTGATGAACCTGAATATTTTTTAGTTGTACTGGACTCTGCAGAGCGTCACCTGCAGTAACGTGTGTATGCATCCCGGCGTTCGATGCACTCCCAAGATTTACATAATTCGCATTAACTTCCTGACTGTCCTTAGCTGTCTCTTTGGGTTTAGCTACTGATGTCGCAATCGCTGCTGCTTCTGCTTTAGTCAAGTACTCCTTGATGTTCACGCCCCATTTTTGCTTAATAACATACTCCGGTATATTCCGTAATACAGGTTTATCAGAATTTACGGTACTTTCAGCTAACTTCACTCCCCACTGGCAATTATAATTTGTATCATCTGAATTGCTTCTTTCCTTTCTTCCTGGTTCCAAATTATTCGTTACTTCGTCAGCACTGTCCACTCGAATAACTGGTTTCTTTTGCTTCTTCTCCTTTTTCTCCTCTTTTTTAGGCTTCTCCGGCATATTCGGTTCTCTGATTGGCGGTTTTGTATTTCTAGACGAAAGTCCTATTGGTTCACAAATCCAACTCATTGCTGTCATACCCGGATCATATCCAATGCTGTGAGAATTTATTCTACAGCGAATAAGCCGCAGCGAATGTCGATCTAATCCTGAGAGACTCTGTATAGCTTGATCATAATGCAGGACAGTACCGTACTGGTCCATTTCATCGGATGATGTACGATTCTTGTAAAACTCTAAGACTATCGACGAAATTGTGAAACTACGGAATTTCAAAAAAATAAAATGACATTTAATCATACCTGCCGATCGATTGAAAATATCTTTCAATTTTGACAAGAAGCCATCGCTGTGCTTCTCACTTTTTTGGGCTAAGCATGCGTTTGCTAAAATATAAAATTCATGTGATAACTTTAGCAATGGGGGGGAAAGCAAGATTTTCATCATTTAACCAACCAGCCGATATGTTCCGCTGGGACAGAGGACCGAGGAGTCCTCTTCGAAGTAAATTTCCATTGGAAGATGCTGTAAATGCACTCATCCTTGTGGGAAACTAGTAAAATTTGGAAAATCTGTCGGGAATATCCCGAATTTCTTATATCAGCTGCGCAATGATTTATTTCATGCCGAAATTTACACTAGACTGTCTTTTTTCAGACTGTGAAAACGTATGTCATTTCGACTCTCGCGTGTTACGCAATTCGTTTCGCACATATCTTCACAATAAACAATTTTCCATAACAATATTCTTATTAATCATTACAGGGTAATTTTGTATGTTACTTAATATTCTTATTTTACTTTCGCTCTGCTGAAACTATCACATTAAATTTCAATATGAAAATCGAGAAGTAGCTTTTTGTTCGCTGAGTGCGAATAAATCACGTAAAAAAGTTGAAGTATGTTGAAAGAACCTATAGTATATTTATGTACAGAATAGTACATGCGTAGCGAAGGCACCAACTTAACTTCGGTTAATCATTGGCAAAACTTTTTTTCCCATGAGATTTCGAACCCCTGTCCAGACATAATACGATAATGGAGACTATCCCGATAAGGGATGTTACTCCCCCCATAGATTCGTAAGGCCTAACTCTAAATGTTACGTTTAAGACTTCGATTTTACGTGACAAAATAAGAAATGGTGTTAGAATTCAAGTGACATAGATAAAAGAAAGTATTCATAGCAACAGCAATAGCAATGCCATCCACGTACATTGATAATCGTTAATACAAGTTTAAAGGACATTATCGTAAGAATTGGTTGGGACATTAAAAAGCGCACGTGTCCTTAACGGTATAGATCCAATGCAATTTTAAAGAGCTATTCTAGCCCTTCCTCCCAATCGTTCCGGGTGACACATGTCCTCAATGCCGCCAGACATGCAGAGAATCTCCGTATGGAATACCAATGGTCCCAGTTAGAAAATCAGAAGAAAGGAAGGCTGCAGGAAGATGGAGGAATCTGCGACTGTTGGATGGACGTGCCATTATTCAAGACCACAAGAACATAACACGTAGGGTATTTCCTAGTGCTGGACGAATTTTTCATGTTGGTCAAGGTCCATGGGTCAATCTCTCCGATACAAGAAGAAGGGCAAAACATCTCGAAGGTCTGTTACGAAATTACAGATATTTCCTGGCGCAGCAACAAGACGGGACATTAACCATAAATTCGTGAGTCCCTTGTGCCAAATAGCCGCGCGCCATGCCAATTGTATAAATTGCCTATGACAAACTTATCGTTTCGGGAAGCATCCCTATTTTCTCCCGGATATGTTTCGTCCTTAGACGTGATATCAGACACGTTATCCAGGACTGCTGGGGCCAATATTTATCCCTGGCAAAAGCCGCGGTGCAGGTGCGTGTCAGGGTCCCTCGTGGTCGTTTGAGACATCGTTCCCAAGAGGTCTGAAAACGTGACGCTCTACCTTTCCTGATCACGTACTCGTTGTAGGTGCGCGTTTTGGCTTTGTCCTTGAGATTTGTCGCGTGAACGAACTTTTCTTTCCTTCGGAAAAAAACCCTCAAATCGTTCAAACCTTCATTGAGAACATCACGAGGACACTTTCACTTGGACACTACGGATATTCGAAATCGGAGAACTGGAAAAATGGGTGTCATGTTACTCCACCAGGAACGATCAATTTAAAAGCTGTCGGCGACAATCGTTTAAGTCGAAAAACGATTTACACCGCGGACACGAAGTTGCCCTGTTGCCTCGTGGCTTAAAGCGTATCGCTTTGGAGAGGGTGAGTTTACATTCAGGGGCACCGTATAGAGGGTGAGTGAAAACCGCTCGTTTATCAGTGAGCGACTGTAGTGAAAGCGACACCAAGTCCCTACGCACTGGGAATAACAATTCTCCTGCTTTCTCTTGACGCTAACTGAAAAGTATTGACGTCCCAGTATTCCTTCTGTATTTCGAATGCCACCAGCGTTCCTGATGCAGTTCACCATTTTTTGATATTCCAAGTTTAAATCGCTACTCTCATACGTCGGAATGGACTGACAAGAAGTTAATCCGAAGAGACTATAGGAGGGTTTGCAGACAGGTTATGCTATTGCTAAGTTATAACTGAGCAAGATCGCAATTTGCAGAAGGATCGGTGGCCGCTCCTAGCTAGATAAGAGGTTTTACTTGCCAGTGAGGAATGATAGGGGCACAGCTGACCAAGAGTGGGAGACAAATCGGTTGTTGTACGTCACTAGGATAATTGAGTTGGAGGACTCGTTTTATTGGCTCGTATCCGTGCTGGAAGGTTAGCCTATCAAATTCAAACCAAAACGGTCTGCTTGTCACCCCATTTTGTAAGTGTCGTCGTAGCGCCGGGCTAATTTGTCAGTTGTCGAGTTAGCGTCCTCCTGGGGATTCACAGGCAGCCCTTACAGAGCCAGGACGGTAATCAACCGGTGAATATCTGAACTGGTTCCGAAGGGGGTGCAACACCCCGCACCCCTTCGTTCTCATTTATAAAGAAGAGGCCAGCGGCACGAGGCGCGATTGATCGAGCCCCAATTCAAATCCATTGGGGAAGGCCCTTTCCGTACATAATTCTCACTGTTCTTTCTTTTCCATTGATTCCCTTCTTCTATTTTCCCCGTATAACTTGACTTTTCTCCCTCTTTGTACAGACCTACTAAAAGATAAAGTAATACATACACCTGCAATGTATGTAATCGTATGCCCTAACATTTTGACATTGAACCATTCTGAGAGCATGTAAATGAAACGATGATGTGAAAAAAAAGAAAAAGCAAAAGGCGAGAAGCGAACAAAATAAAGAGAAAGTAAAGAATACCAATGGCCGACGAAGGAACGAGGAACTTTGAAAAGTGGCAGCTAATACGACTGACTTGGCAGGTGGGTTCCCTCTGATGTCACACGAGCCCGTAAGCTTTTCAGGGTGGCTCAGCGGATTTTGAGGCTTTGTAGTCATCCATTTCCAGGGTAACCCCGGGCGTGCCCCAACACGTACATTATTTAAATAAACAAGAGGAGGGGAAGATTGGCTGCTGCTCAGACGCCTCGTCTCCTCCTGCCATCTCCGTTCCCATCCCCAGACCATCCCCCATTCTCATTCCCGTTTTCGTCCCGTTTTCAGTGACGAACAATTATCCCCTCCAAAGGCTCCAAAGTGACAGACAGGGGGTTGCTTCAAAATGGTACCAAGTGAAGGCCTCCACGCTTCAGGCTTCAACTTCTAATGAATTTTAAATTGGCTCGCATTTATAATACAACCTCGTTGACAGTCGAGATGAACCGGAGATGACAAAGTAAAACGTTACCTAAATAACACTGAATTCCTTCAGCGCCTACTCTCCCTCTCTCATTTCCACCCCTTATATGCGATACCTACCACTGACAAATACAAGAGTGACAAATCTTTCACCTACCCCGTCATTCCACTCTTACTCACAAGGATAAGTAAAATTTTCACCCTGTCGCAAAGCGAAAAAGATGCAGCTACTTAGAACTTTAAGCTCCTTTGTCTAAGTACAAGATTCTGAGCAGGGACTTCAAACACAGGGATCAACTATTCTGGGTACCATGCACCACATTGTTGAACTTTGAACTATACTAGATTAGTATGAGAATTTAAGTAAGTGCAGAACGACAGTGACAACAAGTATCAACGTCAAGTGGATCTGCTTGTTATATCATACAAACTGTTACACCAATGGGTGCATCTAAAGTCCCCACTAGCTAACTACCAGTTGTCCGAGTTCAAGCAGTTCTGAATATAAGAGGAGCGATGTAAGAGACAGGTAGTTCCGAGTGTGTACACCGAAAATAGCCAAGCCGCCATCTGGGCAACGTCGTAGACGTACCGATAAACAGCACTCAAACGTTGGGTCAAAAAACTCAACTATCGTCCGTACCACGAGCTCACGTCTTTCTTTGATCTCATAAGCCATCCAAAGTCCTTTGGTCAATTCGCTAAAAGATCTTCTGGGTCAACTCGAGGTGGTTGAGAGATGACCTTCCCTCTGGGATTTACGCTGGCTCATCGAATAACAAACCCAGAACCCTAATAGACAAATCATACTGTATCTATAAATTAAAAAGTGTCTGGACTGGTGACTCTTGAACCTAAATCGATAATCGGATATCTAAGTACAACAGCTGACAATGTAGAAGGATTTCTGAATTCACTGGACCAACACTCAGCTACTACACGGATAGTAATATTAACAGAGTAAGTTTTCCTAGCAAG
Source organism: Trachelus troglodyta (assembly GCA_030142635.1). Lineage (NCBI taxonomy): Eukaryota > Metazoa > Arthropoda > Insecta > Hymenoptera > Cephidae > Trachelus > Trachelus troglodyta. Next base: position 15,688 of record JARQTJ010000575.1, on the reverse strand, counting down.
TTTCCTCACTACGACAACGTGTGCATGTGCGTAGGTGACGATGGATGTTGAGTCAGTAATGCACTGGAAGGTACTTCAAGTCCTCGGGCTATTCCGAGTCTGTAACTTAGCCACGTACAATTACCATACATCTCGATGCCGCTAAACTCAGAACTCAGTTACACAGTTACACGTTTCAATGGGCATTGTGGATGGATATGCCAACTACCACTATCTCTCTCTATTTATCTCAACCTCTCTCACAGTGCATCTTTCCACCACTGTCTGCCTATCCATCCATTTCGCTGACTGTATCTAATGGTGCTGCACTTGAAATGGATGCTGCAGTACGAGACACTCTGGACCATTGGGCATCCTTCTTAGTAAGCAGACAGTTTTGCCAATGCATCATAGGTTGAAGGGATTATGTAATTTGCCTGTGATAAAGGAACTCTGTGCCAGGAATTTATTTTTAAGAAAAGTCTACTGAGAAGAATGATTCCCGTACATCCGTAACGTCGTCGTTAAGATAAGAAATCTGTGAGCAATTCGGTACCGTCCCTTCTGGGGGTGGTTAAGGGTGAAACCCTTTTATACGATCTTATAAATGTCAGCCAAGCTGTTGAATCTGTCACAGGGATGAGTCTGTGGTTTTTTTTGGCGTTCGTACTGCTGTGAGGGTGCGTCTTTCGCGTCTGTTAGAGGAGGAGGGATGAGATTTAAAACAATTACAAGGAGTCGAGGTCGAGGAGGGGAGCTAATCTTGAGGGTGGTTTAATTAAAAGTGGTGCCAACTGACGGGTGGCCATCGATCAACACTCCCACCTAGCAGCTTGACGTCTACGCCGCTCTTCTAAATAATGCTACCACGGATTACACTCGTAGAAAACAAATCGCGGTTATTCTTTGTCTTTTTTTTCTACCTTCAACAAAACTCACCCTTATCATTACCTTACACGTGCTATTACACAGTTAAAGAATTTTTTTTCGCTGTAGACCAAGAGAAGCAGTGGTCCACTTCTTGGGGTGACTGTAGAACAGGGTGAGAAAAAATCACTAGATCGGCAGAAAGTGACAGTGAAATGGACAGATGGACCGAGAGGGATGCTGGGCTTCTTGGCATCCGAAATATGTCCGACGTGGAACACGCGTCGGATCACAGCTGCTTGGTATTCGAGCAACGCTCGGCATGTGTCAGGAATGTCCACCAGGTGACGTTTTAACGGGCTGTTGTTCCTCGCGTGCCGAAGTATCCCTTTGGACGTCTTCCAACCCTTAAAATTACTTGGGCAATGAGTATACTCGGTTCTCAAGACGAATCGATGCCGCAGACGCATGTCACTTGCCGCGACGAGGAATTGGCTGGACTGGACGAGACGGATGCTGGGTTGGAAACTAGTGAAGATTCCGGATTCAGTGGGACATACGAAGGATGTGAATAGGAGAGTTGCTAGCATATAATAAAACAGAAGGTACGGTGGTGTTTAAAATTTTTTCGTGCAAAAAGATCATTAGATCCACAGATGCGGGGTTGCTTCGAGGATAATAAGTAAGATCGCAAGAAAAGAGCGAGCTTAGGATGAGGAGATGAGGTGAAAGGCGAGTGGCAGGCTAGGTAAGGGTAGTGCGGCAAAAGAGGGTGAAGTAGGGTAGAGAAGGTGATGGTTGAGTAAGGGGATGAAAAGGATCGTGGGACTTCGCGTGCAGTACGGTCATCCCTCGTCTTGTCTGAGAATTTATGCTCGGTGTCCCTACACCATCCTAACTAGTACACCCACTTACTTACTTACAACCCTAAGGACTGTCCGTGGTAAAGGAGGAGTAGCAGAGGGCGGGCACCCTTAAAATATCACCTCGCCAGCTTTATCAGAGCCACTGCCCGACGACTCGGCGAGTGTCCGAAGTCGGTTCTTTCGTTAAAAGCAAGCCATCCTCTCTGAACTGCTACCCTCGCCGTAGACTGCACTCACTGTGGTGCCACCCCTTGGTCTCCAATCGGAAATCTAGCGGATATGTAAAACTTGAATTTACATACTGACCAACAGTTTTATCGCCCTGACTTCGCCGAGCTATCCACTGGGATCTGGGTTGAAGAGTTGCGAGCTTACTGCGATATATGGACACTGGGTCAGGAAGTAACACGCCCGATGGATTTATGTTCATCCAGTCTGTAGCAAGGAGAGATGCAAATCGTTCTTGGTAAGAAGTTGAGTTAAAGTTTGTCCGATTAGCCATTATCGGTACAACACATCGATTCTCTTTGAAATTTCATTCACCTTCTTGAAACCACTTCACACAGCTTGAACTCTAAAACGTTGTCCTGAGACACGTACTCTTCTGGAAAAGGATGTCTTGGTTCAGGCATTCAGAGCGAAATAGCCTGCACTTGGGGTACCTTAACGGGTCGTCGTTACGCACCCCAGGTCGGTAACGAACCGCAAATGTCCTGCTTTAACGACGTCGTTAATATTTAACCAAATATCTACCCGGGTGCCGTTTGCGACCTTCGTTTAGCGGTTACTGGAGGATCTAAAACTTTTGAATCTTCTGTATTGCTTACTTTCAGTACAGTAGTATGATGCTAAGTCATAGACCAATAATAATGAACTAGGAAACATCCAGTCAAAATCTATATAAAGATTGTTCTAGTCACAGCGCGTATCTTTCAGGAAGTACGTAGCCAGCATCAACTCTTACATTTGGGCCCCTTAATTGCGTCCATTTATGCCCCTTTGGTACCGTTCGCTCCTTGAAAAGAACTACGTGACATGTTTATGAACAGAGTCGGGCCACTAATGCCCGATGCCCTCAATCAAGCTATCGTACTCTCCCACACTCCTCCCGTAGACACCCTCTATGACTCCAGTCTCAGGAACGTATTGATCTTTGGGGGCGCTTTGATCTACCAAAGGGTCTCCCTCGCCCCCCCCCCCCACCCTGGAACTTCGGCTTATACACCCACATACGAGAAAACACTCGACGTTTCCTGGCTGGCTGGCTGGCTAGTTGGCTGACTGGCTCACTGGCTCACTTCTACCGTTCTGACTGTACACGTACATGGGCCAGCTTCTAAGTTTATCAAAGAGTTTCAGTCTTTTCTGCTCTCCTTAACTGCGACAGAAGTGCTGGCTTAATTAGAAAAATGAGTTAGCGCTTCGAAGAGCGGTAGTTAGCAAAAAATTTGTCATTTCAAAGAGTTGCAAAAAGTTTCTATTTCTGTTGAAAAAACTATTGGACTAATGCGATTTTGGAATCCATCATCTTTCATATCCTAACCGATACTGCAGAGCATAGATGTTCTGGTCAATTGGATGTTGGATCCGTGCATGATTAGAGAATAGATGTAGCAATGATTATAATCCTAATTGTAAAAGGCAAAGGTAATCGTCTGGTTGAAAAACAGCGATTCAAAGTAATTTAGCTCGACTCCAACGGCACTATAGATCACGGCGCTTCGGTGTGAGAATATTTAGGGCGGTAATTGCCGATATATTTTATTAGAATTGCGCGAGCCACTCGGCTGTCTAATAAATTTCTTCCTGGATGTCCCTGCATTATAACTTTTACCATGCGTACCAACCCCCGGGCTCTCCTAATTAAATCCGTTGGTATTCCTGACTATAGGTGTGCAAGTAATATCGTCTAATGTAAAAAGAAACAATAAATGTAAGAAAAACTATAAAAAGTTGATAAATCCTCCTGATATAAAACGCAAAACACTCCCCCTATTTTATTACCAGCTTTGGTTAGGCAAAAGAGTTATCGAGCTATACCTTTGTCTCCTCATTATCACGGTAATTAAACTTGACAAGACTCAACGACATAGCCCTAAGGTATCCAATGAAGTTCCCGTTTGTAGTAGCTAAATGCGTTTGACAACGGAAGCTTGTCTCCCCTTTTGGGCTTGTTTTAGCCGCAAGCAAAACTGCGGCACGAGAAACAATTTCAAGACACTGCCAATGTTCCTGGAAAGATCAGGATGGTTGGTACTACGTGACTGTCAGGTTAGCAAGATACCAACGCGAAAAAAGTATGGGAAGTATCTAAGAGACAGCAGAAAGATGAAAGTCATATAAAGAGAAGTGGACATGTGGAGAGGCTGGGCAAAAAGGGTTTTCAGGGAATAATGTGAATCCTCATGGGAAATTCTTAGCAAATAGAGGAAAACTGGACATCGACTGACCCTTTCTGTTGGAACGGCTTAAGTTTGCCCCCTAATATTAATTTAATAACGTCGAACGTGAACAATTGACAGGCAATAACAGCCGGGCAATCAAGAAGCGTCCGCCCCAGTAGTTAGGAACCCTTCCTTTCCTTGGGAGAACACTGTGAGAGAAGCATGACGGGCTGGAGTGAGAGAAGGAAAGAGAAGAAGGAGAGATTGGGAGAGTTTAAGGGGTGAAGCAGAGGGTGGCTAAACGAGAGACGGGTTAAACGGCTCAACCCTTCTGGCAGTGTCACTCGTACTGGAAGTATTTCAGAATACAATGCTAGTTATTCTTGTTGATTTCATCACACGTCCTTCAGACTCCTCCTCATCCCGTGGGAACAAAGAAAGGGTCAAACAACATAAGTATTTCTGGGGAGTTTTGCGCTGACTGAATTATTCCGCCGTTGTGATCAAACTGGGAATGAACATCGAGCCAACATCCGCAAAACGTGTCGTTCAGAATAAACTAAACGATACCTCACAATTCGGTATCAATTCTCAGTGAATTTGAAGCGAATAGACTGCATTCTGGATCACGATAATATCGGTTGGCAGATTGGGATGGGCTGAAATTAATTTGAATATTTTTGAGTTCACGGGCATAAATCAGTCCCGACTGCGTCGGTTGCCACGAAAAAAATAGCTTCATTGCTCAAGAGTGAGGTTGGCGTGCGAGCGTGTCGTGAGGTCACCCCAGCGGTATAAATATTTAAAGTCCCGAATTAAGTTGAGATGATAAAGTGTTTCCAAGTAAGCATCCCGGGGGCTCTGGCTCCTATCAGTGTGCGGCTCGTGCCTTTCGCTTGGAATACTTTCGGAGTGTCTTCTCGAGGGCTGTCAATCTCGAGCGACGGTACGGAGACGCCTTGAGCGTCGGTAGCGTCTTGGTGCGCGCGCGCGAGTACGCACATGCGATCCTATATCGAGAAGCCACTCTAGCAACTAAGAGATCAGAAAGACCTCCGTCGGTTGCCGGGTTCACAGCGTCCTCTGACGTCACGAGGCGACGCCCGACAAGACCAAAGTGCCCGCAACAGACACGCGCCTGTACGCCACTGATAACGGCGTCGATTTTCTAGAGCGGCTAAATCTCTCTTGGCCACAAATATCCCTTTGCTTCTACTTGCGTATCCTTGACGATTAAAAGTTTCACAATAAATAGCCCAGCAGCGTTCTTCACTATTTCGATGTCTCCTTTACTTTGGCTCCGAGGAGCCAAGCAGCGAAGAGTAACATCATTTTTTATCTTATGTTAGATACACTTTCGTCTGGATTCATTCCTATTTCTGGGAGGGAGACCTTCGCTCCAAAATATCCACAAGAAGAAATGTATCTTAACGTCTCACCGATTCATTGACATCTTCGGGAATCTTTGTATTCTCAGACAGAATTCTCTAGTCTAATAACTTCTGAATGTCGAGGATACTTATGACCCGACCTGTATATGGTACTCTCGCGAATGGCTATACGTAGCTGGTAGCACAGGTAGATCGTTCGAGCCGCAATCCAGTAGGACGTGCCTTGATGCGGCGTGGTGGCTCGAGATACGTGCGCGAAGATGCTACTTCTTCTGTACAACTATGGGTAATACCTCGACGGCCACCGCGGCAAGTGCATCGAGAGCACTGCAACCAAGATAATTTGCCCTCTAGAAAATAACAGGGTGTGTAGCGCTGGTGGAACGACGTATCCCACCGACTTGGCTGGCCACTTGCTTGCTTGTCTGCCTGGCTGGTAACGTAAAAGATGATAGAGGTAAACCACGTACGTAGAATCGACGTATACACAGAAAGAGGAAGATATGCGAGCGCCGTATACACTTGTATACACATACACACACAGCAAGGAATAATCTAAGAATCCTAATAACAGAAGAGAATATTAATTGAACAAATGGCTAAAAATATTTCGAGACTCCATTATTAGATATTAAAAAAAACCATAGGTGGTTGGAATAAAGTAACCTCCTAAAGCAACAGCAACAGAAACAAATTTCAAAAGTGGATGGCCAGTTCGCTCACACGGCTGGAAGTCATTCGTTACGAGACTGCGAACAAGAGCAATAAACGTGGCAGTACGGTAACGGGTGATCCGTATGGCTAGCCAGCTCCCTCGACCTTTGCTTTATAGGTCTACTTTGGCACGACCCCCACGAGACCCGATTTGTCAACTCGTTAGTGAAACTCGTTTGCGCCACGTTCAGAAGAGGCGAGGACTTGCTGCTTCTGTTACTACTGCTGCTGCTGCCTCTCCTCTCCTTCTATTCGCCAGCTATTCTCCTCCGACATGCTAGGTTGTTCATCTATGGGAGAGCAATGCACATTGACCGATAGCATCGATACAATACCACCTACAACTACTACTACCCTTCACTAGCCGAGAACTGCCACCCCCTGCCTTCTCTTCTCCTCTAACCCCGATCTGTCGCTTGAGAATTTCCAGAGGGTGCTCCAGTTATAACGGTCCGTGTAGAATGGGACTCGTGACGGATGTCGGCCCGTAGCCCATTACACCGGATAGAGAGCCATTGGTCACTCCGACTGAACGTACCTCAAATTGACGAATGGTAATGAGTTCGCGTTGTTAAACGACCACCGACTAGAACTACCTTTCCAGTCGGAATTAAATTTCCAATTCGCCAAACCAATAGTTCTATGTCTCGTTCCTCAAGTATTTGGATATTGCACTGGGTCGCTCTTCTAGTGTCTAATTATACGTTTTCGATAATCAATGGAGTAGATCGAATTTTGCCTTTGACATAAAAGTAATAATTATGCATCGTGGGGAAGAAATAAAATAGGGATCTACCCTATAAGAATTCTGGTAGCATCATGTATTATTAACGGGTTGGAGAGGTTAGACGAAGATTTGGCAAGGATCGATACCTGTAAAAGGATCCTTGGATCCCTCGCGAACCGGCACAGCCGCAATACCTAGCGGAGTTTATTCGACATTGTTGAATGGCGGCAGTTGTAAAAATGATAACGGATGACCCGTGAGGCCGGGGGCTCCTGGGTAATGAAGTACGGTCGGTATGGGCTGCCCTTTGCAGAACGCCGGCTTCCTAGAGTAACCATTACCCACTAGAGTCCACTGGATGTCCAGTTGAATTTAACCCCCCACAACATTCTATCCAATAGAAGGCATCTAACCAGAGGCTAACTTCAGATTCTCAACTTGAAAATTTCTTTACATCCCTTAATTCATTGATCACTAAGGAGTGTAAGATTAATTTTTCATCCACCCGACATCTAATTTATAATAAACTTTTAGCTGATATTATTTTTGGATGTCGTCACTTCTGGCTAATGCAATTGTAAACTCCAAAGGTTTAAGCACTGCTTTGGCCATAGAAAAAGAGTGCTCCTTCTACAAGGAGAAGAAACGCGTTAAGCATTGTGGCCTCCATAAAATTCCAGGCTATTACAAGGAGGCAGAACGCACTTCGTAATTAGCAGTTCACGATGCATTAGTACTTCGAGGTCTCCCTCATCTCGCGAGAAACGCCCTTGCAATAAACTTCGAATGACCATCGACTCCACATTGTGCTTAGAAGGGCTGGGGTAGCTACCCCCGGGAAATAATAGCTACTAGAGATACAAAACGTCTTAGTCCGATTCTTCTTTCTTTGCTAACCTCGAACTGAATAAGCCTTTGACATGTAATTATTGGGAAGCATTTTGAATATACACTGCGATCAAGGTGGGTCGTTAGGAATTCTGACATTAGATTCCTTTTTGTAGAAAAAAAGAATCCTTCCAAGAAGTATATGGAACTTTGATTTTACGTCTCGTCGTTAATGTCCCAATAGTTATGGGACAGAGTATTCGTAGAACTGGTGACCACGCATCGTTGCCAGGGTGTGAACTGAGGTATCGCGTTGTGTACGCGGCCGAAGGATACGGTAGAGAGCAGAGAGCTCGAAGGAGATCGGGAGGCGTGGAAGCGAGGTCAGAGTCGTATATGTCATGGGCAGGTTATTACGGGAGTTCTTGCGCATCCTCGAATTGCTGGTATTTTGTTGCATATTCACGCCATATTTTACCTATCGTTATTGGCTACGCGGACCGTCCGTAACTCTCTTGAAAGGCTTATCATACCAGTAAATTTAATAAAGGCAACCCACGATAGATGTCTCCCATGAACCATAGAATTTACATAGATCCTGTCTTAGCTAGGTACCAGCAATAATAACACACACTAGCAATTTTGGAAATGACCACTCGAATCGGTTGACAGACTGAACAAGCAGCCTAGAATTATCTCTCAGATTTATCTTCCAACCAACCTACCGACCTGTCTACCCATAGGGATGTGCTATGGTGTCCGTGCCGGTGGCTGATGCACGCTCCGCTCTGTCTGCCGTATTTCTTTTATGGTGGGCGCGGCTCCAAGCGGCCAAGAGGTCGTACAGGTTGCTGGGAACCGATTGTCGCTGATCGACTCCTTCGAGACTTTCAGAGCGAGTTGCACGCACTTTCATTCTTGGCCCTGATGCAACTGCGTGTACCTATGGATAAGTACTGCAGAGAGTCATTTATGAGGATTTCACAGAGGAATCATTTGCAAGGACGCAATATCGAGAGTGTTAGAAGGTGGATTCAACATAATGTAAATGTGTGCAGCCCTATGCAATATGTAAGAGTCTGGAATGTGGCAAAGAATGTAAAAGCTTGCTGAAAAACCTTCAGGGCCAAGGTTGAAGAATTTCAGTTAGGTAGGTGGCTCGATGTACGCAGCGTTATATCAATCAGGTGCTGAGGTTGCGTGCTGAGGTCGCGGTACTACTCTTGGGGTCTATCGCGGATCGCTGATCGGCCTTGGAAAAAGCGAGCAAAATCGAACCAGGCGCAATTACGCTTCGCGAGGTAGAATCATCGAAACAATTACAGAGCTGGGTGGGACAGGGTGTGCAGTGTGCTGCAACCGTATTGCACAGTATGCAATTCTGTCCGTGGCTACCGTACTTATAATTGCATCGGAAGCAATAACAATCCCGGAAAAATTGCCTTAAACACCTGGAAAAATTGTTGCCCGAGATGAACTGAGATGCGAGTTACATTCTTAGGAATGGGGAATCTATATATAACTACATATGCACCTACGATGCAGTGTGCACCCTCTATGTACATTATCATACCGAAGACTGTAGAATGAATTCCTAATCAAACAATTTATTCTCGGATTAATAAAGAAAAAAAAAAGTGAACCTCGAGCGAAATATAAATTTGATCCAGGAAATTAGCATTTATTTATATTTATACCTTATAAAGTTAAATAACAAGCCATACTGAATTTCCCAGGATCTCCAGCCTCTGCTCAGTCATGTGTGAAACAATGAATATAAAGAGAGAATTCATAATGGTAGCTTACGCATCCATGTAGTATAGTAGCGCAAAATCGTGCTCTTTACGTCGCATTCTACAATTTATGAGATTGAACCGTAAGGCCACAGAACATTTCCAGCTGCTATGCAGCATCCCAAGTATATGCATCTCTAGATGCTCAGTTTGTCAGACTTTCCTAGAATGCACTCCCCAAACGAGACTATATCTATTCGACGTCTACGTAAAGTGGGTAGGAAGAACCCCGATTGTAGGATGAGTAGACGATCCGAACATCCCCCTGCAGGCAATGGGGATGAAAGAGACACGCACGTATAAATCTCACCCCGTATTATCTCTGCCACCCCGCAAATAGTAAATGCTTGTTCGTAACGCCCTTGCATCAAACGCTACGAGGGCAAACATGCCCAGAAGTAACTGTGCTGCCACAGCACACGCCTAGAATATTGAGGTCCTTGCGTATGCCGAAGGGTCCAAAGAAAATATTTGGCAAGCGACTTCGGATCCATCCCAAAAGTTTCAACCTGGATCTGCAAATGATTTAGCGGCATCAGACCAAAATGTGAAAAATCCCTCAAATAATTAATCCAACACAGAACTGATAGTAGTGTACGCCATGAAAATCGTTTGAGGTCACATGGACCAGTGACTGGTCCATATAGTAGTTTGAAAATACCTATAACAACTTTGAATTGATATATCGTCGGCGTTATATACAAAAGCAAATTGAGTTGTTAGCCATTCATAGCCGTGTACCACTATGTTCAATCTCAAGTGTGTTATTCGTAGAAAAAGTGTATAGAGCAGCTGAACACACGAACGGGAACAATCTTGTAAACGTGAACTCGGTCAATTTCATCGAACGAGCATAGTGAATAGTATCAATCCAGTCTGCTGTCTTCGGGTGTGTATAGCTGCATAAGAGAAAGGTATGCCATAGTAGTCGAGAGTTTCGTAATTAACGTGCACGCTTTATTGAGCGGACAAACCGGCGGCACCATGCGAAATGATTTACACCCGCTGCCGACAGCACGCGGAAGTATCCGAAACGACTTCTGTTTCACCACATCGGCCGTGTTTTGTGATGCTAATGCCCCCACGGGCTATTAACGTCTAACATCGTTAATACATTGTTACGGGGCCGAGACACGGGGCTCATGTGGAAAAGGCTTTAAGGTATGTCCCGTTCACACAGAGTCGCGGGGACCGCTAAGGAGCGCGCCTCGTGCAATTAAAAATTAGCTGCGCCACGGCGAAATAATAAGAATGATTTGTTGGCGCGGGTATGAGAGTGAGTCGGTACGCACGTGCAGGAGTGAGTGTAGGTGCACACGTATTCGGTGTAGTAAATTGTGCTGGTATTATAGTAGAGTGTATGAGTGTCGGTAATTATTTCGACGGAATCGGCTCTGACGGGTTTAATGGCTGTGAGTCGGTCTCAGTGCTCTGGCAATTAATCACTATTCATTAGAACGAAACCGGAAGTTCGCACAGACCGAGAAACGAAATTAAGTTTGCGTAAATACGTTAGCAAAGTAATGCGACAGACTGTACCGTGATGATTAATTTGGAAATTACAGTTTTGAGAGCTTCGTAGATTTGACTGTAAGAGTGAAGAGAATATTAGGCGTGAACTTTTTAATTCTAAAATTTTTTGAAATTTGGAATTTTACCTGATGTTGAAATGTTTTCTATAGCAAAGCTGCGTGATATTCGTATGATCCATATCGAGGAACTACCGAAAGGCAAGAGAGATCAGGCGCGCCGGGACAAAACAATCGATTCCAGGAACCCACGAAGGATTTGATTACAATGTCAAGCCTCAATTAAGCCGGTAAAAAAATCCCCGTAGGCTGTCATCCCGAGACACGATGTTGTGCTCTGAGAGGATCGAAAAAATCGGGCTGGCTTATACGTGACGCTGAATAAGCAAATAGCCTGAACCGGTAAAAACGATGACACGAAGAGAGCGGGCCCCTTTGGTGGGGCCTAGCGAGGATCAGTGGGGATCAGTGAGGAAGACGGGGGCCTCCTGGTTTCGCGGAACCGGCCCAGCAGGCGAACCGCCGACGTGACGGACTCATCTTGTCTTCATTATCTGTCCTCGATGTCCATCGAGAAGAGTGAGGCTATAGGGCTTTTTCAAACTTCTTGGAACAAACTAAGAAATGTGCGGCGACGAGTTCCTTGCTCGACATTTTCACCTCCCCTGCATCACCGCCGACACTCTCATTCTTAGTTGAGATTAACAGCGTCGCTTCGGTGACGCTCTGCGACGACTTCGTTATGGCTGTCGAGTAGAAAACTCTTCTGTAGTCACGGATCTTTTCCAGGTCTTAATTTCTGAATAAAGTCCCATTCCTCGAATGCGCCGATGCTCTTCTTGCGAAGTGTGCTGTACCGAGCAGTGAGGAGCAGATAATCGCACTTTATCGGTTTGCGAAACGGGCATTGACTACTGTATCAAGGGAACTTGTTTCTCGTACAAGATATTGATCGTGACATTTCCTAGAAGCTCGGCCTGACCCTAGACGATTTCTAAATAGTAGCACCAGTAGCACCATAAGAAGGCAAGAGAAGGGACGGGAGGCGCTTCCCACTAAGGGTTGCTCACTCTCTATCGACGAGCATTACTTTTATTCCGTGTCATTTGATCCCACACTCGGCACAGACTCACCCTCAGGAATGAGCCAGCCACGTCCCACGGATGTAATAGATTTTCTCAGAAAGTGGTTTTGTGGGCTGCGCGTTAGCAGTTTGCCTCAGCACGTTTCAACGTCGAGCGACTGCTTTAGTTTCCACAAGGCACTTTATTTATTAGATCCGATTGCTGATTCTGCCTTGAAACTCACGTGAAAAGGTTAGCCCTTGTCGCGATTACTGTATACTACCAGCCTGCTAAAGCAGAAGAAAAAAAAATACAGAAACGGGGTTTCCTATCGAGTGGAATTTTATGGAGGGTAGAAGAAGGATTCCGAAACGGTTCGTCCGAAAGAGCAAGTGGGCTCTACAGTAGTACTTGGCAACATGAGCGTGGAATTATATAAAGATGAAAAGTTAATGCCCACGGACTTGAAGGGAGCATCGGGGGTGCTCTAACCCTCAATCACTGAGGGTTCTTATGACCCAACACGATCCACCAGGGAAAATTCTGGCGATCATGGAGCATGCGATATCAAATATGCAGCGCGGTCGAATCTACGGTTATGTCGTATAAGCGAAAAACATCAGTGAGACCAGAGGAACGCGTCCCATACTCGTATCGTCCTCTTTATGGAAGTCGGTTTGTCAAGGGGGTGACAAGGGGTGAAGGCAGTGCCAGTTGGGCCACGAGGAAACTCTGATGTGATTCCGGGAAAGCCTACGGCCCCTTTACTCATATTGGTTTACATAAAGGGTGGATAATTATTTCCAGGAAATTCGCTCAACCTCGAAACCCTAATGCAGCGAGGCAAGAGTCGCGTCCAGTTCTTTAGTCTTTGGTTGATGAGCGTGAAGGAAGCGACTCTTCTTCGTCGACAAGGCGTTGCACGAGCAATAAGACGAGTCTTTATCTGAAATCTCACCATTTTATCATTTCTCCGTTCGAATTTTCTTTCACATAGGTTGATACTATCGACATTAAAAAAAAACCTATAGGTTTAAAATCACAGTCAGCGTTGTACATTTCGAAGAGTAGGTTCCCTTCTGATGAGCATCGAGACGCCGTGACGTCTATTCGCGCGAACGTTTAATGTGACGCATGACAGCCGCCGCTTGAACACGACTCCCAAGTTCCAAGTACGACGTAACCTATCGGATGGCTGAATAATGAATGTACAGGACAGGGGCGGTCACGCTAGCTAGGAACACTGGCTTGTCACTCGAAATGTCAGACAAGGACGGCCATGGCTGACTCTATGGGCTATTAATTAATGAACCACCGGCCATTTTGCAATCCTCCACTAAGGAGAGGTCAACACAGCCAAGAACAGAGTTCCTCATCATCCACACTAAAACAGAACAGAAGTGATATTCTTAGGGACCTTGAAAAAACGTCACGAGTCCCGGCTTCCGTGAGAAACTCGTAGGACAAAGTGTTTGTGCGAGACCAAAGCCATGGACTCATGGAAATGGTCTTAGAGTAATGTATGCAGATTGCCAGAGTGCCATTATGTCTCTTTCGCGGCAGCGCGTAGCACTCAGCAGAGTTACGGCGTGCAATGCCTCCTCTTCCTATGGAAAACGTACGGCGATGCCACGATAATTAGCCTTGATTACGCAATAAGCGCGGACGCTAGGGATCTCCGTGACTGTAGACTCGCACGTTACGAGATCCCCACCACTTCGGAAGAAACAGACTGTCCAAGAATCTACCAGCTAGCAGCACGAACACTGAACTTTCTCATAATATTCTCACGCATTCCGGACATCACTTATAATCGTATGATCCTATAATTCTAACACACAATCTTGGAATTGCAGAAAAGTAAAAGACTGGGAAGTCAAATGACGACTAGCAGTTGTCTCTTTGACGATGAACTGGGTACAACAGAGTTAGGTAGTTTAGGAAAGATCTAGGCAGTCATGTGTCGTATGTCAGTTGGGTTAGTTAGTTGGTACAAGGGTCTCACGTTAGCCCTGAGGCTAGTTAAACTTGGAAAGGGAGCAACGAGACGTAATGGCGAGAAGCTGCTGGAAGACGTAAGGACAGTTTAGAGACGCAGTCTGGCCACCGCAGATTACTTAGGTAATTGGTAAATACGAGGGGTTATATTGGAGTCGCGTAGTTGTGAGGATGGGGTTTTAGGTTTTGGGGTCGCTACGATACTGAAGGACAAGCACCCTAAAGGCAGGAGAAATTCACCCTCGCGCAGGATATTCGCTTTAAGGGGGGAAATGAGCCTTAAAATTGTTTAAAGCGGTCGGAAAGAGGGTCGCAGAATCCCCTTAGACTTACACAGGATGTCCTGAAGATACTTGGGAAAAACCAGACACTTTTCACGGATTCCTACAATTCCTATACATGTACGAGTCATCTAGAAATACTCGCGTTTATTATTGTGACTTCTGAACCCGAGTACACGTTCGCTAATAAGATTGCGAGAGAAGTTCCAGCCATAGTCTGAATGCAGCGTGACTTATAGGAGAAAAATGATACTGAGACTCACCGAGGGAAGACAGAGGGCCGGGAAATGAAGCTGTATCGAATTGGACCTCCTTGCAGAGAATGTGGTCGGAATCCAATGATCAAAACAATTGAACACATCCTAGAGGAATTCGCCATCGCACAGTCTTGGCAGACAATTTGACGAAACTGCGTACACAAGATACATTGGATACCTGAAAGCATAAAAAATTATTCATCAAACAAAACTAAAATTTCTACTGCTGTGATTCTCAACAAAATTGTAGACCATGCACATACCCACTGTATTTAACGAAGAACCAGGACACGTAGACTCGATAAAAGTTACAGTTCCATAATATTATACGATGTTTCAATAATCTGTTATTACAATACACAGCCATCCCAGCAACAACATCATTCTACTACACATACTGTGAAGTTACATTGCATTGTTGTTTATATCACAAACAGTCTTGACTTTGTAGCAATTTTGCTTATGGGTAACTTTGATAAATTATAACGAGAGATTGTATCTGAAAGAAGTTGCTACACCTGTAAGGGGTTAAGAGTCGTCATGATGTCATTGCACCCATTTGGAACCAATTGCAATATTATCATTCGGAATCAATTAAAGAATGTTTAACAATAGATAAATAAAATACATCGTGATTCACAACAATGCTCCAAAAAAAATATACACGTGTCAAATAAAAAGAGGCATAGCGATTAAGTGACTGAAAACAATAGCTGTATCGAATTCTGATTCTCCGTAGAAAACTAATCAAACGTTTCAGAAACTCCAGCCTATCTCTCTAGTAGACAGCAAAAAACATTTGAATTGTCTCTCTGTGTTCTCAGACCACAATTTGTTAACTATGCAAAGAATGCTATGGCGTGGAATAAAATCCGCATTAATAGTGACCATGCAGATGATCGAACTGTTAAATTGAACAATGAATACGTGTTCAGCTACCCCGCAAGACTGGTACTCGCTCCGGAGGGCGAAAGGAAGAAGAAAGAACGAAGAAAAAGAGTTTTACAATA